>OX439393.1:9349090-9925215 GCA_949319315.1 Zelleria hepariella
AGTCAATAAAAAGTCCTTCCGACCTCAACTTTTTTTTCTCCATACAACTTCAGTGATGTTTTCTCGAAAATAACATTTGGTTGGGGTAGCCCTTGATGTCAGCTGTCTAGATGTTCTCGCTTGACGTTTATCTTTGGGCCACCTTGTTTGTATAAAATGATAAACGCGCGCGCAGCGCGCTCAAATGTTCACTTTTTAAAAACTCCTTTTATGATTTTTTACGATATTATCCTAATAGACATCTTTCATGTAAGTAAGACGAACGACACGCGCCGAAAAATCACAGATTTTTCCCTTATATTTCAGGAACACTTTAGACAGAATAAACACACACTCGTAATTTCACTATGTTTCCCGTAAACAATATGGTAATTACGATTTCTCAGGACAATTGACAAATGCGCGCTCGAAAATTTGTCGATTTCAGTCCAAATTGATCAAATAAGTTTGTATAACATAAATCATTCAGTTTCCACAATTATTTATATTTGCATTGCCAGACCCAATAATGGGAAATATTACTGATGTCCCTAATGATTATCTGGACAAGTAGCCCCGTAAGAGTGACATAATTGCTTTTTAGTAAAAAAAAACTTTTTATTTTTAACAAAGATATTTGAAGGTTTTGCATTCGAAGGTTTTGGTTTTTATGTTCGGTCTGAACCACCATAATATTGAAATCTGAAGTCATTAGTGAGAGCAGATGAGCGCGCATAGTGCGCCCCGAAAATTCACAGATTCTTTCGTAAGCAAATAAATGAAGGTTGGTAACTATTACAAATTATAATAAAGCCTAAAAAAAGCCAGACAGGCCGACTCTAAAGATTTTCGGGTGCTCATACGGTCAGTAAGCGCCCGGCGGCGCATAATCTCATAGAATCGCGCGGGCATGCGTTGTTTAAAAAAACTTCTGAATTACAAATAAAAGTATGCCAATGAGTTCTAATGAACATTATATTTTAAAAGTACGTCTTGGTTATTTTGTGTGAAACTTATGTTTACTAAGTTATTTGAGCTTATGTGATTTTTTTGTATGGGAGCGAAGACATTTTATAACATTACTTTTTGCTTCAACTTGCTTCACTTTCTGGGTTTAAAAAATGGAGTTAGTATATTATTTACTACATTTCACCCAAATATACTACACACCGCAACTGACCACATTCGGGAATAATAACATATTTTGTGTTTTTTTGTTACTTTTTTACATTTAAAACATTTTTGTAAACTTTTAAGTAACTAATTTCCCACCATAAATTGTATGATTATGAAGTCCTGCTTAGGTGCTACGATTTTCATCAGATAGAAAAGCTGGTTGAAACTTAAATACGAATAATGTCAGGTTATAAAAAAACTTCTGAATTCCAAACAAAAGTATGCCAATGAGTTTTAATCAACATTTTATTTGAAAAGTGTCTCTTGGTAATTTTGCGTCAAACTTATATTTACGAAGTTATTTGAGGTTACGTGATTTTTTTGTATGGGTGCGAAAACATTTTATGATATTACTCTTATTCTTTACTTAGTTTCACTTAAAAGCGGAGTACGTATATTATTTACCACATTTCATCTAAACATACTACATGCCGCAAAGTACCGCATTTGAAAATAATTAAATTTGTTACATATCGCACCCCCCGGCGAATAAACCCGTAACATCAAAAACGTAATTGTTCAGGAAAAAATAAAAACTGTTTTTTCGTCACAACTCACTAAGTACCTATGGTAGAAAAGTCATTTAGGTATCAATTTACAGGTATTTTTTTTGCTCACTATATATTGAAACATTATTAATCTATAGATAACACTACGGAAGTTATTAAACAAAATGTATGATACCAATATTAAAATTTTGTTTTATTACTGCAAAGTGATATTACGGTTTTATTCGTTGTAAAATCGAAACCGAACATTTACAGCATCATAGTATTATAGGAATATTCGCTGATATTTTGCATAGATACTATTTTCGGTAAGAGCACATTATGGCTTTATTCTCGTGTAAAGTGACTGTGTTAGATAATGGCTCATTATCTTTTTATTCTGGTACAAATTTCTAAGAATATGAAATGTAAGTGTACATTACAATTTTTCATATACATTTTAATTCTCCATAAGTGCCCCTTGTAGCAATGACTTGTATAAAATAAGTAGGTAAAGGAGTCCAGGAAATTTTGAATACCTACCCAAAGTAGTTAACGAAACAAATCGTATTAAAAATCGACAGTATAATGGAAGAAAAACACAATGAAATTAAAAACTTCCAAAAACAAAGGCAAAAAAGTTAGCAAAAAGTGATTTTTTCAACATTTTATGCCTTTGTTTTTGGAAGTGTTTGAATCATTAAATAACAATTTAATTCGAAACTTCTTCTTCTTCTGGTGCCTCTCCACTATTGGAGGTTGGCAGTCGGCTGTTCATTATGTCATTCTGTCCTTAGCTAGACTAAAGAGATCTTATATGGTGACCACTCCTGTTCATTCTTTGATGTTTTTCAGCAAACTCTTTCTTCTTCTGCCGACGCTTTTTCCTTCCTCAATCTTTGCCTATCAGGATAATTGGAGAAGTCTATCGTATCTAATCACATTAATTACTTATCTATTTCTATTGGGTGTTTTAAATGAGTTCTCTTTCGTATGACATATCCTTATCCTTATACTTAAGATACCACTACTTTCCGAAAGCTTCAATTTTCCTATTTATTTGATCTTTACGATCCATTTTTCATATACATTCACAACCGTCGTACATTTCTATAGGCTAGATGTAACATTGAAGCCTCCTGATCTGGATCTGGAGGTTATGATCGCATAGCAAATGGATAGAAGATAAACCTTTATTTGCTTCATAAACAAACGTAGGTAAAAACCAAAGTCAACTTAAACCTTATTAAAACAGAAGAAAAATACAAACTTGGTTACCTCAGAGCCTGTGAGTTTTACCAGTTTGATTGGCTTTTTCACAGACGATTATCACCGTGTTAGTCTGGCTCCAGTAAAGGTTCTGAATTATTCGCTTATCTCTGCTATCAATTCTAACGTCTTGTAGACGACGCATTAGTACCTATAACCGGGCTTAGCATGATCAAAGGCCTTCTTGTATTCAATCAAGCAAATTAAAACGTCAGTTTGCAAGTCTCTGGACTTGTGGTCTAGGTAGGTGCAAAGAAGACTTATCTGGTTCTTAGCTCTGACCTGAAACTGAAATAGCTATTGGCAATACCTATGCTCATTGGACTTCACTCTGATCCTCTCATGAAGAATGAAGAGAAACATACCTGGCTTAACAGACTTATTGTGCGGTATTCGCAGTATTTCTTCATGTCAGTAGAGTGACAAAGGTTGAAATTTAAAAAATTTGTGGTAATATCCCAGTGCTGTAAAAGGTTTTGAAAGACCTGGAGAGCGCATAATTATTAGAGTATGTTTTTAATGAGCTTGAATTAATCCGGTCTTAGTGATTTACCAGTTTTGGCTCTTTTTAGAGCCTTAACTAGTTACTTTTGATCAAAGGATTGAAGGACCAGTTTCATACATCAGTTTGGCAAACAGCGTTTTCACGCGGATTTTTATACTTCCTGCATACAGAATTAAATGTATGCAGAAACATTGGTGTTACTTAAGCCTTATGAGATCATTTGTACATCGTCTAGTGGCAATTACTTACAAAGGCGTTACTAAGTTCAAGTACCTAGGTTTTACGGTAACTGATCCAAACACCCGAGAAGGCGAGATAGAGATCAGAATTAAAAATGCATTCCGATACTCCGCGGCTCTCCACAAAGTGATCACGTCCAAGTACCTAACAAGAAGAACGAAAATACGCATTTATAAGAACCATCTTTATGTACGGATGTGAAACTTAGACTTTGACGCAAAAAGAAAAGATCAAACTCCTGGTCGCGGAAAGGAAAAATCCTGTGAAAAATATTTGGACCCACCAAGGGACAAGACGGCACGTTTAGGATCCGGTAAAACGCCGGACACATGGCCGAGCCCAACATAGGTAATCGGAAAGACTAAAACTGCAAGACTCCGCTGGCTTGGTCACGTATAAAGAATGGGAGAGGATCGGGCAGTTAAAACAGCATACGAACGGCAACCTTGTGCACGTCCACCAGTTGGGGGTCCCAAGTATCGCTGTATTGACGAAGTCTCAAAGGACTTACGCGAACTGCAAGTGGAAGATTAGAAAGAAGTGATGCAGGACGGAGAGAGATGGCGTCTTTTGGTTGCGGAGGCCAAGATCCACTTCGAGTCGCTGAGCCAGCGTAGTAAGTAAGTGGCAACTTCACTCACGCCACATGGGTGCAGTGACCACTTGCTGCAGTGACTGGGAAATCAGTCAATGAATTCCGGTTTTATCCTTTACGCAACCCAGCCAGATAAAGGAGATCCTTTATCTCCAAATTCCATATCATGGTTGTTCCATTATTTATAGAACTTTGAGCCCACCACTCGTATTTTACACAAGTTTTTTTTTTCTCGTACAATATTGTCCGGTTGTGAGAGTTTGTGTAGCCGTTTTCTCTCCATAATGTTTACTACATCATACGAGACATAAACTTAAGACATCTTCGTCTATCTATAGCTGTTTCTTGTTCTTTATTCCTCGCAAAATCGTCCTTTCATAGTGACTACCACATCGATGACATATTGTTAGATTTATTATTACATCATTACTGGAATAAATATATAACAACAAAAAGCTAAACGGTTTTACAGATATAGCAAAACCGGTTCCTATTTTGTAAACATGCATTACAGTCATGGTGATCAAAATATTTCACGAGAATAAAGCCGTAAAGGCTTTTGTAATTTCTGCATACAATAAATGTATCAGTAAGGGATGACTGCGGTTTTATTCTTCGTTCAAATTGTTGAGTATGGTCAGACGAATAAAGCCATATTTTTAAATATCTCCTTAAATAAGGTATTTCAGGGTCTGAAAAAAATTACACTTATGTATTCGGCATCGGAGATGACGTTTCTGCAATAACAATAAAAAAGCCGTAATAGCACTTTACGGGTTTATTCTGCGGGGGGTGCGATATGTTTTATTGTTGTTTTTTCTGGCGTTGAATCTCTTAAAACTGTAGTTAAATAAGTATAGTGCTCATGCAAACCTAAAAAAACATAAGAACTACATTATTGAACAACTTTTGGTGAAAAATTAGTCAAGCAAAGTAAAAAAATAACAGTTTTAAAGGTAAAAACCACAATAAAACATAAACTATTTAATTATTTTTGAATGCGGTAATTTGCGGCATGTAGTATGTTTAGATGAAATGTGGTAAATAATATACCTACTCCGTTTTTCAAAACCAGAAAGTGAAGCTAAGTGAAGTTTAAGAGTAATGTCATAAAATGTTTTCGCACCCATACAAAAAAATCACGTAAACTCAAATAACTTCGTAAATATAAGTTTGACGCAAAATTACCAAGAGATACTTTTTAAATAGAATGTTGGTTAGGACTCATTGGCATACTTTTGTTTGCAATTGAGGCAGTGTGGATAATTTATTGTTGTTGTTTTATTTCTTAAATATCGTAGAACTTCCCGGAATACCTTCACAGTATCAGTTCTATTAATAGAGAACTAAACGGAAAAGAAAACCGAATAGTTTTATCAGTAGAACTGAACGAGTAGAACAGTCCAAACAGACTTTAGTTATCGCCCACCTAAATGGGTTTTAACCGGGCGATAATAGGTACCAAGTGGGTTATAACCCACCGATTGGGTTATAACCCGGGTCGTTACCCATCTCTGGTGCTACCTAGTGAATATTCTGCCCATATTGTGTTGAAATAAATATATTTGTTGTATCTGGATTACTGTTTCTGAATTATTCTGGAGGAATAAATATCTACACCCAAGTCACGTAAGTTGTTTGAGTTTATTATATGATGCTGTTAAACTTATACACAAGAAACTAAGGGTGGCATGGCATTAGGTATAGATCAAAACTACTAGAGTCTGGCTACCGAGAGTTGGCATTGGAAAAGGGCGGCAAAATAAAAAAATCTCAATGTGGCAACATCAATATTACCTACTATGAAAAAAATTGAATAACCGTTTTGATACTTGGTAGTATACAGTGAGTTAATTATTTATTAATTGACTGACTGACTGATCACGATCTATTAAACTACAAAAGCTACAAATATCAAAATCTGTATGGGGATTAGTTTTAGGACGTAGAAGACGCTTACTAAGGGATTTTGAGAAATTACCACACTGAGACTGGCGAGTAAAACCGCGGGGCACAACAAGTATAAATGGAAGATTGACGTTGACATACCTTGACGTTACCTTAGAGTTGCCCTATAAAAAGTTTTCAAATAATCTCAATCGGTATCTATCTCTTGGTAGCCAGACTCTAGTTAAGGCTGGAAGATAGCAGCGTGGCGGGAAATTCTACGACAAGTTTTTTGGGCAGTGCCACTGCTTCTTAGACCAGAACACATAATCGGCTGAATTATTGTTGTTCTGTTGTTTACAATAATGAAAAGAATACTATGTTATTGCCGCGAACGAAAAATCGCTGAACAAAAATAGCTCAGTTTAGCTACAAAATGTAAAAAACTGTAAAAATTTTGAATTTCCCGCCACGTTGCTATCATCCCACCTTAAGATTGAATTATTTAAAAGAATGCCTCTTTCATTTGTTTTGGGTAAATGCATGAAAGCTCATGTCCCAATTTTCCAAGTGATTTATTTAGAAGGAAAAAGACGCGTATAAAAGTGAATGGGGCAGTGGACTGGAATTTTAATATTTTTCATTTCAACGAACTTGTAGTGTTCTTATTGTTATTTTAAGGTTGTACCGAATGACGAAATGCTTATTGTTAATTTCATTGCGATTACTTTTTCAGTAATTCGATCCCTTTTAATTTTATTGGATTTTACTTATATACGCATTTTTTATTTAAGTACCTACTAACAAATTGCAAAATAAATAATGATTCGGAGCCTTTTTGGTGCATTTTTTTGTGTGATGGTATATTTTTTTCTGATTCTTTTCACTGTAAGTAAAAGTAAAAAAAACGTAACAATATGTTTGTTTTTAAATAAAGTTATTGTTTTTGAAAAAGAAATGAATTTGTTCCTGTGAAAGCAATAATTGTTCACCTAAATTTCAACAAAATAAAAATGTAAGTGTTTTCTATTTGCAGTCTACAAATCGTCAGCTGAATAGACGATCCAAATATACCAGAAAAATACATTAAACAGATACTATCCATACTCTAATAAAAACAAACAATCCGTGTGAAGCTTATTTGAAGATAGGATGCTATTACCTAGGGTCGATTGAGTCTCGTCTAACTGAAGCATTCTACAAGCTTTGATACAATTTCCTTGTTATGTAATAACTAGTGGTTCGCCCAGAACTGTGAAGCGACCCCATATAAACTTGACAACCCCATATCTCGGCAACCCCTCGACCCATTTGGCCCCGACCAAATTTAGGTACTCAAGTTATCGTCGAACGAACATACATACATACAAACATACATACATACAAACATACATACATACAAACATACATACATACAAACATACATACATACAAACATACATACATACAAACATACATACATACATACAAACGCCGGATTGTTCCAGTAAACTCGGAGAACTTCGCTCGCTCGTTCCATAAATTGTTTGCTAGCTTACTTGTGTGTCTAACAGCTACTGTTATTTACCAGTGTCTCGAGAAGGCCTATGTAGGTATCAATTGGCTGAACTGATATTATAGAGGCAAGATGATAATTATTGAGAAGCACCTTCATTGGGAAGCACGATCTAGATATTTAGTTAGTCGTCTTACAGACATTGCAACCAGACTGAAAATAGTTACATTATTGTACCAAAGACCGAAACAATGATATTTAGAAGAGTTTTAAAAAATCGTTTTCGTAAATAAGGTATTTAAAACAACAATGACGCCAAAATTATAAATAGGTAAGTTGATTTGTATTCACGAACTGTTTGGAGAAAAATATGTTCGTGTGGACTAGGTACTTGCAGAAGGCCAAGGTTTTAGCCTTGAGTAGGGCACTTGAATGTAAAATATTCAGTAGGAACATCATTAATTAAAATTTCGTTTACTTAATGAATATTGGCAGGGACCCATATTATTTTGGTATCACATTATCACTTCACTTAGCGGAAGTGAGTAAAGGTTTTGTTTCTTTCTAGGCCATTTTTATTTTTTTATTTTGCAATAGATTTAAAGTTTTCCATGACCCAAAAATATCAAAGAGAAAAATCCCCTGAACAGTATCTGCTGCCTAAAAGATAGTGTAGTGGGTTATATATCGCTTTCGACGATATAATTATAACCCACTATAGACGTCAAAAATGCTGATAAACCGCCATTTTGTTGGATAAATCCGCCTCGATAAAAGTCATGCTCCTCCCGCTGGGCCAAATTTACAATTAAAAATAAACTTGAAAACATTATAATTGTATTTAATGCGGAAAACACTTTTTGTGAGCACATAAGCATTCACAATATGCAGAAATAATAGTTCTTACAATAAATTAGAAAATTACTATATCTTAGATTGAAAAATTACCATTTTGTCATACCATACCTTAAAAGTCACTGAAACTTGAGTTCTGATCTGAACGGTGTCTTATCAATCAGATTTATACTCGTAAGTTGGATACCAGGGTTGCCATTCTTCTTTGTACCTATGACTTTGGTATTTTTTTTCAAAGTTACGTTCATTTTAGAATGATTGAAAGGTTAGCTGACTTGTCTTTCCAGGGGGCTAGGCAGAGCCTGACTAAGCTGTGAAGATGGTTTATGTTTAGCGAAAGCCTACGCCACCTAAAATGCCCTGGGCACTGCAGTGTTGGAGTGGTCACTTTACCCATCTAGTGTGAGTGGAAGTGCCAATATAGACGCTGTTTCTCATTACGTAGATTGAAATGCCTAAGTTTTATTTAATTTGAGGACAATTTGGGACATACGATCACTGTGCTGTCTGTTTTGTCAGTATGTTTATCTTTCGTTGCATGTACTTACAATATTCTTTCAACTGCTTTCAAGTTTTCAACGTCTCTAGGTTATTACTGTTTTAGGTGCGGTTAAAAAAAATGCCTTAGTAATACATCGCAATTACATTCTGCTTATACAAGGTGTTACAAAAGTACCTAACTCTTTTTACATGGTGTAACCTACTGTTCAACAGGATGTCAAATCTGTAAAAAAAAAGTTTAAAAAATCAATTTTTATTTTATAACCTCAATATTGAAAAATTTTCATAACTTTTTTGTTTTTTTATTCGCTCAAATTTAAAAATATGTTTGTGCGTGTAGGTGCATTTACATAGCTTTGAGTTGTTAAAACATTGTGAAAGTCAATGAAATCAATATTAAAAAAATACTTTTCTCCCGCCACATCATTCACATTTTATTAATTTAAAAAGTAACGGAACGTCATAGAGCAAAAAAAATATTTAGGTTGTGATCCCTATGACCGGGTGCTATTACCCTGTAAAAAGAGTTAGGTACTTTTGTAACACCTTGTATTTGAACGAGCGACACAATAAAACAGTTATCATAATAAAGTTTCTTATGTGAGACCTTTTTGCCCCAGGTTTTAAAAAACGGCACCAGTTTTACTCATATTTAGGGCTACCGTTTATTATGTTTGCCACTTTGTCGAGTTTTTATGACCTGAGCTTCGTATGTAGGTCTTTCCATATATTATGTACCTACTCAGGATTTGTAGGGTTTAACAGCGTACCCAAGATTGATATCAATATTATTTGTTGACGCAAACTACACTTTACTTTTTATTATTTTATACTTTTTATTAACGATATGAAAATAACAAATAGTGACCGTACTGAGATATAAACAGCTAGATTATGTTTCCGAAAATTGCGGCTCTTTTTAAACGGTTTTATTTAGCTCACCCCGTTTGTTTTTATTAAACGGTTTTATTTAGCTCACCCCGTTTGTTTTATTTTAATCTTTATTCTTTCTTGGGTCAAATTTAGTAATTCAAATTTCACCCTCTTCCTGTCAACCTGCCTGTGTATTTTGGTGACAATACAATTATGTTTATTCATTATCATTATAAATCCAAGATGGCGGCCGCTACAAAATGGCGGATAACGTAGGTTTTATCAATCCCATCAATATGGGTATCAAATGAAAGGGCTCAGCAAGCAAAATACAATATACTATAAAAAATTGAAATACAAGATGGCGGCCGCTACAAAATGGCGGATAACGTAGGTTTTATCGATCCCATCAATATGGGTATCAAATGAAAGTGCTCAACCAGTATAATACAATGTACTATATGAATTAAACAGAATGCGAAATAAAAACTAAAAACTAGAAAATAAAAATAGGTAAAAAAACTTTTTAAGTTAAACGGTTTTATGTTAAACATACATTGCAATGTTTAAGATAAATGTACTAAGAAACCAAAAAATAATAAAATAGATACAGTCGTGGGAATTATAAACATATGCATAGACTAGACTAAAATAAAACCGTGGGGCACGTCAACTGCCTAATTATAGTGTAAAATTACAAAACAAACATTTTAATCAACGATTGTGTAGACAATTGACGTGCCCCACGGTTTTATTTTAGTCTAGTCTATGCATATGTTTATAATTCCCACGACTGTATCTATTTTATTATTTTTTGGTTTTTAGTATATTTATCTTAAACATTGCAATGTATGTTTAACATAAAACCGTTTAACTTAAAAAGTTTTTTTACCTATTTTTGGTGGTGGTCTAGTGGGTGGTGGTCTAGTGGGTAGAACAGTGGACTCTGAAGCTAAAGGTCCTAGGTTCGATTCCCGGTGCGGGCATGTATCTATGGCTTTGTTTAATTTCAAAAGTTACGTACATTTGTGAATTTATAGTAGCAATACCACTCGCTGACGGTGAATGAAAACATCGTAAGGAAACCTGAGCGTATGAGGCATTATACCCTCAACGCAAAAATTGCCAACCCGCATTGAGCACGCGTGGTGATTAAGCTCGAACTCTCTCTCTGAGAGAAGGCCTTTGCCCAGCTAGTGGGACATGTACAATTTGTACAGGCTACATCTTACTTACCTATTTTTTGGGTATTATGACCCACATTATCCGATGCCATTCCGCATAACTTGTACATACAAAGATAAAACTATTCTAATAGAACCGCATACCATAACTGATCTATCATCTATTGTATTTTGTAAACGGTTTCACTTACTAAAGCAGGCTTCTAATAGCACGGCACTTGTAAATGTGCAGTTATTACAAAATTTTTACGAAATACTAGTTTCGTAACCTTATAAAAAAATATACTAGTAAAAAAGTAAAATGTAGCCTGTACAATCGTACATGTCCCACTAGCTGGGCAAAGGCCTTCGCTCAGAGAGAGAGTTCGAGCTAAATCTCCACGCGTTTTCAATGCGGATTAGCAATTTTTGCGTTGAAGGTATAATGCCTTATTATATATGCTCAGGTTTCCTCACGATGTTTTCCGTTACAGGTAGCGAGTGGTATTGCTGCTGTAAATTTAAAAGTAAACGTAACTTTGAAATAAATTAAAGTCATAGGTACATGCCCGCACCGGGAATCGAACCTGGGTCTCTCGATTCCGAGTTCATTGTTCTATCCACTAGGCCACCACCACTAGTATATTATTATAATCTTTCTTTTCAATTTGCAACCCAGTAGTACTAAGTTAGTTAATGTTCACCAAGCTTCCCATATTACTTAAATCTTTGAAATATTTAGTTAACCAAGATTTTTATAAGGTCAGAAATTTTGCTAGGGACAGGACTTGAACCCGCAACCTCATGCATACCCTGCAGGGGCTCTATCAATCGAGCTACCGAGCCAAGTACGACTAATTTACGATGCGAATTCCTCTAGCACGGGTTAAAGCTTTAGAAAATACAAAATATATTTTAGTTTGTTATAATATTTACCTATTCAAAACTTTCAAGATCCCACGCGAGGAACACTATTCAGAGAATGATTAATTGTCTGTAACCAATTACCGAGGTGACAGATCAATTAGAAGGTAAAGTTTCACCAAATGTGGCTTATTGGGAATTTGATTGGAACACTTATGTAACTTAACAGCGCGTAGTCTCCGACAAAATAAATAGAGGGGTTGATATCACGTACCTACCTACTAAACCGTAATTTCCATAGCAACTTCATAGTTTCGGTTACCCAAAACTGATCGCAAGTTGATCGCAATTCCAGAGAAAAAACTGCGTAATTATTCGGTTTTTTTGTCATACACTGCGACTGGTTGTTGCATTAAGTAGTCATAGCTTCATTTTATATTTTCCTCGTTTTGGCAACTGCAAGCATAGTTATAATATTCAACAGGGTCGAAATTCATAAGTTCATATTCAAAACAAATCTAAAGTTGTAAAAAATTATATTGTGATAAATTCAATGAAAACGAGTACAGTACAAAATAAATAAGATTCCGTAATAAAGCATAATAAAATAAAAGCACCTAACTTTACTTCTACTTGTAACGAATGTTCCAAAATTTATATTCCGAATTTGTTACACATTTGTTTGACTGATTCGCAAACACAAATTGCTACTGAATATAAATTACTAACATAATATGAACAGCGTTAATAAGCTACTTTATGCTGAAATTTTGCTTCCGAAATACGAGAATGAGGCTATACGTTAAAGTTGGAACTGAAGCTTGAAGTCACACATGGAGTAAATGGGTTTCCTTACAATTTATTACGTTGCGTGCTATAATATTCGCATACGTTATAGAAGGCTACGGTCCGTAATATCAATCACAGTTTAAATCAAAAAGGCTAGTTTAAACCCTATCTGACGATTAATTTTCATACAAAATGCGAGGTTTAATCTATGGTCTGAGTTTAAACTGTGATTGATATTACGGCACTAAAGTGGAAAGATAGATCTACTGTCGATGACCTATACAAGGTGTTAAAAGACCGCCAACAAAATTTCAAAATTATAACCTAAAAACCAAAATGATTTCCCAGCAATAATTGATCGAAAAAGTACTTTGTTTTGGTGTCTAGTATGCGTGGCTTTCGGGTCTGTTGGCGGTCTTTTAACACCCTGTATACAATATTTTTGAACTTTGACTTTGTACTGCACAATTTGTATTTTGTAAATGGTTTCTTTCCAGATCGTGTTTTTTTTATTATTGTATTATTATTTGGTTAGAAGACTGAGATTTTCTTAACTTTTGTCATTGATTTATTATACATGAGATTTCACCCAAAAATAAAACAAGGAAAAGCCCACCACAGAGCTTTATTTACTTAGAGAGCTTTACTTTAAGTAAGAATAAGAAGCAAATATTTTCCCGTTAGCAGATTTTTCTGTCTGTGCATTACTTTCGTTGGGAAAGTTCCAGTAGCGCCGCCAATGAAAAATATATTTTATCTTCTTTTTGTCAAATAAGACTTAACTTGGCTTAACCCTAGACTAGACTTAACCCTAGGCTTAACTATTTTTAGGACCTAAGACCAGATACTATAGAACCTACGAATAAAAAAAGCAAGAAAAAAACGGCCACTTTTTTTCACGTTGCATGTTTACAGTTGTGTATAGTATATTTTTTATTTTATTTTTATAAAATCGAGCAGTCACCTTACCGAGCTTAGAATCTTCTCTGTTTTGTGTGTCAAAGGCCGTAATGAGTTTTAATCCTGCCCAAGAAAAAAGTGGCCGTTTTTCTCTACGTTGTCTACGTCAAATACATCAACAACACTTTTTTCTGTTTTATAAACTAAACAAAATCTGCACAAGAGAGACGGCAGATGATTTCATCTCAGTC
Organism: Zelleria hepariella; assembly: GCA_949319315.1. NCBI lineage: Eukaryota > Metazoa > Arthropoda > Insecta > Lepidoptera > Yponomeutidae > Zelleria > Zelleria hepariella. The sequence goes on from OX439393.1 coordinate 9,362,921, forward strand.
CTGTACCAACAGCTAAATTTAAGCCGAAGTGACTCATCCCGCAGGAATTATATTACCACTTAAAATTGAGCACAAACCTAAAAGTAAAATCACTACTAATATTCGACTGGTACCTTGTTTGTTAACTTGTTACCTTTAACTGGCTTGTAGGACCGTCGAACGTAAGATATCATTGTCAATATGGATGAATGGAAGTGACGCAAACATAATCTATGCTACATGGTGAAAAGTATTTACTACACACTGGATTCGGTACCCATACACTTAACTCTACATGATAGATAAAACTATACAACGTGTTACAAAAGATGAAAGTATGTAGGTCTTTCCATATATTATGTACCTACTCAGGATTTGTAGGGTTTAACAGCGTACCCAAGATTGATATCAATATTATTTGTTGACGCAAACTACACTTTACTTTTTATTATTTTATACTTTTTATTAACGATATGAAAATAACAAATAGTGACCGTACTGAGATATAAACAGCTAGATTATGTTTCCGAAAATTGCGGCTCTTTTTAAACGGTTTTATTTAGCTCACCCCGTTTGTTTTTATTAAACGGTTTTATTTAGCTCACCCCGTTTGTTTTATTTTAATCTTTATTCTTTCTTGGGTCAAATTTAGTAATTCAAATTTCACCCTCTTCCTGTCAACCTGCCTGTGTATTTTGGTGACAATACAATTATGTTTATTCATTATCATTATAAATCCAAGATGGCGGCCGCTACAAAATGGCGGATAACGTAGGTTTTATCAATCCCATCAATATGGGTATCAAATGAAAGGGCTCAGCAAGCAAAATACAATATACTATAAAAAATTGAAATACAAGATGGCGGCCGCTACAAAATGGCGGATAACGTAGGTTTTATCGATCCCATCAATATGGGTATCAAATGAAAGTGCTCAACCAGTATAATACAATGTACTATATGAATTAAACAGAATGCGAAATAAAAACTAAAAACTAGAAAATAAAAATAGGTAAAAAAACTTTTTAAGTTAAACGGTTTTATGTTAAACATACATTGCAATGTTTAAGATAAATGTACTAAGAAACCAAAAAATAATAAAATAGATACAGTCGTGGGAATTATAAACATATGCATAGACTAGACTAAAATAAAACCGTGGGGCACGTCAACTGCCTAATTATAGTGTAAAATTACAAAACAAACATTTTAATCAACGATTGTGTAGACAATTGACGTGCCCCACGGTTTTATTTTAGTCTAGTCTATGCATATGTTTATAATTCCCACGACTGTATCTATTTTATTATTTTTTGGTTTTTAGTATATTTATCTTAAACATTGCAATGTATGTTTAACATAAAACCGTTTAACTTAAAAAGTTTTTTTACCTATTTTTGGTGGTGGTCTAGTGGGTGGTGGTCTAGTGGGTAGAACAGTGGACTCTGAAGCTAAAGGTCCTAGGTTCGATTCCCGGTGCGGGCATGTATCTATGGCTTTGTTTAATTTCAAAAGTTACGTACATTTGTGAATTTATAGTAGCAATACCACTCGCTGACGGTGAATGAAAACATCGTAAGGAAACCTGAGCGTATGAGGCATTATACCCTCAACGCAAAAATTGCCAACCCGCATTGAGCACGCGTGGTGATTAAGCTCGAACTCTCTCTCTGAGAGAAGGCCTTTGCCCAGCTAGTGGGACATGTACAATTTGTACAGGCTACATCTTACTTACCTATTTTTTGGGTATTATGACCCACATTATCCGATGCCATTCCGCATAACTTGTACATACAAAGATAAAACTATTCTAATAGAACCGCATACCATAACTGATCTATCATCTATTGTATTTTGTAAACGGTTTCACTTACTAAAGCAGGCTTCTAATAGCACGGCACTTGTAAATGTGCAGTTATTACAAAATTTTTACGAAATACTAGTTTCGTAACCTTATAAAAAAATATACTAGTAAAAAAGTAAAATGTAGCCTGTACAATCGTACATGTCCCACTAGCTGGGCAAAGGCCTTCGCTCAGAGAGAGAGTTCGAGCTAAATCTCCACGCGTTTTCAATGCGGATTAGCAATTTTTGCGTTGAAGGTATAATGCCTTATTATATATGCTCAGGTTTCCTCACGATGTTTTCCGTTACAGGTAGCGAGTGGTATTGCTGCTGTAAATTTAAAAGTAAACGTAACTTTGAAATAAATTAAAGTCATAGGTACATGCCCGCACCGGGAATCGAACCTGGGTCTCTCGATTCCGAGTTCATTGTTCTATCCACTAGGCCACCACCACTAGTATATTATTATAATCTTTCTTTTCAATTTGCAACCCAGTAGTACTAAGTTAGTTAATGTTCACCAAGCTTCCCATATTACTTAAATCTTTGAAATATTTAGTTAACCAAGATTTTTATAAGGTCAGAAATTTTGCTAGGGACAGGACTTGAACCCGCAACCTCATGCATACCCTGCAGGGGCTCTATCAATCGAGCTACCGAGCCAAGTACGACTAATTTACGATGCGAATTCCTCTAGCACGGGTTAAAGCTTTAGAAAATACAAAATATATTTTAGTTTGTTATAATATTTACCTATTCAAAACTTTCAAGATCCCACGCGAGGAACACTATTCAGAGAATGATTAATTGTCTGTAACCAATTACCGAGGTGACAGATCAATTAGAAGGTAAAGTTTCACCAAATGTGGCTTATTGGGAATTTGATTGGAACACTTATGTAACTTAACAGCGCGTAGTCTCCGACAAAATAAATAGAGGGGTTGATATCACGTACCTACCTACTAAACCGTAATTTCCATAGCAACTTCATAGTTTCGGTTACCCAAAACTGATCGCAAGTTGATCGCAATTCCAGAGAAAAAACTGCGTAATTATTCGGTTTTTTTGTCATACACTGCGACTGGTTGTTGCATTAAGTAGTCATAGCTTCATTTTATATTTTCCTCGTTTTGGCAACTGCAAGCATAGTTATAATATTCAACAGGGTCGAAATTCATAAGTTCATATTCAAAACAAATCTAAAGTTGTAAAAAATTATATTGTGATAAATTCAATGAAAACGAGTACAGTACAAAATAAATAAGATTCCGTAATAAAGCATAATAAAATAAAAGCACCTAACTTTACTTCTACTTGTAACGAATGTTCCAAAATTTATATTCCGAATTTGTTACACATTTGTTTGACTGATTCGCAAACACAAATTGCTACTGAATATAAATTACTAACATAATATGAACAGCGTTAATAAGCTACTTTATGCTGAAATTTTGCTTCCGAAATACGAGAATGAGGCTATACGTTAAAGTTGGAACTGAAGCTTGAAGTCACACATGGAGTAAATGGGTTTCCTTACAATTTATTACGTTGCGTGCTATAATATTCGCATACGTTATAGAAGGCTACGGTCCGTAATATCAATCACAGTTTAAATCAAAAAGGCTAGTTTAAACCCTATCTGACGATTAATTTTCATACAAAATGCGAGGTTTAATCTATGGTCTGAGTTTAAACTGTGATTGATATTACGGCACTAAAGTGGAAAGATAGATCTACTGTCGATGACCTATACAAGGTGTTAAAAGACCGCCAACAAAATTTCAAAATTATAACCTAAAAACCAAAATGATTTCCCAGCAATAATTGATCGAAAAAGTACTTTGTTTTGGTGTCTAGTATGCGTGGCTTTCGGGTCTGTTGGCGGTCTTTTAACACCCTGTATACAATATTTTTGAACTTTGACTTTGTACTGCACAATTTGTATTTTGTAAATGGTTTCTTTCCAGATCGTGTTTTTTTTATTATTGTATTATTATTTGGTTAGAAGACTGAGATTTTCTTAACTTTTGTCATTGATTTATTATACATGAGATTTCACCCAAAAATAAAACAAGGAAAAGCCCACCACAGAGCTTTATTTACTTAGAGAGCTTTACTTTAAGTAAGAATAAGAAGCAAATATTTTCCCGTTAGCAGATTTTTCTGTCTGTGCATTACTTTCGTTGGGAAAGTTCCAGTAGCGCCGCCAATGAAAAATATATTTTATCTTCTTTTTGTCAAATAAGACTTAACTTGGCTTAACCCTAGACTAGACTTAACCCTAGGCTTAACTATTTTTAGGACCTAAGACCAGATACTATAGAACCTACGAATAAAAAAAGCAAGAAAAAAACGGCCACTTTTTTTCACGTTGCATGTTTACAGTTGTGTATAGTATATTTTTTATTTTATTTTTATAAAATCGAGCAGTCACCTTACCGAGCTTAGAATCTTCTCTGTTTTGTGTGTCAAAGGCCGTAATGAGTTTTAATCCTGCCCAAGAAAAAAGTGGCCGTTTTTCTCTACGTTGTCTACGTCAAATACATCAACAACACTTTTTTCTGTTTTATAAACTAAACAAAATCTGCACAAGAGAGACGGCAGATGATTTCATCTCAGTCCTGTACCAACAGCTAAATTTAAGCCGAAGTGACTCATCCCGCAGGAATTATATTACCACTTAAAATTGAGCACAAACCTAAAAGTAAAATCACTACTAATATTCGACTGGTACCTTGTTTGTTAACTTGTTACCTTTAACTGGCTTGTAGGACCGTCGAACGTAAGATATCATTGTCAATATGGATGAATGGAAGTGACGCAAACATAATCTATGCTACATGGTGAAAAGTATTTACTACACACTGGATTCGGTACCCATACACTTAACTCTACATGATAGATAAAACTATACAACGTGTTACAAAAGATACTAACTCTTTTTACAGGGTGTAACCTGCTGGTCAAAATAATGGCAAATCTGCAAAAAAAAAGTTGAAAAACACAACTTTTTTTTATAACCTCAAAATTGTAAAATTTTCAAAACTTTATCGTTTTTGGATTTAGCTCCAATTAAAAAATATGTTTGTGTGCTTAGCTGTATTTTAATAGCTTCAAGCTGTTAAAACATATTGAAAGTCTATGGAAACAGTATTTTAAAAATACTTTTCTCCCGTCACAGCGCTTACATTTTAATTATTTAAAAATCAACGGAACGTCATAGAGCTAAAAAATATTTTGGTTGTGATCCCGATCATCAGGTACCATGACCCTGTAAAAAGAGTTAGCATCTTTTGTAACACCTTGTATGCATGAAATATGTCAACTAGTCTTCTACTACAGTGCGCTGCTTACTACAATTTTTTCTCTAGGACTTTTCGAATAGCTCGATGCAGCGGAATCTGCAGTATCGAGCTATTCGAAAAGTAGGTATAGAGCAAAATTATGGAATACAGCTTAGATAAAGATAATAAAGATACTCGTACAGTGTTGTTATTATTGTAAACCAAAATTAGTAAGTACAACTTATTGTTTACTTCACTCGTATCAATACAACGCGTTACAAAACAACCTAACTCTTTGTACAGGGTGTAACCTACTGGTCAACAGGACGAGAATTCTGTAAAAAAAAAATAAAAAAAAACAATTTTTATTATATAACCTCAAAATTGAAAAATTCGCTAAAATTTAAAAATATGTTTGTGGGTGTAGGTGCATTTGCATAGCTTTGAGTTGTTAAAACATTGTGAAAGGCAATGAAAACAATATTTTAAAAACACTTTTCTCCCGCCACAGCGTTCACATTTTACTAATATAAAATCAACGGATCGTCATAGAGCAAAAAATAATATTTTGGTTGTGATTCCAATTACCGGGTGCTATTACCCTGTAAAAAGAGTTAGCATCTTTTGTAACACCTTGTATAATACTAATAGTTGATCTGGCATACATCTTGAATATTATTGAGGATGAAGATATAAGCTCTAAACCATGAGAATAGCGAAAATATGTGGTGAACAAAGTCGCGAGTAAAACGCTAGTACACGATATTAATAAAATTAACGAAATACCGCATCGTTAAAAGGACTGTTAGGTAGTAAGTTCTATTTTTATTTTATTCCATCATAATACTTACTCCTGATGCTACTTAATCTGCCAAGGTTTACCACGATCTTGCTATAAAATTGACGCGTTGCTCAAAAGTTTATCGAATATAATTTACAGCTTGAACTTTGAGTTATTAGAACAGCAAAGTTCAAATTCATTTCTTAGAAATTCAAAACTTGAAGTCATTAATGAAAATAATATCTTATACCGTTTAAAAGGTTATCGAACATATAGATGAGAACCACTTTTTGTATTTTCATAAGCACTAACCCGTGCTAGGGATCTTTATAAAGATTTTGGTTAGATGAGGTTAGAAAATTTGCAAAGACAGTACTTGACTCGGTAGCTCAATTGGTAGAGCGCCTGCACGGAATGCAAGAAGGTTGCGGGTTCAAATCCTGTCCCGAGCGAATTTTTTAACCTTATAAAAATCTTTATATAGATGAGAAACTGAAAGCGATAAAATAACTCATTTGTGACAAAATTACAAAATCATGGACCTGGAAAGCCAAAGATAGCATGGTTACAAAACCTGCGCGAATGGTCCCAGCCAAGTACCGGTTCATTGTATCGCTTGGCAACTTTGAAGGACGAGATAGCCAAACTGATCGCCAACCTCCGAAGAGAAGGCACGTAAAGAAGAACAAAATCTATTCTATTCTATACAAAATCATGCGACAGATTTGTCTTAAAAAAAATAGGAAAGAAAACGAACATTGAAAATCATTTTAATGGCAAAGCTTGACAAAGCCGCTTAGCATAATCTTATATTTTCAAGGAACGAAATATAACTGTATAAAATTATAGCTGGAGAGCTGGTGACAAATAGACTTATTTTGTCGCACAAGGCTTGGAGCTTCTAGGCTGGTACATTGTTTTCAGATGGAGTAGGCTTGCCCAGCAGCTTACTCGGCCTAGCCCACAGGAAAAACAAGTCGCATCCAAAATTAACCAGAGCCAATTAAGCCGCGGGTTTCCTCACGATAGTTTCCTTCACAGTAAAGTTAAAGTGGTTTTGCTACTTCAAACTGCTTCGTTTTATATGCAGTTGCATACACTACTTTATCTTCATTCATTTATAAATTAAACCAAACTAAAATAATAAGTAAACAGGAAAGGCAATTATTTATACAGGGTGTTAAAAGACCGCCAACAGACCCGAAAGCCACGCATACTAGACACCAAAACAAAGTACTTTTTTGATAAATTATTGCTGGGAAATGATTTTGGTTTTTTAGGTTATAATTTTGAAAAAGATTTTATCACGCAATGGACGTGTAACGCACAGAAGTCATATTACGCAACCGTAGGTATAAGTTTATGTTACTTAAGCTTGAAGTTCCGATGTTTAGAATACATTGCGGGTTGCAATTTTAACGTCGTTTTTTGTAAGAAATATTCATAATTTTGATATGGCTTCTTGAGGAGGTATGTTAAGAACTAGATACTGAATACATTTCTGCGAAAAAAAAGTTTTGAAAAGTCCAACTTTGAACCTCATTATCTCGGAAACCGTTGATTTCCCAGGCATAGTTCCTTGAGCAAAAATGTTCCTTATGATGAGGACAATACGTGGTTTCCCGCTTTGTTGGCGGTCTTTTAACACCCTGTATACGAATAATGGCGGCAAAATAAATCCAAACGCAGGTCCGCTTTCTTTTTTTTATTTGTTTCATTTGGGATAGGCAAAGGAGTCATACTTCCATACAGCCATTTGCTCAGTTTGGGTAGGTGATTCAGACCAAAAATTCACAGAAAAGTTTACTGCAAGGAGAATTTTACCCGGAAGTGTATCGTAACAACAAAAACAGTAATTTTACGATACAGGTTGGCAGATATTCTCATACAGTATCCTATTTTTTTTTTTTTACAGTTGTCTGTGAAATAACACTAACTGCCGGTTTCTGAATTGAGAAATTCGCTAAGCAAATGGGTAAGTATCGTCCTGTCTCTGCAGATTTCTCACAAAAGAGCGTGACAGAACGATAGTAAAGTATTTGCTTAGCAAAATTCTCAACTCAGAAACCGGGCCTAAGTCTTATGTATCCACTTTTAAGATCATAATTTACGAGTGTAGATAACATCGTTTACTAAATAGAAAGTGTAAATTGGTTTATAAAAAACATACTTTCAAAGTGAAAATAAAACGAACTTTCAACCGCGACCGGCCAAAAAGTGTATTTCGTGATCAGCGGAGTCTAAACAACCAGCCTAGAGAAGCTCCCAGCCTTGAACGATAAAATCAGTCGATTGGTCACCAGCTCTCCAGCTATTATATTCAAAGGAGAAATTTGAGTTGAAAGCACCTTGTCTCGAAAGGACCAATGCAGACGCAAAAGGCTTTGTCTTTCCTGCTGCACAGGCACCTTCAATAAGACTAGAAAACCAGCAATGGTTCTTAGATATTGTGTTTTATCAAAATAGGTTCGGTCGTTTATGAGATATTATAGTTTGAAATTAAAATGATTTTAATGTTTAATTTTATAGATATTCTTTATGTTTTTATTGTGTAAAAAAGATTAAATGTATTTTTTTTGGGATAATAAAATAATAGAACAATGCTAGTAATTACACCCTAAGAGCACAACCTAGCTATGACAAATCTGCGCGACAAATGCAAAAAACAAAATTCATTAGGTGCGTAAATTGTTATAAAATATAACAGGGGGTCTACCGGCTAAAACGAAGCCGATTACCATTGGCGAAAATCGAAGTTCGATTTATGAAAAATTTACTGGTTGGCAGTAAAATGAACTGGGTGGCAGTACATTTTTAAAAAATTGAACTTCGATTTTCGCCAATTGTAATCGGCTTCGTCTTAGCCGGTAGATCCCCTGTTATGATATGAAATAGTTATGAAATAAGTTTTAATTTTTATTCAGGGTCACATACGGACGTTGTGGAAAATAACTTTACACAGTAATTTTCTCGTCCAAAGGGATTCAATACCTTGTTATAATAAAATACGTCTATCCCATTTCAGGTGGATGCCTTTGATGTTTGATAGGCTCTTTCTAATTATTTACCCAAAAGATTTTCATGCCCCTGCGTTTTTTTTTTCTCTGTTGTTATAATCTCGGAATGAGGTTTTTGTTTGGTGCCTTGAACACAAAGCGGGGTATTTAGGTGGGACAATACCCATACAAATGAAATTTCCCATTTAAATTCTTGAAATATTGAAAATATAGGTATTATATTGCCATAAAAAAGGCATCAAGGGTAGAGGAACCACAGAACATATAATTTTATTATGTGTTGTGTGAGTGGAACAATGAAAAGTGTTTGAACTCAAAATTAACCTCGTGTCATTGTATTCGAAACGGGTCGAATCTCGATTGGTTTTTAGGCAAATTAATTTCCTTATTTATCCCTTATTTATTTATTTATTTTATATAATTAATTTGCCTAAAAACCAATCGCGATTCGAACCGTTTCGAATACAATAATGTTTAAATATCGAGAATCATTAAAAGTGAATATCACCTCGTGTCGTTTAGCCAGTGGGGCAAGTTGTTAAGAGAAGGGTACCCCCCGTCGACTAGCGCTGAAACAAAATCATATTATATCTTCTTTTTGGATGCGTTTTTTTGCTAAAAACGGGCCGTCAAATAAAAAACCTAAGGCCGAGATCCTATAGATCCTAGAATGTGCAAATACAAACTTGTAAAGAATAAGAAACGTGCAATAAATAAAAAAGGGGTTGTAATTAAACAGACTTCTTTTTAATAGCATTATACGCCTCTAAATATCTACATTGCCTTCTAAATTACTAAGTCAGCCACAATCAACGCGCATCTAAATAATACTATCTTAGCCACTAGATAACTTGTATGTAAGACACTCTAAATACAACTCAGCCTCGTGGTTATTTTTTGGCATCTAAATTTGTAATATGCATTCAAGCAGTAAACTTCTAAAATATTAATATATGACACCAAAAAAATGTTCAATTAGCTTCTAATTTTATAACTCAGTACCTACTCAGTACGTTTAAAATTTATCTCGACCTACATTAATTGATCGTAAAAATTTACCAAAAATTGACATCAAATAGTAAATTATGGCCACTAAAATACCCTGGAACTATTGAAGGGAAACAAAATAAAATACTTTTTTTTTAAATCAATTCGTTTTACGTATCGTAATTAAAATAAAGATATACTGCCGTCATAAGAAAAAAAGACGCAACTGACATTTTTGCCAAAATTAAGTTACATACATGTTCGGAACGAGGAAAAAAAGGCGCACCTGCCTGTATTTTTTTTATTTTGATAGGAGCATTTTTCTGGAAGTAGATTAAGTAAAAAAAACGCAACTGATACGTAGTCACAAATACACGTGACTACTCGTCAGTACGTGAATCGAATGGCGCTCTCTGATTGGTGCAAATGGCTGGTCGCTGTCGAGTCCCAAATCGTATAGTGGCTTTTTTCACAATAAAAGAATATGATGTATTAATTTACATGCTAAGTTATAATATATGAGGTTGTCTATTGAAGCTTGAATTTTATTTTTTTGAGAAGCTTATTTTGAAGCTGTAAAACGTATAATGGTGATGAGTTGTAAAATCCGTGGCTGAGTTAGTAAATTAGGTTGCAATAGATAAATCAGTGGACAAGTTAAAATAATTGTTGAACTTTACTTGACGCTTTCTTTGGAATATTTAGTTGGCGATGTAAAAAAGGCGAATTAGTTTATTAGAAGCTATCTTATTTTCCCGTGGCTTACTTATAAAATGAGAAGTTTGATCACGTGGCCAAAAAAAAACTTTGTGGCTTGACTTATAATTTCCCATAAAAAAGTATCGAGCGATTCAAAAAGTCGTCGAACAAAGTTGTTGGAAATCACATTTAGGGTGGTATTAACAGTCGTCTGAGATCACCTACTTGAGCTCGATCTCAAGTAGGTGAACTCAGAAAAGTCAAATGCTAATGTCAAGCCTTGGCTAATGTCAAACTTGTGTAGCTGTCAGCATATTAATAGTCACTAAACTCTATTTTTTAAATCAAATCCACGGAATGACAGTTGCTACAAAGGCTTTTTCTGACAGTTGCATACTAGAAACTGTCATTCCGTGGACTCGAATTAAAAATTAGAGTTTATCTTGAGATTGACATTAGCCAAGGCTTGACATTAGCATTTTACTTTTCTGAGATTACCTACTTAAGTTCGATCTTGAGTTGACGACTATTAATGCCCTTAGAAGTGGACGTGTTTCGGGAATAAAAGTAATAAAAAAATTACGCTGTGTGTATTAAAACATGAGACCTACAGTTTCATATTGTCTCGATTTCATTAAAATTGATTTATTTGTAAACATGGAATATTTTACTTAGTGGATAAATAATTCATAGCACGGAGATGTATTGAATATTGGGCTTCCACGTTCGTGATGATGTTTATTGAGTTTCAGCAATACTAGTTGGTAGGTACATGGAAATAAAAATTACAGAACTACAACTATTACTCAAACAGTTTTACAAGATAACAAAGATGCAGCAATGTTTTCATGCAAAGAAACCTGTAATATTTTTTTTTCCTTAAAGGGAAGGGTTACCCGAAGGATTCCAAACGGGACTTTATACTCTGCCTACACTGTCTGTCTGTCGTATCTTTGGAACCGTATACAATTTTCACAGACTATGTGTGATTATGGCGGATTACCCAACAAATAATAAAAATTAAAAAATAAGGGTAAAATAAGTTAATACAACAAACATATACTTTTTGCTCTATCGCAAAAACGGTAATACATACTAGAATCAAACTTGGTATGATTATAGAGCTTATTTTATTGTAGTATCTTCTTGTAGTGCCGTCTCCTATCGGAGGTTGGCAATCATCTTGGCTTTTGAGGCTGCCAAACGGAACAAGAAGCTCGTGGATTGTTGGTACCAATGGCGTAAGTTCTCAAGCCATGATATCTTGGGTCTTCCAGGTCTCCTCCTGCCTGGTATCTTCCCTTGGATGATTAGTTGAAGGAGTCCATATTGGGTATTGCGGATTATAATATGTACAAAATACTCAAGTTTGCGTTTTTTGATGGTCTTCATTACTTCAACGATTTTTCTCATCCTCTGGAGCACGGTGGTATTGCGGACTTTTTGGACCCACGAGATTTTGAGCATTCGTCTGTACACCCACATCTCAAACGCTTCTATGCGTTTGTACATATCGTCACCTTTCAGCAAGAACATCGTAAGCGACAAAACTAAAACTTTTCAGGAGACGGTTTTTTTTAAATATCTTTTTTGTCTTACAATATTTATATATAAGTGTCTTACCGTTTATTGTTTTTTAAAGATCACCATTATGATTTACTTACTAAAACACCGCAAAACCTAACGCTTTGGCAGCAAAGGTCGCTTACGATAATATTTGCCATACATATTTAGGTGAAATTGGGAAAGTAAGGGAGCTTGCGATAAAAAAGTGTAAGATTAAGGTCGCTTACGATAATATTTGCCATACATATTTAGGTGAAATTGGGAAAGTAAGGGAGCTTGCGTTAAAAACGTGTAAGATTTGGAGACAAACAATAGAAACAAACCCTTATTATTTGCAATTTTTAATGAAAAAAACACGTTAAACACAATCAATCATCAATAAAAATTATTATTCTCATGAGATACTATTAGTATTTGCCTTTAATCTAATAAGTAGTTAAGTATAAAAAAACTAATCTAATCCAAATTATCTTCTTCGGTTTCCGACATCAACCTGTCCTGGGAATTATCATCATACCTCATAGATAAATATTCATTTATGTATTGTTTCGGAATTATTCCTTTGTCACAAATTTTTTTCAAATCTTCGTATTTGGCTTTTGAAATTTTCGGCCTCTCGGTATACGCTTTGGAAGGATTTTGTATAATTTGGAAGTTCTGTCCAGATCTTATTATGGTAGAAAAGTCTACTTTTTGGACGGGACTGCCAGAATCAAAAGAACATTTCAGAGTGAAATTGCCATTTCTTTCAAATTTACCTGTTGCCACTTTTGAAATCTGAATTTTAATCTTTGTTGGGATTTATGCACTAGCAAATTGCTTCCAATCATAAATATCAGCATTTTTAAGTGGCACCGTGATATAATTTTCTGGATTACCTAACATACCCTCATTATCAGTACATACCCTCATTATCAGTATTTATCGAGACGTTAGCATTGACGAGTGGGTTTAAGTTTGGTTGGGAAGCATAATTATGTTCACGCAGCGAGTAGATAGATGGTTCATCTCTGATTTGTTGACTAGCTAACTGTAGCAAAAGCTTGGATCTATTACTTCGACTACCTTTCATGATAGTGAAACTCTGTAACAAGGAAAATAAACCAAAATAAACTTGACTGCAAATTTGCAGGTACTTCGCAAAAAACAAATGACTAAAACGTGGCCTAGAGTACTTACTTTATCACAAACTTTCAACCAATAACTAGTCTCACCGAACACAATTCAAACAAGTTATCAAAAGATTTTGTCACGTAACTAACGAATAAATTCAATACTGTCAACATAAAAAAGTTGAAACGTTTTGTTTCTGAAGCAAGAATGCTTTCATCTTACTAATTTACTTGATAAAATAAGCTCACAGTCTGTTTTAATGCGCGCTGAAACCAAACGCAGAGTGTCTTTTTTTTTTATCGTAAGCGACATGACGTGGCGGTTACAATAATAGGGGATTTTCTGACAGCTCATAAGTTGTAGTTCAAAATTTGTAACTAGAGGTCGCTGACGAGACATGTTCTTTTTTTATGCCAATTCGCGCTCGTTGGCCTTCGTATATACGTCCAAACACATTTATGTATTAGTTGTGGAGCAAAATGAAGTGTTTCCGGATTTACCATTCACTCATACAAGAACATTAACAAAGTCGTGCACTTTTTCATGTACTGTAAAATGGAATGACGGCTGCGACGATGAAAGATGAAGTCACAGAGCAATGAAGTGACGAAGTATTTTCGCTGTAGTAAGCACTAATTTACTTTGTGATAGAAAACATGTCGTACCAACGCCATCTGTCACAGGTTTTAGAACTATTTTTTTATTTTTTTTAGCTGTCAGAAAATCCCTTATTCAGGGGGCTTCTTGACTGTCGGTTACGATACACGGGTTGAAACAAAATAAGACTGTATTCCCGAACGATAAAAATTATCTCGGCTTGTCATTGGAATTTGAACACAGGGGTGAGCGCGTTAGGTGCGAAATTCCTTTAAAATAACAGACGTGTAAAAAAGTTGATTTTGACTTTTTTGTCGCTTACGATGTTTTTGCTGAAACGGGACGATATTTTGAGTGAGTGTCCAAGTCTCCGCTCCGAAGAGTAGCACAGAGAAAACGTAGCATCTAGCAATTTTCGTGCGTAAAACAATGCTTATGTTACGATCACCAAGAACTTTTTCCATTTTGCGGAACGCGCTTCAAGCTTGCTTTATTCTGCACTTTACTTCAAGACTGTGAACATCCTTGTCATTGACCATGTTGAGGTTCGGGCCAACAGTAAAACCCGTGGATTCCTCTCGCAGCTAGGTGACCCTCTCTTGGCGCCCGGGAGTAGGTACTTCTCGCAGCTGATCGTCGTCGTCGCGTAGGTATCGACCGTGAGGGCGGGCCGTAGGTACCGGCCGGACTCGTCGCAGTGGGTACTTGCGCCCTGGTGGCACCAGGCGTGTGACCAGGCGCAGGGGTACCGGCGGCAGGGTCCGCAGTAGGTACCCGTCAGCAGGCTCGGCGACTCGGCGACTCGGTGGCGTGCTTAACCGGCGAGTTCGCAGCGGTTTAGCAGGCGGCGGCGGCGGCAGCGTCAGCCGTTTTCAGCACCAACGTCGTTGGTGGTACCGGGATGTTGCGGGGAAGAGAGAAGAGAAACAAACTTCTGCTTTCCACGATTGCTCTTAGAGAAGAGTAGTGGTAGATCTTGGCGAGTTCCGAAGATGCCCGGTACAATTTTGGGCGCGAGGCCCCTGAGTTGGGCTTTGCGGCACAGAGAGCCACCACAAATCTTCTCTAATTTGAGTCTAATTCGAATTTTATTTTGCCTATTAGAACGTTACATTTTACAACATATCTTTCTTATTTACTAACGGATTTTAATAATTCAAACGGTTTTAAGTTAGGGAGAAAGAGATCTTTGTTTTGGTGTGTAATGTGTGTAGGTGCATGGATGTTATAGGCCTCTGAGTTAGCTATTTCCTACCTACTAAGAGCTGAATATCCTACCTGCCATGGGCCGTGTAAGGAGTGTGGAAATAACTTGTAAGCGGGTGTGTTATCATTTATTTATCCCTATTGATATATTTAAGTGCTTATTTAAACGATAAATTAACTTTTGAGCAAGTAAAAGTTACAAATAATATTACGTCAACTTTAGGTATTAACAATTTGGTCTTAAAATTACGGCTTAGAGTGCTATAACATTACAATACTGGTCAGTTACGTCTACGTGAAATAAACTTAGTTACACATGTCTACATAGATTTACAGGCTAAATTAACATCAAATTTTCATACAAAAGTTCAGAGTATAAAAAAGATTTTCTAATAGGAAAATTACATCGAATTATGATTAAACAGGTACCTATAAGGCAATTATTTTACTTTTGAAAACAAAGAGATTCGTGGAAAAAGACACTAAATCAAAGAAAAACAACAAATCAAATTATTTACAAACAATTCGGGTTTTTACACCCCGCTACTACTGCGCCTGCGCGGGTGACCGCGGTAAAGCGATCCGGCTCTCTCATTGGCCGAGGCCAGTTTACTTCACTTTCTCGCTATGCGCTAAGGAGCAGACTCTGCCTGGGTCGTGGGCAGTCATTCTAATTATGTAATTATGCAAATATTAGTTAATTAAGTAAGTATTATGAAAGAAAAAGAGTAATAAAAGGTAAAGTATAGAAAAATGGAAATAATGTATTTACAACGGCATGTGCCAAATAGTAGGTATTTAGTCCTAGTTGCCTATCCTAAACATCTAAATATCTTTTTCATAGGTCGGTCGTCAACAGTCTCCCCCTCAGTGCAGAGTGGTGAGACTACTGTGCACTCAAAATAGGTGTTGACGCCGCTATATGGTTCGAGGACGCAGGGACCAAGTTGATGAGACGCGACGTGAAGGCGGCGGAAGTCTTAGGTTCTTCTGTGGTCTGGATCTATTCGCTGCCATCTGGGTTGGGAGTCGTTCCCATCTGGGTCGGCCGTGGTCTGTTGTGGCTGAGTGACTCTAGGCTGAGCACTATGTTATCACGTGAGGGTGTGTGAATAACCTGCTAGTGAGAGTTTGAGCCGTGCGAAAGTTGATGCATGTACTTTCGTTATCGAGCGTCTGTGATTAGTGGGTGTTTCACAGGTATTCTGAGGGCGCTTGCACCGAATAGTGTGGGGTCGGTCCGCGCTTGTGGTAAGTCAGTCACTAAGCTGAGGTGGTTGACAGCTGTGTGAGTGAGCGTTGACGAGTCACTTTACGGTGCCTTCTTTGGCGCTTTTTCTTCTTGGCTTTGTGAGCGGTGAGTGTCACAAGCGGAGGAGCGACAGGCTGAGCGGAGAGCGACGGGTCTTGGGCGGATTGCGTCATCACGTGGCGAGTGTAGTGATGGGCGTCCGATTTGGCGGGCTTATTTTTCCACCTTACGTGTTCTCGTGGTTGTAAGGGGTGATTCCACTCGGTGTCGGTTTTCTGAGCGGTTTTGTTCGCAGGCCTTTTCGGTTTTGTCACGTGTGATAAGAGTTCGGGAGGTCTCCATGCTGACATTGCGATGCGTATGTTTTGATAGGCATTGCATGCAGATAGCGGTTTCTTCGTACTCACAGCTAGCGATGTGGCTTCTTCAGTGTTTCGGAAGCTTTGCGCGTAGTGGTTTTGCGTTGCGCGGGTTTTTGCGTCTTGGACGTCGTGATTTCTCACAGAAGTAGCTGTGTTGCGCGATGAGGTTGCACTGAGGTTTGTTGGGAGCTTGTCAATATTTTCGTGTGCGTGATTTCGCCACAGGAAGCTATCTGAGCTGCTTTTATCTTCCTCTGTTGTTTTCTCTTCGGTGTAGTTTACTTCGGCGATCGATCTCTCGTCGGGGCGTGGTGGGATTCCGGATTGCGTTCGTAGTGAACCGGGTCCGGAAGTCGGCGCGTCG
This sequence comes from Zelleria hepariella, assembly GCA_949319315.1. Classification (NCBI taxonomy): domain Eukaryota; kingdom Metazoa; phylum Arthropoda; class Insecta; order Lepidoptera; family Yponomeutidae; genus Zelleria; species Zelleria hepariella. The sequence goes on from OX439393.1 coordinate 9,379,973, forward strand.
TTGAAGTGAGAGCCATCAGTTTGGGTAGCGACGTCGATGGTAAGGCGCTTTTTGTTTTTCTTCGGATGCACGTCGGCTGGGTTTCGAAGAAGCTGCGTCCTTACGGGCGTTGGGGTTGTAGTAGTCTCGACGGAGCATGCGAGTTTCTTTTTACGCTTGGCGCGTCGTCTTTTGCTTGACGCCTCGTGGCTCACGTGGTACGTACTATGCGATTTTGTGTATGATGGTGCGATGGATTTTATTCCATGGATGACCCATCCAAGGCTGGTCAGTGACGCAACTGGTTCGTCTGGTGTTCCATACTTAAGGCTCCTTGTTACTATAAGACTCCAGTTGTCTTGACCTATTAACACTTGAGGCCTTGCATTGTGGTAAGTTAGCTGGTCTTTGATTTCCGCTAGGTGTTTGCAGTTCTCGATGTCTTTTCTTTCCACTGACTGGGTGCAAATATCCATAGAAGGAATCGTGAAGGCTTCCATTTGATGGTGACAGTCTTGTTGTAGCCCTCTGACTCTTATGTTGAGTTTGGCCGAAAGATGGTTTAATTTCGTATCCGCTATGCCTTTCACGATTAGTCGCTCTTGGGGTCCGGTTTCTCCGATTGAGTCTGCTAACTCTTGGGTTATAAGCGTGACCGATGATCCCTCGTCAAGCAGAGCGTAGGTCTTTAGCGTTCCGTTAGGACCAGATATCTCGATGGGCGCTATCTTCAAGTATGTCTTCCAATTAGAAAGGATGCAGACTGGTGTCGATCTTTCAATGACTTTCTTGACGTAGTGCAGAAGCTCGTGGTGTTTCCCTTTGCAGTCATTTTTACCACAAACTCTTGCTTTGCAGCTGGTGTGGTAGTGCTGATTGCTCAAACATCGGAAGCAGGCGTTTGACTTTTTGATTACTTCCCATCGCTTTTGGGGATCTAGCTTCAGAAAGCTTTGGCACTTTATGATCGGGTGTTTGTCGCCACAATGCAGACACTTGATGTCTTCTGTAGCAACTGCGTTCACGTTGGCTATTTCATCTTCTTCTTCTTCCTCTTCGTAGTCCGATATGAAGCTGTCGTCGACTTCTTCGGTGATGGTGGCGTGCACCGCTCTCGGGGGAGGCCCGCGAGTTCGCTGGGGTTCTCTCCGTCGTACGGCTTCGGGCTCATATGCGTCGCTCTCTTCCACCAGTTCGTTTAAGAAGTTTCTCAACGCTATCATGATTGGTTTGTGTCGATTTTTGTGACGATAACTGAACCATGCCACTCGATATATTTGTGTTAGTTTGTCCACGATTTTTTCCGCGATTTCCTCGGAGTCCAAATATGTGTGATGGTTCATCTGTTCTATGGTATTTACCGTGTTGGTGATGACTCCGGCGAAGGTGGTTAGATTTCTTCCGTCTTCTGCCAGCGGTGTCATTTTTTCTATCGTGTATATTTCGTTCTTGATGAGCCGCTTGGGCTGTCCAAACAGTCGGGCTAGGTTTTCCATAACCAACGTCGGATTGTTACTACTGAACAAAGTAGAGCGTACAGCTTCTCTTGCTCGTCCCGTTATCGCTTTTCGGAGCCGTGCGACATTTTCTATGTCGCTGAAGTATTGTTTCGTGTCTTCGTATGTGGCCCGAAAGGCGATCCATTCGCTTGGGTCTCCAGCGAAGTTGTGCAGCTCGCACAGGTATCGTGGTGCTGCTTGAGGCGCGTTTCTTTGTGCAGGTGGTGCCGCTTGCGCGACCGCCTCCTTAACTGCCTGCACGAAGTCGGTAACAAGAGATGTCGCGACGCCCCGTGCGTCATCAGCGGGCGGCGCGGGCTGGGATTCTTCAACCTCCCCCTCGTGTCGCCTTGACGCTAAGTGATGTGGTTGTCTTCTCTGTTCCATGTCATGGCGCTGTTGTCCGTTTACTGTGGAGTTGACCCACCGCTCGACATTTGGCTGCATGGTCACTGGTTCTTCATCGCTCAAGTCGTTGTCGGTGTCGTCCAGTTGGATCATTGCTAGCTTTGTCCGTGCGGCGTTTGCCTCTCTTCGAGCAACGGCTGCTTCTTTTTCTTCGAGCTCCAGTCTAGCCTGGAGCTCAGCGCGCTTCTTAGCGCTTGACGTGGATTTCGAAGACCGGCGTAACACGGTACGCACTGATGTAGATCCGCCTCCCTGCTCACGGTGAGTGTCTACTTCAGTCATCACTTGGCTGGTGCTCGTCGCTCCATCGGTTGTTGTAGGGTTTGCTAGACCAGTAACGAAGACGCTCGAAGTCCCTCCGCTCAACGTCGTCGCTCCGCTCCCCTTATCATCCCCCCGCTCTTCAGTGTCGGAGGGGGAAAGCGGTGACTCTTGCTCGGTGGTTAAATCAGGCCGTGGGGCTCCCTTCATCTTCATTGATCTAGTCGTTCTTGTAGACATCTTCTGGTCTTCAGGTGGATGGCTTGACTGGTCCTCTTGCAGTTGCTTTGGTCCACCGGGCTCTTCGCTTGTCCCGGCACCGCGATGCAGTGTCCCTTGCGTCCCTACGTCCTCGTCCCTAACGTCCCTAAACCCAGTCTCTGTGCGGCCCTGTTTACCGCCAGCAGACTGTCCCTAGCGGCCCTACTGACCCTAGCAGACTCACTCGAGGGCCCCTTGCGGGGATATGCTCGGAGTGAGGATGGATGTAAAGGATAGGAGAGGGGGGATCTGCCCTGCAGAGGGTGCGTAGTAGGTTCAGGGTGCACACCCAGTTGGCTGGAATGTCCAACTGGAGTCACGCGGTCCTGGCCGGCATACACCGTCAGGCCCTGCCCACTCACGCTCCTTACAGGCGCAGTCAAGCTGTCAGCCTAGCCGATTGCTCGACTAGACCGGCGACCTCGCTTGAAAAGTCGCTACACCCGAAGGCGTTGAAACCACCCACGATAGCGTTTGGCACCGTTAGGTGCTACCGCGGAGTGGCCCACGGGTAAACCGTGTTGGAAGGTGTCTTCTTGTTTCTTCGCTCTTCACCGCTTCCAGGTCCAGATCCAGGTCCAGATCCAGGTCCAGGGGCTTCTCCAGTACCAGCTTGGCTCGTCCAGTGTCCAAGGCTGGTTCCAGGTCCAACTCCAGGTCCAGGTCCAGCTCCAGCTCCAGGGCCAGGGGCTTCTCCAGTACCAGCTTGGCTCGTCCAGTGTCCAAGGCTGGTTCCAGGTCCAACTCCAGGTCCAGGTCTGGGTCCCGTTCCAGGTACAAGGGCGACTTCCAGTTGCGGCAGGCTCTTCCGTGTCCCAGTCCGCTTCCAGGTCAGCTCCAGGTCCAGGTCCAGGTCTTCAGGGGCAGGGTCCAGGTGCGACTTCCAGTTCCGGGGTGGCTCGTCCGTGTCCAGTCCCAGTTCCAGGTCAGCTCCAGGTCCAGGCTCCAGATGCAGGTCTGGGTGCGACTTCCAGTTCCGGGGTGGCTCGTCCGTGTCCAGTCCCAGTTCCAGGTCAGCTCCAGTTCCAGCACCAGCTTCCGGATCTTCTTCGGGGCCAGTGGTCGAAGGTCTTCGCTGTCTTCAAATCCCATGCCGAAGGACCATCAACTGTTGAGGTTCGGGCCAACAGTAAAACCCGTGGATTCCTCTCGCAGCTAGGTGACCCTCTCTTGGCGCCCGGGAGTAGGTACTTCTCGCAGCTGATCGTCGTCGTCGCGTAGGTATCGACCGTGAGGGCGGGCCGTAGGTACCGGCCGGACTCGTCGCAGTGGGTACTTGCGCCCTGGTGGCACCAGGCGTGTGACCAGGCGCAGGGGTACCGGCGGCAGGGTCCGCAGTAGGTACCCGTCAGCAGGCTCGGCGACTCGGCGACTCAGTGGCGTGCTGCTTAACCGGCGAGTTCGCAGCGGTTTAGCAGGCGGCGGCGGCGGCAGCGTCAGCCGTTTTCAGCACCAACGTCGTTGGTGGTACCGGGATGTTGCGGGGAAGAGAGAAGAGAAACAAACTTCTGCTTTCCACGATTGCTCTTGTAGAGAAGAGTAGTGGTAGATCTTGGCGAGTTCCGAAGATGCCCGGTACAATTTTGGGCGCGAGGCCCCTGAGTTGGGCTTTGCGGCACAGAGAGCCACCACAAATCTTCTCTAATTTGAGTCTAATTCGAATTTTATTTTGCCTATTAGAACGTTACATTTTACAACATATCTTTCTTATTTACTAACGGATTTTAATAATTCAAACGGTTTTAAGTTAGGGAGAAAGAGATCTTTGTTTTGGTGTGTAATGTGTGTAGGTGCATGGATGTTATAGGCCTCTGAGTTAGCTATTTCCTACCTACTAAGAGCTGAATATCCTACCTGCCATGGGCCGTGTAAGGAGTGTGGAAATAACTTGTAAGCGGGTGTGTTATCATTTATTTATCCCTATTGATATATTTAAGTGCTTATTTAAACGATAAATTAACTTTTGAGCAAGTAAAAGTTACAAATAATATTACGTCAACTTTAGGTATTAACAATTTGGTCTTAAAATTACGGCTTAGAGTGCTATAACATTACAATACTGGTCAGTTACGTCTACGTGAAATAAACTTAGTTACACATGTCTACATAGATTTACAGGCTAAATTAACATCAAATTTTCATACAAAAGTTCAGAGTATAAAAAAGATTTTCTAATAGGAAAATTACATCGAATTATGATTAAACAGGTACCTATAAGGCAATTATTTTACTTTTGAAAACAAAGAGATTCGTGGAAAAAGACACTAAATCAAAGAAAAACAACAAATCAAATTATTTACAAACAATTCGGGTTTTTACACCCCGCTACTACTGCGCCTGCGCGGGTGACCGCGGTAAAGCGATCCGGCTCTCTCATTGGCCGAGGCCAGTTTACTTCACTTTCTCGCTATGCGCTAAGGAGCAGACTCTGCCTGGGTCGTGGGCAGTCATTCTAATTATGTAATTATGCAAATATTAGTTAATTAAGTAAGTATTATGAAAGAAAAAGAGTAATAAAAGGTAAAGTATAGAAAAATGGAAATAATGTATTTACAACGGCATGTGCCAAATAGTAGGTATTTAGTCCTAGTTGCCTATCCTAAACATCTAAATATCTTTTTCATAGGTCGGTCGTCAACAGACCATGACGCCAAGATATTTGTACCGATCGACTCTATCTAAGGCATTTCCATCGATCGTAATGGAAGAGTTGGGCTTTGGAGTACGGCTCACCACCATATATTTGGTTTTTCTACAGTTGATGTTAATACCGTAGGAAGCGCTTGTTTTACTGACAACGTTTACAAGTTTTTGCAAACCCTGCTGAGTATCGGCTATAAGGATAGTATCATCCGCGTATCGTATGTTGTTAATGGTATGGCCATTAACTGTTATACCTTCCTGCTACTTCATACAGGGCTTCCGCAAATATGCATTCTGCGTATTAAACAGTAGCGGCGAAAGGATGCAACCTTGTCGTACTCCAGAATCAGAATCAGAATCAGAATCAGAATCAGAATCAGAATTATTTATTTGTCAAACATAGGTATAAATTATGAATAGGTGTTAAAAAATAGTATGTCCTCTATGTCTTGCCAAAAGGCGTACAAATTTAGTTATTTACATTGCATGCAGGTAACTTATGAACTATGAACATATTTACATGGTAATTAATTGAATGAAATAAGAATAAAATTTAATTTAATGTCAATTATTAAATCAAATTGTATATAATATTTAGTTTATGGTTTGTCATTAAAATATTCTGTGATAGTGTAATAACACTTAGATAATAGAAATTTAAGCAGTAGCCTCTTAAAATTCATAACATTTTCTCGTTTTATAAAGTCAGGTAGGCTATTGTAAATTGTAGGTCCCATTATAATGCAGCAATTTTGCATAAGAGCTGTCGTACGTTCAGGTATTGAGAGGTTATTAATATATTGAGCTCTTACAGGATTGTGTCGTGTTTCAGTTAGCTTACTAAAATAAGTCCTATTACATTTCACAAACACACAAATTTCGTAGATGTAGATGCAGGGGAGCGTTAACAATTTCAATGATTTGAAAAAAGGGACACAGGAGTCTGTGGTCCTCAAACCACACATGGCACGTACACATTGTTTTTGGGATTTGAAAATAGTTTCTTTTTCGGTGCAATTACCCCAGAAAATAACTCCATATCGTAAGGCTGATGCGACAGTTCCGTGGTATGCAGATAATAGAGTCTCTATACCTGCCACCTTTGATAATTTGTAGAGACCAAAAGCAGACCGATTAATTTTTTTTATTAGTTCTATGGCATGTGGCTTCCAGGTTAACTTATTGTCAACATTTATTCCTAAGAATTTTATGGTCTCAACTTCGTCAATTTGTTGTTGTTCATGATTAATGTTTAAATTTGGTTGCTCAGTTCTTTGATGAAATTGCATATATTTAGTTTTTTTTATATTGATTTTTAAATTATTATTATTAAGCCATTGAATTATATTATTAAAGGAATTATTTATGTCATTTTCATATGTATTTATGTCATCGCATTTGATTATTAAGGTACTATCGTCAGCAAAGAGTACTATTGGGTGTGCTACACTTTTGGGCATGTCATTAATATAAGTTATAAATAATAAGGGTCCAAGGACTGAGCCTTGAGGAACACCACATAGAGTTTTCCTAATGTCAGATGTAGAGTTTACCTCCTTAAGCGTTTTTTCACATATTCTAGAAACGCAGGTTTGCTGTTTCCTGTCGCTTAAGTAGGACTCTATAAATTGTGATGCTACACCTCTAATACCATAAGCTTTAAGTTTGTTGAGGAGGTGTTTGTGATTGACGTAGTCAAATGCTTTTGACATATCCATATATATAGAGCATATTGGTATCTTTTTATCTACATTTTTAACGACTGTCCTCATGAATTCAAAAATTGCCATATTTATTGTTCGTCCTTTTAAAAATCCTTTTTGCTCGTCACAAAAAGTTTTATGTTTATTTAAATAAGAATAAATAGAGTGATGTATAATTTTTTCAAATATTTTTGAATATACCGGTGTCAGTGCTATTGGCCTATAGTTGCTCATATTTTTTTTGTCATCTTTTTTCCAAATAGGTTTCACTATGGTCAATTTAAGTCCATCTGGGAAAGTCCCGCTATCTACAGCCAGATTATAGAGATAGCATATGTGCTGCGATATGGCTTTGTTCACAAATTTAACGACCTCTGTACACACGTCGTCACATCCAACGCTTTTTGTGTTACGAAGATCCTGTATAACTTTTTCTATTTCGTGTGATGTTGTTGGCATCATAAATATTGATTGTGAGGGGCCACATAGGGTATTTGTTTGGACCGTACTTTTTTCAAGTAAATCTTGGGTTTGATCAACAAAAAAATTATTAAAGGCATTACTAATGTGGTCTGGATCGTTAATTATGAAGTCATTATATTTTATTTCAAGTATTGGTTCCTTTTGTTTTGTGCCCTCGTTTTTATTTATTATATGCCACATGGCCTTTGCTTTGTTTTGTGATTTCTGTACAAAATGGTTATTTTGGACCTTTTGGGTTAGTTTAATTACCTTTTTAAACCTTTTAGAGTAGTTACAGAAAAGTTGTTTGTTTTCCAAATTAGATTTCTTCCTATATTGCCAAAGTAACTCTCTTTGCCTTTTGCTACATTTTTTTATACCGCGCGATATCCATTTCTGTCTTTTTTGATTGCTTATTACTATATACTTATAAGGAAAGCACAAGTTATATAAAAGTTTGAATTCCTTTATAAAATTATCATAGGCTGTATTTGCGTCTTTTGTGGAATACATGTCACTAAACGAGAGGCTTTCAATGTAGCATTTAAATTTACATAAATTTTCTTTAGAGATGTCTCGTCTGAGTATTTCCACGTGGGCCGAAAGGTGGTCATCTACTCTGACGTTCGCCTCTTGCTGCCAATATAAGTTTTTGAGCATCCGAAGGTTTGTAACTTTTTTTTACATGTATCTTAAAAATTATAATATTTTCACCTATCTACATACTTTTGTGACCAACTAGCGAAAGTTAACAGTCAGCTCCGCATAAGATTTGCTTTTTTTTTAAAATCAGATAATCATAACTTCACTTGTGATCTAACTATGTTTTTCAACCAGGATTTCTTTATGTTCCTGTCTCTAAATAGGAAATAAGTGGGTCAATAAAAATAACACTTTTAATCACTAGGTACCTACTTATTAAGTTTTTTTCCCAGTGACACGAGCAGACGACCATACCTAATGTAACACGAATCTCGACGCATGCAACAATGATTATTGATTTGATTACTCATAGTTTATTGAGTTGTACCTACTTCAGACATTGATTTTTTTTTCTGCGTTAGTGTACACTAAGAACTCGCAAAAACTCAGACGTGAATTTATCTTGATTTTAACACTCAAAACGTTAACGACTCAAAACCTCAAAAAAGAACAGAAAAATGTAAATTGGCATAAAGACACAAGTTTTTTTGATGTGGACTTAAGGCGCTGGGCATAGTGAATTAGCCCGCGCGCAAAGAAAAATGCACAAACTCGATTCCTGTATCAAATACACTAAATAAATAAAAAATGTTCACATATCAAACTCTAGAATTAGTTGAAACCTATCTAACACATCCAGTTTCATGTTGATATCCATAACAGATTGAAGATATTTTGCTTGAAAAAAAGTGCGCCGCCTATTTATTTCAAGCAAAATATCTTCAAAACGTTTATGAATGTCAACACGAAATTGGCTGTTTTAGATAGGTCTGACCTAATTCTGGGGTTTGATATGTTAACATTTTCAATTTGTTTAGTGTATTTGATACAGGAATAAATTTTGTGCATTTTTCTTTGCGCGCGGGCGATTCACTATTCACGGCGCCTTAACAAAATGCTAATTTAAAATTAGATTTTACATGGCGAGATGGACATTATGTAAAAGAGTATTCATGAAATACAGCAGCGCTTGTGTGAAGGATTTGCAGTTTCCATTTTAGTTTATCTGCGGGTGTAGAATGCAGAAATAACTTTTAAAAAACTACAATATACATTAATGTAGAGTAACATATTAAACAGTTTGCCTTATTACTAAAAGTACAAAAAACATCGAACGTTGACACTAGTGTTTTCGGTCCTCCTTCGTGATTTTATTCACAATGGTTACTGTCATAATAATTGTCTGTATCTATCATAGCTTAGTATTGTCTATGTAGCTTAGTGCTCTTACACACGAGCGACAGTCAAGTGTGGCGGCGGCAGCTCGCGACCCTGGGGCCTTAGTCTGTAACACAATGGCGTATCAATGGCGTCCTAGGTAGAAGGACAAAACCGGGATTTTTTCGTTGTTCTCCTACAACCAGCGAACTAATCCTCTAGAATTTGACTCATAACATTCTTTGCTGTACTACAAAAACATTAAAAGGACCGATACTGGATCGACAGCATTAATAAATCGTAATTGAAACCGTCAAACGGGAGCCCCTTTTGGCACCATTGCGTTACAGGCTAAGGGCCCTGTCCCCGTAGCATGACTTTTATCGAGGCGGATTTATCCAACAAAATGGCGGTTTATCAGCATTTTTGACGTCTAAAGTGGGTTATACATCGTCGAGAGCGATATATAACCCACTATAAACGTCAAAAATGCTGATAAACCGCCATTTTGTTGGATAAATCCGCCTCGATAAAAGTCATGCTACCCCCGCGAGGCCCTTAGCCTGTAACACAATGGCGTATCAATGGCGTCCTAGGTAGAAGGACAAAACCGGGATTTTTTCGTGGTTCTCCTACAACCAGCGAACTAATCCTCTAGGATTAGACTCATAATATTCTTTGCTGTACTACAATAACATTAAAAGGACCGACACTGGACCGACAGCATCAATAAATCGTAATTAAAACCGTCAACCGGAAGCCAATTTTGGCACCATTGTGGTACAGGCTAAGGGCCCTGGTCGCCGACGGTCGGCGACCGGCCGGCTGTCTTTTATGAGTCGCCGACTTGGTGCGACAATTGACATGTGAGGGGTATAGATGCAAAGGCGCCTCTGTCCAAGTTGAGTAGAACGGAGATAAATCCATTTTATTGTTTTGCGTATTACAAGAACCTACTTCATTAAAAATTTGATATAAAAAAATTTTGAGACTCTAGCAATACTATTTCCAAAAATATATGTATATTGATATATATGTTGATATTTTTAAAATAGTGAGCTGTGATTGGTCTAAACGGACAGTGTCACTTTTGCTTCCGAATGAATTTGGAAAATGGTGTGTTTGCATCTGAGTTATTTTTTTTTGAGCTTTTTACAACGTTTTAGCAACTGAATATTGTTGTTGGCTTTGAACTTACTACTTCCTTTAAAAAATGACATTCACAGACTTAAAAAGTCGAAATATGGACAGAGGCGCCTTTGCATCTATACCCCTCATGTCGCAACAGGTCGGCGACGGTTGCTGGCGGTCGGCGACGGTCAGCGGCAGTCGGCGACGGTCAGCGGCAGTCGCTGACAGTTTTTAACTACGATTCGTCGACTGTCGGCGACACTTTAGGTACATATTATTATTTGACGTTAACCTTACTCAAGCGTATTGGTAGCCAAAGAAAACATTAATATGTCAGATATTCATGAGCCTCTTCAAAATGAATGAAGTATCCGAAGCCAAACACGTTAATTTAGTAAGTGAGCATCTGCCTGATAAAATACCTAGGTACATCAAAAGTGTTACTTAACTTTGATAAAATAAAATAAAAGTTTGTCTCCTAGAAACTATTCCACCTCATTTTTGTAACAAAAAAGTAATCTCATAAGTTAAGGCGGACTCACACATGACTCAAGTAGAGTGTCAATGTTATCAAAATTTAAAAGGAGTAAAAGGGTAAGTCGTAGAATAAATAAGAATTATTGGAATAAACAAAAAACCCGACTGCGTAAAAAAATTAAAAGCTGTTATATAACCAAGAAAACCCCACTGCATTGGGGTGGGGTTTTCTTTCACAGTCTTAGCAGGTGGGACCATTATGATTGAATCTCGGTCTAATTTGGGTTGGTCGCGTGTGCTAAGCTGGCTGCCCTTTCTGAGGGCAAAGAGAAAAAATATTTTGTAAAGTGCAACTACTGTAGGCAGGTTTATACAACGTGTTACAAAACATCCTAACTCTTTTTACAGTGTGTAACCTACTAGTCAACAGGATGTCAATTCTGTAAAAAAAAGTTGAAAAAAACAATTTTTATTTTATAACCTCAAAATTGTAAATTTTTCATAACTCTTTTGTTTTTGGTATTAGCTCAAATTTAAAAATATTTTTGTGGGTGTAGGTGCATTTGCATAGCTTCGAGTTGTTAAAACATTGTGAAAGTCAATGGAAACAATATTTAAAAAATAATTTTCAGCGTTCACATTTTATTAATTTAAAAATCAACGGAACGTCATAGAGCAAAAAAAAAAGGTTGTGATCCCTATCACCGGGTGCTATTACCATGTAAAAAGAGTTAGCATCTTTTGTAACACCTTGTAGAGTTGTTAGAAGTAGTTCTATGGATACATTGATGGCTTCGACCTCCAATGATATCATAATGTCCTGCTTGCACACTGTTAAGTGCATTTAGGTACCTACAGGGTGCACTCTAAGTCGATAACGGAACTTTATGTAGGCTGTCTTCTGATCACTACGAACAACTTGTACTAGGTGGCGAAAAAGAAGGAGCGAAAAAAATATCAGCTGTTTCATACATTTGGCGCAGTACTGAGTTGACCTTTTGTATAGAACAGCAGATATTTTTTTTGCTCCATTTTTTTCGCCACCTAGTACAAGTTGTTTGTAGTGATTAGTAGACAGCCTACTTAAAGTTCCGCTATCGACTTAGAGTGCACCCTGTGTAATAAACAAGGTCAAAAGCCATCAATGATAGGAGGTCAGTCTTATATTTTATTTGACCCTCGTCTCACTCCAGTGAATTCGCCATAATGAAAGGTTTCACAAAAAAAGGAAGCCAGCGGAGAAGAAATCCTTTGAATTATTCAAGATGTAAATACCGAACAGAACAAAAACCTTTTATTTGGTGGACCTAGATTGCTATCCTTTGGGGTGAGTGTAAGCATAAAGTAAAACACTGTTCGAAAAACGGATTTCGGATGCCGATGAACTGGTCAAGTAGATTTTCGTAGGTAAAGTCGGCCACACGCCAGGATACCCCTTTTTGTTCGATTGGCGCCCTTATGCCGCGCGCGATAAGAACTGCCTTGGATTATCTGACTGTGGCCGACCGTACCTTTTATTCTAGAATCAAAAGTTTTATACGATGAGTCAATGCAATCATTGAGAATCGGTTATTTACTAAAGGTAACAAGTCAAGCTCTACTAATTTTCAAGTTAAGAGCCTTGAATAAAATAGCCATTTAAAGTTGATTGACTTATTCCCTTTGGTAATTAACCGATTCAATGTTGTGTCACTGTCGTAAACAATTTTTTTTCCGGACCCATCAATCACTTTGGATAACGTGTTAATAAATAGGTACCTGCCCAAAATATTTTTTTCTCAGACCATCTAAATCACAAGGGCTTTTCCTGTCATAGAAAGAAGTCACTCGTTTACATTATTCGGGCACATTACAGCCATTTTTCTTCTGTCGAATTATTTTCACTTAGCTTATTGATAAATGTAGGAAAACTACGAAATGATAAAACAAATATTAGGTGGAGAGCTTCAACTGGTGACCATTCGAATTATTTTATTGCATAAGGTTGGAAGTTGGTAGGCCACAGATCACAGATCACCAGATCACCTGGTGATCTGTGTGGTAGGCTGATAGAGTAGACTTCGCTGAGTCTGGGAAAAATATATTTTTGGGCCGCCCGCGGTTGAAAGTAAGATTTTTTCGACTTTTCTATATTTCGTGCCAAATCCGACGTAAAAAAAAATTCGACCCGCAATGTATTCTTAACATTGACACCTCGAGCATAAGTAGCATTAAGTTTATGTCAACGTTTGCATAATACAGGCCCGGTTTCTGAGTTGAGAATTTCGCTAAGCAAATTGGTAAGTATCGTCCTGTCTCTGCAGATTCTCACAATAGAGAGTGTCAGAGCGATAGTTAAGTATTTGCTTAGTAAAATTCTCAACTCAGAAACCGGGCCATAGACTTTTCTGCGTTACACTTCCATTGCATGATAAAATATTTTTCAAAATTATAACCTAAAAAACCAAAATTATTACCCAGAATTTATGGCAAAAGTACTTTTTTTGATGTCTAGTATGCGTACCTTTCGGGTCTGTCGGCGATCTTATAGCACCTTTTATGTATACAGGGTGGATTTTTGAGACGGGGCAGTAAGGGCATGTACCTTAACCGTTATAGTTACAGGAAAGCGTTCTCATGAGACCATCCATAACTTTTTGAGATAATGAAATGCATTCACAGATTTTGGAAAACAAATTACAATCAGGAAGAAAAATGCTAAATACCATTTTTTTTCCACTCGATCCTGTTTCATGTAGGGATCAAAATACTCCAAGGAGCCAACTTAGGTTTGAGTTATAGAAATGACAGAAATCGCGAAAAACTTTCCCCATACCTTTTGTTCACAAAAAGTACGAAATGTTCTCTTTATGCCAATCGATCCTATTTCATGAAGGGATCGAAAGACTCTAGGAAGCCAACTGAGGTTTGAGTAGTAGAAATGTTAGAAATCGCAAAATACCTACTTCCCACGTACATAACATGTTCATGTTCACGCATTTGCAAAGTCATGTCATATTGGAGTCGAGTAGAAAGGAATTTAGCGAGTGAATGTTTTCCACAAAATTTAAATTGTAGTAGGTATGGTATGACTCGATATTGTTCTCCGGGGTGTTTTAGAATTTTTCATTATTGTAGTCCTCGAATACCCAGAACCATGTTGGGAATTTCTGTGAATTATTAAAGAACAAGCTTTCAACATTATTTATTTCGGTGAGGAATAAAATATTTCATTACTTCCCCAGGTTATGATTTTTGTAACATCTAAATGTGACGATCTCTTCATTGTTTTACTGAGAAACTATCAAAGAAACATTAATTTGTTGCAACATTGTGAAACTAAAGAACAAGCTTTCAATATTATTTATGTCTGCGGCATAATATTACATTACTTCCCCAGGTTATGATTTTATTTCAATTTTTTTGTTTGACTGAGAAACTATCGAAGAGACATTATTTTGTTGAAACATATTGCAAAAGATTATAGCGAGGAAATATTTGACGAGCTCAGACTGATTATAAAAACGCTAGCACAGTGAACCAGAGGTCAAAGGCTCAAATCATGGCTAGAGATAAACGATAAATCCCTCGATAGCTCTGTTTGTTTTCCTAGCACGGACAAGTGCTTTAGAATCTGTTTAAAATAAACAAAAAGAGATTAATAGTAAACATTTTCGTGTTTGTTTCAGGTGTCTACCTACAAGGAGTGACATAGAATACGCATGTCGAAACATGGAGAACGGAGGCAACAATACCACATTATTTGAAATGCTGTACCCGAGCGAATTAACCCACAATGCAGGCTTCAGCACGAATGAATACTCGCCAATAGAAATCGAGATTTGGCCAATAGAGCGATGCATGGAGGCTCACTTGAAAAATAAAAGCGACTTCGCCGACAATTCAATTTACATACACAATGGAACAAGATTACTTTGCCTGGAGCATGCGCCTGTTCTAACCAAGAGTACCATTATCAAAGCAAGTGTTCTGATAACGATGGCTTTATTCTCTCTAGTCGGTAACTTAGCCACTATTATAAGTATCAAACGGAGGCGGGGTCGCGGTCGAGCGCGACCATCATGGACTGCAATATACAGCCTGATATTCCAACTTAGCATAGCTGATTTGCTTGTTACAGTGTTCTGTTTAATCGGCGAAGCGGCGTGGTCGTTCGCAGTGGAGTGGTACGCGGGAAACATAGCGTGTAAAGTGTTCAAGTTCCTACAGATGTTTGCGTTGTATCTCAGTACTTTTGTGCTTGTGTTGATTGGTGTGGACCGGTGGTTAGCCGTGCGGTATCCGATGAAGAGTATGGCCACGGCAACCAGGAGTGGGAGGCTGATCACGCTCTCGTGGGTCCTCAGTGTCCTGTTTAGTATACCCCAGGTTAGTACTATAGTTTCTCTCCAGGCTTACAATGACGTATTGATTTGTAAGCCATTTTTGAAAAGGTTAAGATAAGTAGTTAATTGATTTACACAATATTCAGCTGTAAAATGAACTCTAAACATCCAGAGAACTTATCTTCACCAAAAATACTACCTACTTATCTTCAAACTTACTCTCTTATATTATAGGAAAACGGCAAGGAGTCCATTGCGAGGAAAACGGATTTATAGTCTGTCAGTAACCAGTTCCATTTGCGTCTATTTTTATTGTCTGTCAGTAACCAGTTCCATTTGCGTCTAAAAAGGGGGCCGGAAGGAACTAATGTTTTACTAAGGGTTAGTGACATAGATTGAGCTTTATGCGAAGTGTAAACAAACACTAAACTGTCCGCTGTTTCACTCCCAGACCGTTTAGACTGAAATATTTTCTATGGAAAAAAAGTAGAGTGTACCATTTAACTGTCTTCTACAAAAAAATAATCATGAAGTAGTTTATTCTCCATACAAACGTAGTCCTCAATTTTCTCCCTGGATAATGGCACTGGAGCAAATATTTTTGGTATTTGGAACATCTCCACGGCCAGCATGCCAGACTGTTTAGATTTTTTCGATAAATTATTGTTAACAGGAGCTAGGACCTACCGAAAATTCTAAAAAATGCGTCTTTAACAGCGGCGGAAAAAGACGTCTGGTAAACATATTTAAAAACTTTAAATAAAATAAAAACAAGACGGTCCAACATCACGTAGTTCCTTGTAATATCAGTGGTGAAATAAAATAATAAATAGGAGCAGTTTCGAGAGAGGAAAGTGGGGAATCCGAAACCTTGATTTTGTAGATTTTCTTCAGGTTGACCCTTTCACTAAGTATTTGCACACGTGAGACATTAGGAGATTTTTCAATAGATTCGTCAGTACAGCGCTTCCTCCATATTCACAGACTCTACCGGACCGATCGCGGTATTTTTCAATATTTTTTGGTTTTATCTGTAAACAATTACAATTTATTTCAATTACATTTTAATTAACATGATAAAATACGTGGAATCTAATCATCATAATTTGCGAATCAATAGTTTTTTTTTTTTTAATAAATTCTGTCATTCTTAACTCAGTAGCGTCAACGATAGAGGAGCCAATCCTCGATTATCTCGATCGCGACTTGTTATTAATATTTGTTATAATACTTGTTATTAATCTTAAATGCGACTTTTCCAAGAACTGGCGCCCAGGATAGTTACGCTTTGCTTTCTTGACTAATCAAATAACTTCTTCACTACCTTTTTCTTCTTAGCTCATCGATCGGGATCTAGGGCTAGACTACGGTGGGCCAATTTGATTCGCCAATCGCTGATTATTGCCCAGGGTGCGCCAGACGTATAAAGCTCAATTCGGTACGCAAAGTTTTTTGTTCGAAAGTCCGTTATTGGCTTAAACTTATCTTTAGACAATATTGAGAAATAATTTAAATATTTTTTATTTTGGTCCAGTAGTTTTGTTTTTATACGCTAAAATGTTTTGTTCCATTGACCGCCAACAGAGCAGACCGTCGCGTGACGTCATAAAACCGTATCTTTGAAACGTTGTAAAATCCAAACTACTGAACCAAAATAAAAAACATTGAAATTAGTTTCTCAATATTGTCTAAAGATAAGATTAAGCCAATAACGGACTTTCGAACAAAAAACTTTGCGTACCGAATTAAGTAGGTACCTACAATACGCGCCACGAAAGAAGAGACTTGACCACGCCTCCCGCACTATTTTCGCCGACCGACCCGATGATGCCCGCCCGGCTTAGATGAAAACAAAAAAGGGAAGATACGGCACTCACCCATTACGCGTGGTCCTGCAAAACTGAGTCCATGGACGCACTTTCATTCAGTCGCCTACCGGTTGGACACTGTTCTTGTCTCGCTCGGGCTTGTTGGTTTAGCGTATCGCTTATTCACCGAGTTAAAGCTGTGTGAGTTTATGTGCATGAGTGCGTTCGAGCCCATTTTTTCACGGCTGCTAGTAAGAATGTGCCGTATCTTCCCTTTTTTTATGTTTTCATCTAAGCCGCCCGGTCTATTTCTGCGCTCAGACTTCATACCGCCAAAGACACCTAAAAATCGTTCAGGGAGTCTCCTTTCATGCACCTCCACATTATTAGTATTAGGGGTTAAAGTACGAAATTGCCGTTTTGTACTGAAAATTTCTTTTTTTTTGTCGTAGGTACGGTCGGCCGCAATCTCAGATACCCCATGGCAGCTCTTACCGCGCGCGGCATAAGGGCGCCAATCGAACAAAAAGGGGTATCTGAGACTGTGGCCGACTGTACATCATCATCATCAGCCCACCTCTGCCCACTGTTGGGTATAGGCCTTTTTCCCCTCGCGCCACCTCTCACGGTCCCTAGCCATCGGCATCCATGGACCCTCCGCCGCTATGACAATGTCGTCCGACCATCGGGCTGCTGGTCCTCCGACTGATCGTCGTCCAGTTCTCGGCCGCCACTCTGTCACTGCCCTTGTCCACCGGCCATCTTCCCTCCTCCTCCTCGACTGTACATAGATTATATTTATTTCATCAAAGTATTTACCCTCATTATCTACAGGGTGTTAAAAGACCGCCACCAAAGCGGGAAACCACGTATTGTCCTCATCATAAGGAACATTTTCGCCCAAGGAACTATGCCTGGGAAATCAACGGTTTTCGAGATAATGAGGTTCAAAGTCGGACTTTTAAAACTTTTTTATTGCAGAAATGTATTCAGTATCTAGTTCTTAACATACCCTCCCAAGAAGCTATATCAAAATTATGAATATTCCTTACAAAAAACGACGTTAAAATTGCAACCCGCAATGTATTCTAAACATCGGCACTTCAAGCTTAAGTAACATAAACTGATACCTACGCTTGCGCAATATGACTTCTCTACGTTACACGTCCATTGCGTGATAAAATATTTTTCAATATTATATTATAACCTAAAAAACCAAAATCATTTCCCAGCAATAATTTATCGAAAAAGTACTTTGTTTTGGTGTCCGGTATGCGTGGCCTTCTGGTCTGTTGGCGGTCTTTTAACACCCGGTATACAATTCTGTATTTTTTTTTCTTTCCAAGAAACTTCTCATTTTCATTACTTATTCAAGTACCCTAGTAAGTAGTTATTGTGTGAAAAAAGTTTTACTTTGTAACCTTACACATACAGGTCTGAAATTAATGGCCAAACAAAGTGGCCACTATTATTAGCTAATAATTTCTTCACTTCAGCTTTTACACGCCAGCCGCAGCCACGCGTTCCGTTGTGTTGTCGAACGTGTTTTGTTTAAACTATTTGTGTACGCCGTTGACAGCCTTAACAATAGCGATCATTGTCTGTCTACCATCCTTGGCCATGAAGTTACAAGGTACTACAGCCGGCATGTACCTATGTCTGCGGGTAGCTTTATAGTTGCCAGATGTGGCTGCGATTTACGTAAAATATGCATTAGTACGAAGGTACGTTCCCCCATGGTTCTATGCGGGTTTCGTAATTCTATTACATTAGCCGAACTTACAGCGTTTACCTTCCAACGTGTAAGAGAAAGCTCCAGTCGAACTTTAAGGGGTAATTTTACTTTTAGTTTTAAAGGTTGTTGAAGCAGTCGTTCCCTGTATGCTTAGGATAGTCAACATCATTTGAAGGTGACGTAGTTTCTGATGAAGAAGAAAGTTGATCGCAGGATCGTTCATTATTTCCATCCATTTAGCCAGCGGGTGATCTGCCTTAAGCCCTCATACTCTCTACCTTTCCGGCCATAATTAGTTAGACTATCAGCAGGGTTACCATAAGGTTGGGTTAGAGCGTATCCATGGGTTTATAACTCTATCCACTCTACGTCAAACAAAAGAATGAGAGGCATACCTGAATAAATGCTATAGGTATTTGACACCAATATTATGTCACCGAAAATATGCGTTCTCAATGCGAACCTATCAAGAAGTCTGTAGTTGTGCCAACTGAACCTTTTAATTGGACGCGGGCTTACGCAATGTAGGTGATTCCACTTTTCCGAAGCAATTATAAGTTTCTTCATAAACTAGAATTTACTAGATAGATTCGTTTCACTATTTAAAATGGCTACAGCTCTTTTGTAAGTTACGAGTAGAACTAGTAGAAGCTTAAAAAAAAGAAAATAGGCAGCATTTTTTATTTTTCGTGTTTTATGCTGAGGAGGTAATATATTTTGACATTCGGACAGAATGGCTGATAAAAAAAGTATTCAGATTCCCAAGAGTTTTTACAATTTAATAGCAACACTCACATCATCATTATCTGCAACACTGGCCCAAATTGAGTGACATTGTCATAGTGTCAAACTGTCATAACAAAAACAAGGCACAGAGTAACTATACATATAGCAACTTCACGGCGAACTAGATGTCGCTTAGAAAATAATGCACTGTGCCGACAATAGAAAGTGGCCGAAACAACAATTTAATTAAAACATGCCGGCAACCTTCGAAAATGCATCGGCCATACCAAATATTGTGTGGTCATATGGCCTATGCAATATTGCATAGGTTGACAGGTGTTGCTGTCAATGTTACCGGCCATTATATTGCAGCCACATAGGTATTGCCGAGAAATACCCGTTTAGGAAGGGTCTATTAGATTCGGCTATTGAATTAGCATGGTTTACTTAGCTACCGACAAGAATTCCAGTCCCAGAATGCGGAAGGTGTCATAAAACGTCGCTTGATATGCATGGGCATGGGTGGAGTTAAAAAAATGGAAATAATACAGAGTGTTTCAGAAAGGAAGAAGGGCATTGAAGGGGCTCGCTAAACTCCATGCATGTGATGTATCAAATTTTAGTATGGAACTTCTGGTATATCTTTCGAAATTTTGAAGTTGATAGTTTTGCTTGTATTGTTGAGTTCAACAACCCCCTTCAGTATATGTCAGAAATAGAACGCGCTTGACCCCTTATTCCTTTCAGTGCGTCTCAAAAGCTATTGAAATACTAAAATAATCCTAATTGGTCAATTAAAAGTAACCAAAAAGATAGTCTTCAATTTGAGGAAATCTAATTTAAATGGTAAAGCATTCATTGCGTGGGTAAGATGGGGATTTTCTGGTAAAGCTGAATGACTATTAACAGAAATTGCTTCAATCAGCTAGAGATGAGAAAGTTTGGATGCTTAATTTTTCAATTCGTTGTATCACTTAAGCTTAGTAAGCTCAGAGCTATTTTATTCCCGTGATTGGCAAAATAAAGTCATCGAAAGTGATATCCGTTATTTATGCCATTAAAATGGTTTAAAATTATGTATGTTTTACGTCACTCAAACGTAAACCAACCTAAGTGGAAGGAAACCTTATTCTTGATCAAACTAACTCAAGAGTTTACGAGCAAATAATTTACTGAAGCTTAATATAATAATATGCTGTTTTTTACATTCAGTGAGCACACATTTAGATATCTATCAATTGAAATCATATGGTGCAAGCATTATTAATAAATAACTTTGATACGTAAGATCTTCTTGCAGTCCAGGAAAGCATTTAGCTATCCACAATTATTATCATCGACAATTCTATGATGACCGAAATAGGTTTTAACAGAAACCTGTAGAATTATCGACCGCCATGTTAGACCATGTTTAAGGGTGGCATTAGTAGTCGTCAGCCCAAGCTCGAGCTCAAGTAGTTGATCTCAGAAAACAAAATCAATCGAGCTTGAGTAGCTGTCAGCATATTAATATGTATACACTAGCTTGAGCTTGGCATTAACACTAGCCGACTTGAGACCTTGGCTAATGTCAATTTCAAGCTCAAGCTAGTGTCTATTAATATGCTGACAACTACTCAAGCTCGATTGATTTTGTCTTCTGAGATCACCTACTTTAGCTTCAGCTTGAGAGGACGACTACTAATGCCACCCTTAGTTTTGATCAGATTAAGGGTAGACGATAGCAACGTGGCGGGAAATTCAAAATTTTTACATTTTGTAGCTAAACTGAGCTATTTTTGTTCAGCAATTTTTCGTTCGCGGCAATAACATTTTATTCTTTTCATTATTGTAAACAAAAGAACAACAATAATTCTGCC
Source organism: Zelleria hepariella (assembly GCA_949319315.1). NCBI lineage: Eukaryota > Metazoa > Arthropoda > Insecta > Lepidoptera > Yponomeutidae > Zelleria > Zelleria hepariella. The sequence continues at coordinate 9,401,110 of OX439393.1, forward strand.
GATTATGTGTTCTGGTCTACGAAGCAGTAGCACTGCCCAAAAAACTTGTCGTAGACCAGAACACATAATCGGCTGAATTATTGTTGTTCTTTTGTTTACAATAATGAAAAGAATACTATGTTATTGCCGCGAACGAAAAATAGCTGAACAAAAATAGCTCAGTTTAGCTACAAAATTTAAAAAACAGTGAAAATTTTGAATTTCCCGCCACGTCACTATCTTTCCACCTTAAGGCCGAAACATAAAATTACAGAGAGCATTGTATTGTGCCATGACGAGCTCTCTATTATTTACCTATGCTAGAAGTAAATATCTTTACTTGACAATACAATTAGTAACAATAAAAATGGCAACTATCCCTACCTACACTGGTTGTAACGGATAGTGACATCTTGATAAAGAATAAATGAAAATAAAGTTCGCCCGGGTTGAATTCAACCGTTTCCTTCCGTTTTCATTAGACTCAAACTTCTTTGCACCCTGCTTGCACCCAACTGGATTCTTTATTTGATTGTTTTTTTCCTACACTTGAAGCCCGAAGTGCAATTTCTCGACCGAAGTAGGTAACTAACTGGAAAAGAAAATACAGCCTCTCACTAAGCCTTGAGCAAGTTGACAAATAAGGAGAAGACAAACATTAATATTTACGCTACTCAATAAAATCCCTTCCGGACCGCGTATTTCCGTTCCCGTGTTGAATTCGTCCCCCCAGCGTGACCAAATCAATACGGTTATGAAAATTAATTTATGTCCCGTGAGCGTATCGATTTCGCCCCCTCGGGTTGACGAATTCAATATGGTTATGGGCATATTTTTGTATTAAAAAATTACTCCCATGCTTATGCATAATATACTATTTGTCTCTCGAGAAGATTATAGCTACTCGTAGAGAGCTGGATCAGCGGTGTCTAAACAACCAGCCTACATGATCCAAAGCAATCCAGTAAAGAATAGGTTTTTAGTAAAAATCTCGGTTTTAAAGTCCAACGATGGCAGCGTGGCGGGTTTTTTTTATTTTTATTTTGTTCAATTTTTTCTGGTCTTAAATTAGTTTTTTGGGCAGTGCCACTGCTTTATCGATCAGAACACATAATTGCCTGAATTATATGTTGTTTAGGTACAATAAGGAAAAAAATACAATTTTATTGCCATGAACGAAAAATCGCTGAACAAAAATAGCTCAGTTTAGCTTCAAAATATAAAAAAAACTGTAAAAAAAATTATTTCTTGCCACGCTGCTATCGGCTGTTGGACCTTAAGGGTCAATAAAAGTAGCGTGGCGTAACATGCACATATCTACAGTTTTTTTTAATTTTGTAGCTTTACCTTTATTTGTAGTTTACTACGCAATTTTTGTTAAAAGATTTTACGAGTAGTTTCACGACAGTAAAATAGTAGTCTAAAAGAGATAAATGCAAACATTTCTTTGCAACGATGTATTTCACATTGACAAAAGCCTATGCTACTTATCTATGACATGAAAGATACTATTTAATTTTTCAACAAGGCAAAATAAGTTAGGAGAGTACAAGATCGATAAGTTTAAGCAAAACTATACAGGTTGTTAAAAGACCGCCAATAAAGCGGGAAATAACGTATTGTCCTCATCATAATGAACATTTTTGCCCAAGGAACTATGCCTGGGAAATCAACGCATAATGAGGTTCAAAGTCGGACTTTTCAAAACTTTTTTTTGCAGAAATGTATTCAGTTAGTTTTTGACATATCTTCTCAAGACGCCATCTCAAAATTATGAGTATTTCTTACAAAAAACGACTTTAAAATTGCAACCCGCAATGTATCCTAAACATCGGCACTTCAAGATTAAGTAACATAAGCTTATGGATCATTCCTGAGAAAAGCGTTCTTCGCTGAGATCGGTGGCTTTTATTTTTTTTCAAGATAGGTGAAAACTAAAAATACACCGTAAAAGATGGCTTAAAAACTAGTCAATATGTCCATGAGGCACACCTGTAGGCTTTATAGATTAATGAAAAAAAAATCTTCTTTTTTGACAAGCCACCGATCTCAGCAAAAAGGCCACCGATCTCAGACAGTGTCTAAAATTATTATAAACAGTAATTACAGTGAATAATAAACGTTTTTTCTAAATTTAAACGTCACTCATGAACTGACACAGATAAAAGGGGGCTAAATTAAGCAAAACATTTCTATTAAACATCATAAAAATTATTAAAAAAATCATATCTTTATTTTCATAAAATCATTGTAAAAGATCAATTCCTAAGCTAAACATGCAAAATTATAGTCAACAAGCCTTTGCATCTATTTATACAGCGTCCAGTGGCACCTTCACTTACACTAGATGGGTGAAGAGACCAGTCGGCGCTGCAGTATCTGGGACATTGTTGTAGGCTTGCCCATCCTGACAGCTTGGTCGGCCTAGCCCACAAGAGAAGTCATTACGTGTGGAGCCAACTAAGTTGCGGGTTTCATCACGATGTTTTTCCTCACATTAGGGAGGGGTTTAGCTACTTCAAATTTACAAATTTATGTAACTTTGAAAAGAAACAAAGTCATGTTACATGCCTGCGCTGGGAATCGAACCTGGTTCTCTCGCATCGGCGACCAATGCTCTATTATATGTGTGACTGTTATAATTATACACTAAAATTGTCTGTCTATACGGATTTTGCTTTTTATTTGCGTGAAATTACATTTCCTTGCAAAAAACAGTACCTTAATAGCTTAAATGAAGTCTAAACTTTAGTCCATAGAAACAAACTGATACATTTTGAATTAGTCATAGCATCTCGTTCGGTGTGGTATCTAAAGAATCTGTGAAATTGATACAATATGTTGAAAACTTCTTTGAGATCCTTGGCTAATAACTGAGATCGGTGGCTTAAATCCACCGATCTCAGTGCCACCGATCTCAGAAATAACTAAAATGTAGCTATTTCTCTTAAACTATAGAAGCAATCGTATTTATTTTTACGACAATACCTACTCAGGGATATACGCATTCATGTACTTAGGACAGTTTAGTGTATTCTTGTTTACTATACTAGCAAAACATGCCACCACTTTCAGCTACCTTACCGAACCAAAGTTTAAAAAAAGTCAAGAACTTACGTAAAAGTTTAGGCATGAAAGATAGCGACACATACGAACCATAATAGTTGACAAGGACCATTTGACGATATTTTGCACCAGTAACTAGAAACTTGCCGCGTATTTAAGCTTGTATAAAAACATACTTTCGTTGCACCATTTAAACTTTGCTCGCCGCGTGACATTTCTAGGAATGTCTACAGACACAAGAGTTTTCATTCTATTACAATGCTGGATATACGATTGGATAGAGGCACTCATTGGGCATTTAGAAAGGTATAAATTAGCAAAGTAGTGGGCACATGAGTAAAACCACAAACAAAAACATACCAGGCCCACACGCGTGTGACATGCAAAATACTCGCAAAATCACCCATTTTTTGACCTTCAAAGGGATATTTAGGCAATTTCCTCTATAAAATATTGATTTTATTTGATATGCCTCAATGGACCGTTAGTTAAGTAGACGATTAAGTGCTAATTTAGTACTGTGTGATGTATAGTTTAGTAGATACTAGGGTGTGACCAAAAAAATCGACCTCTCAAAGAATGACCCTTATACTTATGCTTGCGCAATATTACTTCTGTGCGTTACACGTCCATTGCGTGATAAAATATTTTTCAAAATTATAACCTAAAAAACCAAAATCATTTCCCAGCCATAATTCATCGAAAAAGTACTTACTTTGTTTTGCTGTCTAGTATGCGTGGCTTTCGGGACTGTTGGCGGTCTTTTAACACCCTGTATAAAGAACTTGCACCATGAGCATATTGAATTCGTCCCCACCTGTTGACGATTTCAATATGGTTACGGCGATTATTATGTATGACAATATTTACAGCATAACCCTATTGATTTCGTCAACACGAGGGGACGAAATCGATACGCTCACGGGACATAAATTAATTTTCATAACCGTATTGATTTGGTCACGCCGAGGGGACGAATTCAACACGGGAACGGAAATACGCTTCCGGACCATTAGGTTGAATTCTCAAAATGTTGAATTCTTATAATGTTGAACTCTCACTTAGTTGAATCCCAGAATGTTGAATTCTCAAAAATCGCACAATAAATTAGTAGTTTTCTATCGTATCGTATTCTTTCATCCATGGGTAAACCACATCATAAAATCAAACTTGTTATTAATACAGGGTGTTGTTTTGGTTAGTGACACCGGACTCAGAGAAGTTAGTGTTAGTAAAGCTTGAAACAAAAAAAAAATACAAATTACCTTGTTTAATTTGTTCTATAATAACCGCGACGTGCGATCACCCCCGGCCGCTCAAAGCGCGATGTGGCGCCCGATGATGCGAGTGCGCGCCGCCGGACGCGTTAGTATAATAAGGGAGGCCACAATTGAATGATTTTACGTTTTTTTTCACTGACATTTTTTTTTTGCTTCAGTATCGTGTAAATAATTAATTACCCCTGAGTCGGGTATCACTTTACAAAACAACACCTTGTATAATAAACTAACACACACCCTCAGTGACTCTGTATAAAACAAAAAACCGACTTCACTGATATGATTCCGAGTGATTTGCTGCTGTGCGTTGAGGAGTTTCGTTCTCCATCTCCAAAGTTCTTCATGAGGCAAAGATAGTTTTTAAGAGGAAACGCGGGTAGCCGCTGCTCCATACAAAAAGGGAGACCTGTTTCCACCCTGGATAATTATTTTAGAAAAAAAAATTTTATGCCATTCAATCTATATGTACCTCTGCCATGTTCCTATGTTTTCCTTTTTTTCTTATGTTTTACTTGAATAAAAAAAAAATGAAAAAAAAGGAAACCTTAGGGACATGGCAGAGGTACATATAAATTTAATGGCATAAACATATTTTTTCTAAAATAATTATCCAGGGAGGAAACAGGTCTCCCATTTTTATACGTTTTGTATGGAGCAACGGCTACCCGCGTTTCCACTTAAGTTCTAACATGAGCCAAATCGGTGGAGGGGTTGCTGAGATATGAGGTCGCAAGACTCGCAAGAACGAAGTTCAGGGCAAACCACTAGTTTTAAATCGGTTAAAAAGTTAAGTACCTCGCTTCCTTTTACCGCAGAATGAACAAACAACCTCATGGCGAGACAGTGGTGAAAAAAAAATATACAGCTGGCATTCAGACTCGTCCCCGTACTGCGCAACATTTATACGCTTAATTAGGGCTATTGTCTGGCACAGTTCGAGTCGCATTCCATATTTAAAATGCTACTGGTACGGTCAGTGACACGCTAGGATACCCTTTCTTGTTCGATTGACGCTCTTATGCCTCGCGATGTAAGAGCTACCACGGGGTATTCTAGGGCATTTTCGTTGAAACTTCTACCTCACGATTTTAGGGTGTCCCGCATGATGAGTTTTTTTTTTTTATAAATAAGCCTCAGATAAATAAATACGATATGTTTTGTTTTTCATTGGAGGCGCTAATTGTGCCTATAAATGAGCCTTAATAACTGTAGATTACAAGCATAGACCTGAGTTGGACTTAAATGTGGTGGAGAAAAAAAAGTAGTGTATGTTTCATATTTCTTCTCGTAGTGTCCTATCGGGGGTTGGCATCTTGGCTATTTTTTCCTTTGAGGCTGCCAAATGGAACAAGGATCTTGTGGATGGTTTGAACCTACGGCGTAAGTAAGTTCTCAAGCTATGATAATTATCTTGGGACTTGGCTCATAGACTCTGAAAGGTGTAGGTGAATGTTTATAAAATCTTTAGTGCCGATGTAATTAAATGGAGAGAAATGACCTTACTTTCAATAATTTATTGAGGATGAATATGACTCATAATAACAACTGATTCAACATTGATACCAGAGTTTGATTATGCAAAGTTTTAAGAAGTATTTCAGAAAATAATATTTATCGAACATAATAAATGTAAGCTTTATCGAAATTTAGGTGTTACTTATTTTTACGAAAATAAAAACTACATATTATCGATTTTCTTTTTAGCGTTCCGTTCAGTACACCCGAAGCCCAAGTTCTCTTCAAATAATATATCAAATAGATCAGTAAAAAAAATATGTGTCAAGGTGTTGTTTCTCAATAGTATGGGGCTTAGGCTAAGACTGAAATTAAACAAGGACCAGAAAAGATAGACTATTATTTAAATTGTAAACCATATTTTAACAACCACTCCTCAATATCTTTATCTGGTTCCTTGTATAAAATGTTTTGATTTGATTGCAATGCAACACACACTCCACACTGACAAAATGGCGTACTCTGTGGTGAGCCGTGTGCACAGAATAGTGGAGCTGTCAGCTGTCAAAGTCACAGACTCATCAACACACACCAACATGCACCCCACGCCACGAACGAAACACCACAGATAAAATTCGCAACGGAGGGAAACATTCCAAAACCAGAACTTACAGGTGGCGCGTTACTTAAAAAATAAACTTCTGTCAATAACTTACGCAAATAAATAATGAGGGTCTATGTCTCGAATGGCAAGTTTTACGCTATATTTGATTGATGTTATGTTTGTATTTTGGGTAAAAAATATTGTTTTAAAATCAAAAGCATTTACCTCGCTCGTGTAAAGCAGTATCTGAACGCCTTTAATGGAACTTTCATGAAAACAAAAACTGTTCGTACACAAAAATAACACTGAAATAAAATCTTTTAGGTAGCAGATACTGTTCAGGGGATTTTTCTCTTTGATATTGGGGGGTCATAGTAATCTTTAAAACGATTGCAAAATTAAAAAAAAAATGGCCCAGGAAGAAACAAAACCTTTTAGCGGATAGCCGAATAAATAAATATGAAATAAATAATTAAAAATTAACAAAATAACCATTAAAAAAACCGACTTCATTGGTAAAGACCTACAATGTTTTGAACCCTCGATCAAAAAAGAGGGTCTTATAAGTTTAACCGCTATGAGGGTGTGTCTGTCTGTGGCACCGCAGCTCTTAAACAGGTGAACTTATTTGGATGCGTTTTTTTTATTTGATAAGATATGCTTATTTGAAACTAAAATATTGGGGGTTATTTATTTTTTATTTAGTAGTTATTATGTAAGCTATTGCACTGATTCTGAGTAATTTGCTGCTGTCCGTTGAGGAGTTCCTTTCTCCATCTCCGAAGTTCTTCGTCAGATCTTCACCATTTTTTACGGGAAGTAAACCCTTTTACATAAAAAATAATCATCAAAATCGGTTAACATAGAAAAAAGTTCTGAGATAACAAACATAAAAAAAATTTAGGATATCCTGCGGTTAAAAGGTTATCGGTTAAAAACCCCGTACAATAAACTAGATTTTGGTTTTCGCTTCATCATAAAAACGGTAATGAAGTAGACAGGTACCTATTATAAATCTTAAAGGTGCTGAGAAAAACCAAATGCTCTAAAACTCTCAAACCTAAGCTACCTTTGTTAAAGATGAGAACCATACCTATTCACCTCATTATTCCTCTAAGCCCTAAGTTTTTAAAATTAGGCTTAGGGCTTTTAAATAAAAAAATATTATCAAAACCGGTTAACATAGAAAAAAGTTCTGAGGTAACAAACATAAAAAAATAATAATTGAGTATATCCTGTCGGTTAAAAACCCCGTACAGTAAACTAGGTTTTGGTTTTTGCTTCATCATAAAAACGGTAATGAAGTAGACAGGTACCTATTATAAATCTTAAAGGTACTGAGAAAAACCAAATGCTCTAAAACTCTCAAAGCTGAGCTACCTTTGTTAAAGATGAGAACCATTCCTATTCACCTCATTATTCGTCTAAGCCCTAAGTGTTACTAACTTTTTCTTGTAACAGTGAGAGGGGTAAAAGTTTTCGTGAAGAGAATACGTACCTACTGTAACAAGAGGCATTCCATGCATTCTTATGTTCTGTCTAGTTACAGTTTTTGATAATATTATTGTTTGAAATGAGCCAAGTAGCGCCATCTATTTTTTTACCAGTGTAAGGTCCCGTTCAGAATGGAAGGGATGACCACGCCCTGATCGGGAGGGAATGAACTAGGAATCGAATAGAAGTTGTGTGTACAGAATCAACGACTCGACGAGCATGCACGACATTGTATGGAGGCGACGTCCGACTTAGAATGCAACTTCGGTGTGATTGCCGAGATTACTGTTCTATTGCAGGGCTGAAACTTACATTTTTCAGAGAAGTGAACTTTAGGGAGCCGATAATAAGCATTTAAATCACATGACGCTTTCGATGGAAATTCCCCAAAATTCTTAAAACTGTCACGTTTTTTCATTCGCTTTCATGAGAAGAACGTGTTGAAACCCGATTACAAGGACCTTGTTGCTTTGTAATAAAGGTTAATATTAAATGGTCCTTAAAGTAAGGTTGTCAGAAATAGAAGAGACAATTATTTACAATTTCGTCAAACGAAATTCAACGCTATTCCAAGCAGCCTAGAGCAGTGCAAATTTAGATTTGAGTTGACATATTCCTGTGTCTTAGTTATACGTTGTCATTAAATACACAAATTTATTGGCCTTCTGACAGCTTACATGTTCCAGTTTGCAACGTGTTGACAGAAAATCAGGCGGTTCCCGTAAGGACCCTGTAAGATTTAAATTAGGTTGTATGAAAAAGGGCTCAAACTATTCTACAAATCTAGATTTACTTTTATTCGATTAATGACACGAATAAGGGAAAAGATTTGGTGTCCTTATAAAACAAGTGCGATATCAAATATGCACTATACTGAATTATCTACCATCAGATTCTTCGGCACACGAATTACACAAACTATTATCTGTCTTCATTTTAATAACTTAGAACTTTATTAGCGATTTTAGTACAAAAGGAATGTCAAAGGGTCTAGACGGAAACAACCCAATATTTCAGAAAAAAATTTGGTAATCTTTATGGATTTAGAAGGGCTTGGGGTTTTTGTGCCATTTCTAGCTCGTCCACTTCAAGTCGTAAATTAGGGGGTCATAAAATAGGATATTTATTGCTTTCCTGTGGGAGGAGCTTAATTCTGACCGAGCTGTGAAGGGAAATCAGGGAACAAAAAAAGGTCAGTGAAGTTTTAACCGCGAAAGAGTAAAGTCAAACTTTGAAACCTGAAAGATCCTTTCTAGACCTAGACTTTCAGTCCCAGAGAAATCAAGTAAGCTTGAGTCTTGGAGTCTGACCGCGCGCGAAACGTTAGTGAGCAGTGTGTGAATAAGTTATTACACCCTATTCGGTGGAATTCGCGGAGTGATTAAGCCAGAAGGCATTTTTGAGGTAAAATACGTTGAAAGAGTGTAGAATCGAGGGGCGTCCCTGTCTGTGCTTTTGTTCCACGAAAGTGTTTATAGCGCGAGTTATTTATAATTATTCAATTATTTATTAGTGTATTGTATGGTATCTAAGTACTTTATTTATTATATTCTAACAGTCTTTAAATCCCTCATCCCTCTAGCAAGGAGCAGAAGGTTTTCCCCTTTACTTGTCCGTCGTTTTGGTTAGGGCGACAGTTTTGTTTAGAATTAGGACAGGTACTAACGAGGACGAACGACGAAGATGGACTACTGCTCCATAACAGAACTATTACAGGTTTTAATCATCGACGACTCAACTACTTCAACAACAGCAGAGAACGAGATATAATATTTTTCCCAACAGTGTCGCGATTTGGAGGAGCCTCTGAGGCGAACTTCTACGTGTTTCATATACAGTCTAGGGGCCACACTACAGCCGAAGGAGACTTCATTCAATACATTTATTCACAGCTTGAAACTAACTACTGCGACTTAGGAGCTAGTTCTAGGATGATGCAGAAGGTGAAGCTTAGTGTCTTTTATTTTTCTTATAATTTCCTTGTAGCTCATCCTATTATATTTATTGTATTTTATCTTTACTACACGCGAGTGAAAGTGATTAGACGCGACCGTCTATTATGGCCTTTTTGTGAACAGTGTATTGCGTCAATGCGCATTGTGTATAGTGTCAGGAGAGAACTGCAGAGCATTTGAGGCCTTTGTCTCGATGCTATCTTACGAGGGGGGTTTCCAGATTCCAGCCGCGGTCTAAAGCTGAGTAGCATGAATGTGTACAATATAATTTAGGAATTTTATTATTATCGGCGCTTGCCTACGCTTACGTTGCATGATCTTTCCAAATAAGACTCAAGGGGAGAGTGGTCAGAGCGGTGAAGGTGAGAGTTGATATGTCGTGAAAAGGCCTTTTAAACCACAATTTCGGTCCCAAGTCCGAAAACACTGTTTCAGATCACTTTCCTTGGAAAAGCGACTGACAGACACCCAGACGATTTATTTAAGGAATGCTAAAAAGATTGTCTTCAATCTGTGTTTATTATGTGACCTTTAAATGTCTTTACCTTTTCAGCAATTATTCACAAACTTATTGATTTATTGATTTTACCCATTTACTTACGAAATTTAACACACAACGTATGGTCCTTTTATTATCGAAACTAGACGATCACAACTATTTTTATTGGCCAATTATTTGAGAACGTTTAAGGTTCTGTTAACTTCATTTATTTGTATTTATGTATCTATTTTATTTAATGTGAAGGAGTGCCCACTGTGCATGTTTTGTCATGCCGGGACACGCTCTTCTTACACTACTTACAGTGTAGTCTACTCTGTACTCCGTACAGTACTCCCAAATTAATAATGCGCATAGTGATTTTCGTTACTGTTCGGAAACGGTCGTATTTCGGGAGCGTCGGTAGACGATATCTTTATAGACTGGTAAAATGCATTTACCTTATGCATAATTTAGTAGGTAGAATTATGTATTTTGTGCGAAAGGATGTGTGGGATTACGCCCACTAGCGAAGATCTGTATGCGCATTATTAATTTGGGAGTGCTGTACTATGTTGTTAACTGGCCGGAGATTACTAATAAATAAGAATGAATAGTATGTACAGAAAACCTCTACAAAAGTCTCTATTTTCGATTTTAAAAATAGTGTATGTTCGTTAGTTAACGGTGAAAGAAAACCACGTTAGGAAACCTGAGCGTCTAAAGCATAATATTCTCAACTTTCAACGAAAAAATCAACAACAATCCGCTCTCTGACAGAAGGCCTTTGCCCAGCTACTGGGACAAAAAAAACACTTTATTGATGCCAACTTACCAAAAAAACTTAAATATAGGCAAATACTTATCACACTTTGTGTGCTCTGGCATCATAAAGGAGGCACATGCAAAGCGCTGTTTTTCAGCAAGCCCCTATTTTACATGAACTTGTGATTTGTCTGTTGATAATCAAAATAATTATGATTCCAAACTAAATGAAAGAAACCTAAACAATATACATGCTACATCTTATATTTTAATTTTAAAGACAAGATATTCTTGAGCTGAATATACATAGGTATTGATAGATTTCGTCGTATCTGCTTCGTCTGCCGGAGTACACCCCCAGTTTGCATGCCTACATAGATTCTTGGATCATGTATTCTAGCCTCGGAATCCAAATTAATTACTTCAGTGTGTGTTTGTGTCATAAAAGGTCACTAAATCTAAACCTTAGGTCCTAAAAATAGTTGGCCACTTTTGGCGATAAATGATTGCATTCGTAGGTCCTAGGATCTCGCGTTGAGATTTTTCAGGAGAGTTTTCAGCAAAAAATGCATCCAAAAAGAACATAAGTTTTTTTTTCATTGGCTTCGCTAGTTGTGCCTACTTTGTGCCTTAAGCCTCGCGTCGATAACCTAATGAAGAGTTTTTAGTAAAAAACGCATCCAATAAGAAGATAATTATGATTTTTTTTCCATTGGCGGCGCTAGATGTGCCTAGGTTTGGGGCTTAAGTTAGTGGAGAAACTTTTCGTACAAATTAGTGTAGAAACTTTTCGTAAGTCCGAACTCGTGCGAACGATCAATAGGGAAGTTTTTACAGTACCATACAATAAATATAGGGTCACATTATTAGTGAGAACAGAGTTGATTTATCGTTATTTTCCTTACGGTACGCCAGTTCTAGCTTTTACGTTACACTTGAGACCACTATTTCCAGTTCCTTTTCTTGAGCAATACTGCAGTAATTTCTAGGGTTCCGTAAGTCCGATGTAAAAATGGAACCCAATGAAAACGCTCCTATCAATTTCTGTCTACTATCATTTGACACTTTCATTTTTGCACGTACCAGCCAATAGACCACTGCTGGACAAAGGTCTACTGTTTCTTTTACTTTTGTCGCTTACTGCTTCTTACATTTCCAGTGTCCAAATGATCACTTTCACCCATAGACAGGGCAATTTTTAAATAGCTTATTTCCTGAAACACGTCAACTTTTAAATCTTTTTTTATAATAATTATTAGGCTTGTATTTAAGGCAACAATATTTAATGACATTTAAAGTACTTGTGGACGTATAGAGTTAATTAATGATTAATTAATTCTTTGTGAGGCAATAAACACCTTTTTATCTTTTATCTTTTTATTGTAGAGCTAGATTGCGACCAAAGCGTACACACACAGAAAAGCCTTCAAATTTGCAATGCATGTGACTGGCATACCGTTCAACGATAAAGTAGTTGTTATGTTTAATTTAAAAGCACATGAACGCGACTACAAAATGCTTTCTTCTCTACCGACATAAACTAGCGCCCCAACAAAGCCCCTAGCTAGATTTAGTTCTATTTTCTCCAACACTTACCCTAACAATCCTTTGTTAATCTCGTCTACTGCTGCTTTCTAGCCGCCTTTACAATGAAACAAACCTTACCGTAAATAAATACCAACGTTGAAGCTGATTCATTCCAAACAAGATTATGGAAACATTATAGTCAAAATATTCTAAAAATGTAATAAGCTTTTTAATGAATTCCAAGGGTGTGAAGTTTACTGAATTCAACGCTGATATCGGAAAAAAATACTGTAAAAACTAAAACAAAAACGGAAGTGGCAAATCTACATACAATAATGGTTTCTTGATTGACTACGGAATTTTAAAATGTATTCAATAGTAAAGTTTGGCGAATGAATTAAAACTAGAAAATAGTTTTCAGTACAGATCTCATGTAGGACCCATGTTAATTTACCTGAAATGAAAACTAGATTTCTCGTCCCTTCAATTTACGAGTTTTCATTTCGTTTTCCAATTAGAGTCAGTGGTTTGAATTCTACAAACCCTTCTCAAATTCCAGGGATTCTTTAAACTCTTGATTTTCACCTAAACGGTCCTTTTTCACTTCCAAGTTTGTTCAAAAATGCGTTAACAATGAATATCGGTAGAAATGTCTGAACGATTCTTGTCTAGATTCTAATCAAACTAAGATAATATCTCTAGGGCATTTGAGAAATATAACTGATGCAATGTGGCCTTTCTTTACAAGAGAAGAAATATGAAATGCTAAGGGAATGAAATACTGACCGCATTAAATTATATTGCAGGATTTGACTTACAAGACCCAGTTTGTAGAACTTGAATCAGTTGCCTTGCAACTGTTACGTACCCTGATGCAAAATAGGCGCAAGTAGAGACGTCGTGTTACTGAAAACAGCCCGTTTTACCATCATCATTACCAACTGTTACTTACGGGCCTCTAGCAAGTAAATAAAACTTTAAAAAAATATCCTACTATTTATGAGTAGAACCAAACTTTGTCCGATGCAGCGGCTGTTATTTACCAAAATTTTTTTTACCGATATAAAGTTCCCGATGTTGAGCTATTTTTAGTCCCACGATACAAATACATTCTGTTTCAATTAGTAAGAGTAAGATGTAGCCTGTACAATTGTACATGTCCCACTAGCTGGGCAAAGGCCTTCTCTCAGAGAGAGAGAGTTCGAGCTTAATCACCACGCGTGCTCAATGCGGGTTGGCGATTTTTGCGTTGAGGGTATAATGCCTCATACGCTCAGGTTTCCTAACGATGTTTTCCTTTACGTCAGCGAGTGGTATTGCTACTACAAATTCACAAATGTACGTAACTTTGAAATTAAACAAAGTCATAGATACATGCCCGCACCGGGAATCGAACCGAGGACCTTTCGCTTCAGAGTCCACTGTTCTACCCACTAGACCACCACCGCTTTTTCAATTAATGAATATAAAAACTTTAAAGTGGAGCATTTTTACACATGGTCCATTTTCCAACAACTTCAGCTGAACTGATTGTCCAAAGAACTGAGGATATCGTTAAAAAAACTCTCTAAAATGTATTATGAAAAGGAAAACAATTCAACAACAAGAATTCTTCCCACTAAGTAAAATCCTTAGTCACTTGTAAAAAATAATCTCTTGGATAAAACAAGTAAGATGGCGGTAATTTCAACGTTTCGTGATACTGATCACGAAACGTTGAAATTACCGCCCAAACATACAGGGTGTTACAGAATGGTCCTGTCCCTAACACTGAAAGGGGTCGCTCATCAATAAAGCAATATTTATTAAGGTGGCCAAGTGCGAAATCAACCGTTCCATACTAAATTTAGATAAGTACAGTACCAAATGTATGGAGCAGTGGAAGAAGCTAATATTTTTTTCGAGTTTTAGCACGTGGCTCTATACAGGGCGTCCCACGGCTATGCCACATGGAGGGAAAGTACCTTAAATATTGTAGATGGAACATTTTACTGAAAGAAGACATTATTTTAATTTTAAAAACAATTTAAACTGCATTCATAGATATTGAAATAATTACATGGTTGAACCGGGAATCGAACCAGTTACACGAGAAAAAAATATTACCCTGTAGTTTTATCATACCGATCGAAAGGCTTCATGATAAGGATTATTTTTTGCTAAATAACATAGTGTCAGAAATAAAAGGAAGACCATGAATTTTTACATTTACCTGGTAGTATGCAACAAATCGAGCCGTATCCTGAGCCGAAAGACGCGTAAAATTTTGTCCATCGCAATGCGGCTGGCTGATTATAAAGAAATAATTAAAAAATGTGTTTCATTTTCATACTTTTAATCTTTTGTTACTGTGATTTTCATTGATAAATTGATTAATGTTGTATTAAAAATTTTAAAATTCATGGTCTTCCTTTTATTTCTGACATTATGTTATTTAGCAAAAAATTATCCTTATGATGAAGCCTTTCGATCGGTATGATAAAACTACAGGGTAATAATTTTTATCATGTAACGGGTTCGATTCCCGGTTCAACCATGTAATTATTTCAATATCTATGAATGCAGTTTAAATTGTTTTTAAAATTAAAATAATGTCTTCTTTCAGTAAAATGTTCCATCTACAATATTCAAGGTACTTTCCCTCCATGTGGCATAGCCGTGGGACGCCCTGTATAGTAAAAGTTGCTTGTATTGATGAATTTAGCGAACCAGTGACCCTTTTCAGAGTCCCACGACTTTTCTGAAATATCCTGTATACCTAAGTTTGTCAGATGAGATCTGGAATCAGTATAGCTACCACGAGTGCGAAAAAGCTGTGCCGGACGTCCGCCGGACGTCTGTCATGTACCCTAATACTATAGTAGTAAGGTTGTTTATGCAACTTGTCACTTTCAGTGACATTGACAGTAAGCACTCGTGGTACCAGTACAGGTGTTTAATCGCGTTGAATTTTAAAACGGTTTAATAGGCGCTTAGATAATGAGTTCGGCTTTGTAAAATGCTTCAGACGATGTTTTCCTTCACGGTTAGTGCCAAAACACACAAAGGCCCGGTTTCTGAATTGAGAATTTTACTAAGAATTTTACTTAGTAAAATTCTATTATTTAAGTGGTTGCTTAGCGAATTTCTCAAATCAGAAACTGGCAGAAAGAATTCTTAAGTATTTACTTAACTATCGTTCTGTCACTTTCTTTTGTGAGATATACGCAGAGGCAGAACGATATTTAGGTGCTTGCAAGTGCTTAGCGACTTTCTCAAATCAGAAACCGGCAGAAAGAGTATCTGGACCCATTTACAACGCTTTACGCGAATACATCGTCTCAAATTCTTCCAGCGGTCTTACCACACATAATACGTGTGCATAATACGTACCACACATATTAGTAACCCCTCGACCGATTTGGCTCATATTCGAATTTAAAAGTTATCTTTTCCTCATTTACCCGCCTACCAAATTTCGTGACGATCCGACTAAAACTCAAGTTATCGTCAAACGAACATTCATACATACATACATACAAACATATACATACATACATACAAACATACAAACGCCGGATTGTTCCAGTTGACTCGGAGAACTTCACTCGCTTTGCTCGCTCGTTCAATGATAGTACATACTAAGGATTTATACAGCGTCCAGTGGCACCTTCACTCACACTAGATGGGTGAAGAGACCACTCGGCGCTGCAGTGCCTGGGACATTGTTTTAGATGGAGTAGGCTTGCCCAGCACCTATACCATCCTGACAGCTTAGTCGACCAAGCCCACAGGAAAGCAGTGGTGGTCTAGTGGGTAGAACAGTGGACTCTGAAGCAAGAGGTACCCGGTTCGATTCCCAGTGCGGGCATGTATCTATGACTTTGTTTAATTTCAAAGTTACGTACATTTGTGAATTTGTAGTAGCAATACCACTCGCTAACGGTGAAGGAAAACATCGTGAGGAAACCCGCGGCTCAGTTGGCTCCACACGTATTGATAGTACATAGACGGTAGTATAATAGATATAGGTATATATAGGTAGACCTATAGATACCCCTCTATCACTCGTCTCACTACAGACTGTAAACGTTTCCCCTCTCTATCTTTTCCAGGCGGTGATATTCAACGTCGTGAAGGGGCCGTTTGTTGAAGACTTCCACCAGTGTGTGACACACGGTTTCTACTCAGAGCGGTGGCAGGAGCAAGCCTATACGACGCTGTCCTTAGTCTTTATGTTCATCTTGCCGCTGATAATACTAGTCTCCACTTACGTCTCCACCGTGAGGACCATAGCTCGTGAGTATACAACGTGTTACAAAACCTCCTAACTCTTTTTACCCGACTACGCGAAGCAAAAAGGAGGGTTATGATTTTAGCAGCGTATGTATGTATGTATGTATGCAGGTATGTATGTTTGTGTGCTCATCTGTTCCCTCGCAGAGCCTAAACTACTCGGCCGATTTCAACAAATGAGGTGTCGTTGGATTTGTCTTAATCACCCAGGTAACATAGGATAGTTTTATTTTGAAAAAACCAAGGTGGCGGCTGTGCTGCGCCCTAAAGTGGTGGACCTAAAAATAAAAATTATCGTCATGAGTATCAAATGAAAGGACTTTAAAAGACCTTTTCAAAAATGTATAACACATGTAGCGTCAACATAACAAATATAACAAAAAATTCCAAAATATGTTTTTTTTGCCTTCTTGGTTCTATTTTAGGTGATCGTCCAAAATAACTAACTAAAAAGCTCTAAAAAAAATAGAAGTTAAAAACTAAAACCCGACTACTAAAAGGCCATCGGTTTATCAAATGCGAATGTGGTGTCCTCCAACTACGATTAATTATCTATGAGACTATTTTAAGGATAAGCAGGTCTTGTTTTAAGGTGAAATACGTCTCACAACTAGCGCCGCCAATGGAAAAAAAATCATATCTTTTTTTTGGATGCGTTTTTAGCAAAAAACGCTCCTGCGATTCCTCAACGCGAGGCTTAACTATTTTTAGGACCTAAGGTTTGGATTCCAGGATTGGATTTCCTACGAATGCAATCGATTCTCGCCAAAAGTGGCCACTTTTGGCGAGAATCGATTGCATTCTTAAGTTCTAGGATCTGGAATCCAAACCTTAGGTCCTAAAAATAGTTAAGCCTCGCGTTGAGGAATCGCAGGAGCGTTTTTTGCTAAAAACGCATCCAAAAAAAAGATATGATTTTTTTTCCATTGGCGGCGCTAGTTGTGAGACGTACGTCGTCTTAAGCCTTTTAGTAGTCGGGTTTTAGTTTTCACAGGTCAACAGAATTCTGTAAAAAAAAGGTTGAAAAATCGATTTTTATTTTATAACCTCTACAGTCTACAGTAGACTTGCTTTTGCCCTCAACATCTTATTAGTCGCGGAGGGTAGCCAGCCATGTTAGCTTTTGCGACATATTTCACGTCGTATTCTTTTGGCGCCGCGAAAGAAGTCGCGGTGCGCATCATAGACGACCAGTTCATGGAATGGTCAATAGATTTGGTTGAAGCACTGCCTCTAGTAATAAAGAAGTCGCGACAAACTTTAAGAAAGTTCTGTAGTAACAGTTGGGTTCTCCGTACAACTTCCGAGATATTTTTCAAGTTTGGGGCCACCGAGGGTCCTTCAAGGCGCGGCAGCGGTCAAAGGGGTCGAGCAAGTATGCTTTTGTCTTCTTCCTATATTAAATTGAAGCTCTTGAATGCATTTTGTCTGTAAGTGCGTTATACCCGCCTTTAGTTACAAGTGTGGTGTATAAAACAAGAGACTCACCGGGTTTTAAAGTAAGAGAAGATTCAATTTGCCTTTTTTTAATAAGTCTTGCAGAATACTATAATTGAATGCCAATTTGCGATAATAACAGTAATAGTTGCATGACCTCTCTTTTATACTGACAATTTTGACCCTAACTGCGTCACTATAAGATTGAACCAAGATAGGTTGGATTGGATACGCTGTAATTGACTATTAGACTTTACTATCCCTCCCGTCCTAGTATTGTAAAATGTAGTGGAAAGAAATGGCGTTCTTCGGTGAGCTGTTTAATTGCTGCGAATGGTTTTCATGGCATGAAAAAATTATAAGCATTCCCTTTCGCTGCTTTTGACGCGTTAACGCGTCGATAAATCAACGTTGATGCGTCCAAGGCAGTGAATGTGTTAACTAAGCATTTTACAGGACTTTACAGGACGCAAAGAAATACCTTCTTCTTACGTGTAACTTATACAACGCAAATCAGGAAATATGACAAAATAGTAGAGTATTTTAGCAGGTTCGCAGAGCAACAAAAATACAATCATCTCATCGACTGATCAAAGCCTCTGGAATGAAAATTATCATCGTGGTGCGAATTAAGTTTCGATAATAGTAAATTCCAGTGTTGGCGGTTTGCTGCCTTTCTCATCCAGTCGTAACCCGCCTGTTCGCGGATGTCATCCTCCCAGCGCCTATGTAGTGTTTTTTGGGAGAGTCCTATGTTCAGAAATGGACCAACAGAGGCTGCCAATGATGATGATGATGATGAATAGTAAATTATCGAAACTTAATTGTTCTCGCCGCAATTTAAATGAACGTTATGTTTTTTTTTTTTAAGATCTTATTAAATTTATGCCAGTGATTCTTGGTTTTTGCCAAACTTGTTGTAGGCTGTTATTAGTTACGTAAGATGAGGCAAAAGCCTGTTTTAAAATATCTGCATTATTGCGCGCTTCGAAATTTGAACGCGATGCCCTATGATGGCGTATAAAAATAAATAAAGGAACTCCTTTGACTCATCTGTGAAAGCAAAGCAGAAGAACACTCATTTCACTAACCTTTATGTGCCTAGTTGTCTAAAGTTTTTTTGGTGTACATATCTAACATAATAATTTCATCGCTCTGTGAGATGAAAAGTTGTGTGTTTCGCAAGGATGCAATATTATTTGCGTATCGTGCTTCTGAATATCTGGCTACGCTAAGGTTTTTTTTACGTAGCTCAATTTTCGAAACCTTTGCTAGCTCGGTATTCAATACAAGCACTCTATGCAAACAACAGTTTTGCATCCTCGCATAACAAATAACAATTTTTGATTCCATACTTCTTTTACCGTCACCAAACCAGTAAAAGGAGAAAATAAAAATTATTTTCATCTCCCAGGAATTAAACTAATGAAACGAGGAATGATTCTGCAAAGAAAAAGTAAATGTTCGCATAAGACGAGCTGAAACTTAGATAGGTCATAGAGATTGTCTGTTGGACTGGCATTGCAAAGTAACCGAACGTTACTTATCTGACTAAAGAGTACTCAACTCTGACACCATCAATGGACGAAAGAGAGTGTTGATTTCAAGGAAAAATACATTTTGAAATACTAGGTACTTACGAACAGTTTTTTTAAATCACGCTGCCAGTGTTTCTATACCACCACGAAGGCCACACTAAAGGTCAACATCAACAAATATTATGTTCCTTTTTCAATTGGTTCGGAAGCAATTACACTGCTGAAATAATAATAGTAGAATATACGAGAGGTCGAGAAAACAAGAATTTTCTTCGCCGCAATTCTGTTGGAAAATAAATTAAAATACGCCACAGCGGTTGAGATGGATTTTTAAATTAACAGAATTAACAAATTTAACAGAGAAAATCACAGATTTGTTTGAAGTATTTTTCAAATTCTAGTATGATTATTATGAAGCATCTGAATCCTTGTTAATAATTAATTTTTTGTCTCCCATTTTTGTAAAATTAATTAAATGTTTACGATCAATTATCAATTATTATATTTACCTACTCGATAATAAGATGAAAGTGACATTCCTAAAATATTCAAAATTCAAAACGACATTCTGTCTGGTGTGGCGTGTACTCTTAAATAGCCAACACCGCGTGTACTTGCGTACTTTAGAAAATTAAAATTATAGAAGGAAAATATATTAAAATTCGTCAATAAAATAAATACACGAAAACACGAGTAAGACCAACCGGTGCAAAATACATGTGCCACTCACCTCTTCAACACTCCGAGCCACCTTCAACTCCTTGATCAGGTATAGCAGCAGAAGTCCAAGGATCTGATGAAGCACAATTAATGTCCGAAAGATCGGCCAGTCATATACACTCGC
The DNA here is from genome assembly GCA_949319315.1 of Zelleria hepariella. Taxonomy (NCBI): domain Eukaryota; kingdom Metazoa; phylum Arthropoda; class Insecta; order Lepidoptera; family Yponomeutidae; genus Zelleria; species Zelleria hepariella. Next base: position 9,421,807 of record OX439393.1, read on the forward strand.
GTGAGGAACGTCCAGCCCCTCTACCCTTGACGCATGTTTCCAATGCGGCCGCAATATGGCGCAATTTACAAAATTTAATATTTTACAAATTAAGACGCATTTTGTGTTTTTATTGAATAAAACCGCCTTACCTTTGAATAAACATTACAAAATATTTAAAATCAAAGCCTTACTATGCGAATTCAAAGAGAAATTAATTTTTAAACTTTTTCAATTGGATCGCAATAGCGTCAAGGGTAGAGGGGCTGATGCTTTTTAACAGTTTTTATCTCCCAAAAACTCAAACGAAAGCTCAATGCAATCCAGTCTTGCGGGATGGAAAATTCAGTCAAAACATTGCAAACAATTGCAACTTGCCAAGACGACAAGGAACTCGTCTTCAAAAATCATCAATAAGGTGCGAGATTATTAGCAGCAATCATCGCACAAAAATCACTACTAACGCCATCTCTTAGAAGCCTCCAGTAACTCCAGAGCGCAGCATCCGAATGTGAGCGGGCGTTGCACCAAATAACAAGTGTTTTCGGTGTACTTTAAAGATAATATATGTATTATTATTATTGATTATCTATGTATTATTTTAAATGTAGTAGTGCCCACAAAACGAAAGCACTGTTCCCCAAGACACAAATTATTTTAGTTTGGGGTTCAGAGTTTACTCTAGCTATTGTTAACATATTTTTTCTGACACAATAAAAATATTTGAATTGATTTGATTTGAATAAACTAAATAATTAGACGTGGGTCTTGGTAGGTACTTCACCACTGTCCTATCAATAAAAAATTCCAATATTGTGGCAGATAAAATCACTCAAACGTCCGACTTTAATAGCTTCAGAATATTTCAGACAGGTCGTAAAAGTCCCTCCGAACTTTAACTCTACTTTGCGGATTCGAATAAAGTTTTTCAGCTAACCTTTTCTTACCTCTATTTTTTTTTTCAGAAAGCGAGAAGGTTTTCAAGCCAGAAATAAGGGGACAGCTACAGTACTTGACTCCAGATCTCAACAGAAGAAGGCTTATAGAACGGGCGAAAATGAAGTCTCTCAGAATGTCCGTTGTTATAGTCGTCGCGTTCCTCGTGTGGTGGACGCCTTACTACGTTATGATGATTATATTTACTTTTCTCAATCCTGACAAAACAGTGAGTATCATTTTTTTTTTTTGGTTTGGGATTTTATACGATTATGAAAGTGGAAAATCAAGCAGCAAGTGTTTTCCTTTAGCTTAGTTCATGAAGCTTGGCCAAAGTCAGTCGTGTTTTTTGGGATTTTCGTGATTAATATTGTGGTGTTGAAGCATCGATGTAAAACCAAATAAGCAATAAGGCCAGTCGAATGTTTATTTTATTTCATGAAAAGGCATTTATCCCCTTTGAAAATAGGACTTAAATGATTTATTTTTCCTTTACAATTATTTTTGCATTAGAAAGGAACTTTGTCCATTACCAGCGAACGTTTTCCTTTTGCCACCCGTGACTTAGCTAAATAAATTTCGGACGTAATTTAAAATTAAAGTTGGGCGTTTTCACGGATCTCATAAACCAATCGTAGGCTTACGTCCGATTTTAGATCGCCTGATAAGCACTATTCCTAGAAATAATTTGAAAATGGAACGAATTCTGTATTGAATTATTGGTCGATTAAACTAAAGGGCCTTAGTCTGTAACGCAATGTTGCCAGGCTCCCAGTTGACGGCTTCAATTACGATTTATTAATGCTATCGGTCATTTTAATATTTTTGTAGTGCAGCAAAGAAATTCTGATTCTAATTCTAGCGGATTAGTTTGCTGGTTGTAGGAGAAAAACGAGGAGACCCCGCTTTTATCCTTCTCTGGGACGCCTTTCAGGCCTAAGACTCACTTAGTCCGAGCGCACTGAGACCGTAAAAAGATGTGTTGTGAGATTTTTGACAATTATTTTTATACCACTTTTTGTATTTTCTAAAGTAACCACTAAGCCGCCTAAAATGCCTGCACGGTGTGTAAAGTCCTGTCACGAGTGATTTTTTTAAACTTATAAAAAAATATAATCTTTTTTTTTCACAGCAAAGCGAAGAACTCCTCAATGGCATTTTCTTCTTCGGGATGTCAAACAGTCTAGTCAACCCAGTGATCTACGGGGCATTCCATTTATGGCCAAAGAAAAAAGCAAGCAGGGATAGGTATGTTATGATTTTATGGCAGATTAAGGCCGTTTGTCCACCGCAGCCCGTGACCAATTAAATACGTCAACGAGAACGAGATTTATTTCTGACTAGCTTTTGCCCGCGACTTCGTCCGCGTGGACTACAGAAAAAGGATATAATTAACATTGATCAATGAAAACAATATTTTAAAAATACTTTTATCTCTTCACAGCTCCTAGATTTTATAATTAATAAATCAACGGAATGTCATTAGAGAAAGAAAACAATTGGGATGTGATCCCTGGGGTGTAAAGAGTTGGGACCTTTTTTAAAATCTTGTATGTTAAATTATGTAGGTACCGCTATTTTGGCGCCGTCACCTCATTATCGTTGACGGTAAAGGTATCGGTGCAATGGACAAATGGGCAAATTCGAAACGCACATATCTACTTACTTTTGAAATAGCAAGCAAGCACATAAATCTTCGTTTATATTTTAAAGGCTGTCCGGTCCAAAAAGGCCACCTCAAAAGACCTAATTAACCTTTCTATGAGGTAGATATATTAAGCTTTTGAAAAGGTTTATAATATTTTACTTTGGGATGATAGCTGAGCAGCCAATTGGTCTAATTAGTAAAATGTGAATTTGGGAAAATTCTAATCTGTACCTTGTTAAGGTACACACAGTAGTGAACTGCAAAAAAAAATGTGTTTGTATTCTAAATAGTAAAAGGAACAAGAGATAAAAAGCCCTGGAGAAAACATATTTTATTGATTAATCAATATACCTTCGAGGTCAAATCGGACCTACCTCCGCACCAAAAAAAATTCCTTTTTTAGAAATCATGCTTAAAACACAAAGAGCACAATTAAGTAATTCTTCGTGATTCTTAGCCAGCTCGTTCGGTCCCGAGCTGACGGAACTGGGAGTTTGCCACAGACATTAAAATGAAGTTTGCAATGTTACTTTTAGGAGCGAATAATCGAAACCGATCGAGCTGGCGATGAATCACGAATTCACGAAGCAAAAACTACCTACCTATCTATATTTTACTTTTAACTAAGCTAGGTTTATTTGTAACAGAGGAAGGGTGTGAAGAAACTTTATTTAGATATAAAGTATACCTATTTAGAAAATAAATTAATAAAAACTCCACGTAGCGTAACAGCATCGCGACCTTTTTCATAACCCGTAATATATTTCAAAAGTTACTAGCCTTTAAATTCCTATGTTTTGTCTCGTATAAATAATTTATCTGATTTTGCGAAACCAACCAAAAGAAAAAAAAAAGATTGTTATCTACTTTTTTGGATTTTTGATATTTTAAAATATACCTATATGTTAACTTAAAAAAAAAATATTTGGTACATCCTGTAACTCGCTCAGGCCATGAGCCTTAGCTAAGCTAGCCAGTAGCACGTTCGTTGGAACGTCTTAATAAACAGTCTCAAAGGATGCTCGACTAACCCAAGTTATTTGCTGTCAACAGGGAATCTGGGGGGCAGCTAGCTTCACTCCGTCGAGGCGATAACACATCTTCAGTACGTCTAACTACAGTACGATCGTTACGGTCCTCAGCAAAATACTCAATAGGACAGAAAACTAGTTTGTTATAACGACCACAGCAAATACAGAGACTAACTAGATCGACCACTATGGAAATCATTGTCGAAATGGTTGTGTGAATGAATAGCCATTTGTTTTAAGACGCCGTTCGTCTCACAACTAGCACCGCCAGTGGAAAAAAAATCCTATCTTTTTTTTGGATGCGTTTTTAGCAAAAAACGCTCCTGCGATTTCTCAACGCGAGGCTTAACTATTTTTAGGACCTAAGGTTTGGATTCCAGGATTGCATTCTTAAGTTCTAGGACCTGGAATACAAACCTTAGGTCCTAAAAATAGTTAAGCCTCGCGTTGAGAAATCGCAGGAGCGTTTTTTGCTAAAAACGCATCCAAAAAAAAGATATGATTTTTTTTTCTTTGGCGGCGCTAGTTGTGAGACGTATTTCATCTTAAATAGCCATGTCACCCCAGTATGGTTTTAATTTTATTATAAACCGAAACATGCATTTATTTCGCATTTCTATATCATAATATTATTAATGTATTAAATGAGTGAATGTTATGAAAGGCTAATTTGTGATTAGAATAAGTAATCAAGGTAACTTCTGTTGTAAAAGTTTAAAGCTATGTGAGGTTTGAAAGCATTTTTGTATATTTATGAATAAAAATAAATATATGAATTCTTATTTATACCTTTGACGTAGAATAAGCTGTATATAGTGATGAGTTGATACTGTCTTCTTGCTGTTAATGCTACATTAAAAAAAACATGGTACAAAATAAAAATAAAAAACTTGAATTATTAGTGGTTTGGTTGTTTCAGTTTTTTTGTTATCCAACAACGACCTTTTTCTTGTTTGAGTTCAGAGTAGCTACCACGAGTGCGAAAAAGCTGTGCCGGACGTCTGCCGGACGTCTGTCATGTATCCTAATACTATAGTAGTAAGGTTGTTTATCCAACTTATCACTTTCAGTGACAATGACGGTAAGCACTCGTGGTAGCTGCTCAGAAATAAAGTTTAAGGAGAAACTTAGGTAAATAAAATATTAAGGATAATGTTGCCAAAAACAGGGCAGCATTTTTTTTTTTTTTTTACTACTAGGTACTGTCAGCTCCTAACTCGCGCGATAAAACCGACCCTTGTTACAACAGAACTATAAACGGACCAACTGGTTGGTCGGAATAGAACTCGACGAAGCCATTTGTTCCAATCAAACCAACCAACTATGTCTTGGTCCGATCCCTAGCCATAATTTAATAGCCTACTACTAGATAAATTAAAAAAAAAAAAAAAAACCTCCGACAATTTAGAAAATCGCATAAACGGCTGAACCGATTTCGGTAAAACATAATTAATCTAAGAACACTTCCTAGAAATAAAAAAAAACCGCATCCAAATCGGTTTACCCGTTTAAAAGCTACGTACGGTGCCACAGACAGACACACACACACCACAGACACAGCGGTCAAACTTTTTGGGTCGGGGGTTAAAAAAGTGGGGATAGCGCGTTGTGTCGTCGTGTATATTATGTACACACGATAGCACATCAGAGTGAACACTTTTGTTATAAAGTCGATCGTAACGTAACCGAGTAAGGCTAGTTCTAGCGTGTAAGGGTCGACGTGCTGTCGTTTGTACAAGACGAGAGCTCTGTAACAAAATATGCTGCAAATGTGCCCGCAGCTTGGAGCTTCAATCGTCGATGAACTGGTTTCCAGGTTTATTTCTAACGAGCTTTTAGACTTCGTCCGCGCAGACTTCCTTACATAATTTATTCCCTCGATACTAGTAAAGTTATTTTACATGTTTACCCATTCCCTACGAACAACATTGATTAATTCAAGCTTCCATAAAAAGGACAGAAAATCAACAAAAATTTAGATACGCGTGTAAGAAAACAAACAAAAAGCGAGTATACCTACTTAGAAAATAGCGAGTAACGAAGGGACAAGGCTCCGCCAAAATAATGTAGAGAATTTTCTTTAATTTTATCGGTAGTACAAAATTCAATACTAGGCAATAAGCAGTGTCAAAATCTGGGATTGTTTCACTTAATGCACCTAGTGCATTAAGTCGACTAAAAAGTAGACTTTATTCACCTCGGGCTAAAGAACCTACCGAATCAACTCCAATTCAAAATTTTTGATTCCGAGATTTTTGAATAGCTATAATCTCCTATAGAGCCACTCATGCTGCTGTTAATCGATGATACGGTAAGTAACTATAAGACGAATTGCTTTGATAAATACTAGTGGTTCGCCCCGAACTATAAACTCGCGACCCCATATCTCAGCAACCCCTCGACCGATTTGGGTCATGTTCGAACTTAAAAATTATCTATGTCTCATTTACCTGCTTACCAAATTTCATAACGATCCGACTAAATTTACTCAAGTTATCGTCGAACAAACATTCATACATACATACATACAAACATACATACATACATACATACATACATACAAATATACAAACGCCGGATTGTTCCAGTAGACTCGGAGAACTTCGCTCGCTTCGCTCGCTCGTTCAATTATTTCAGTAGGTTGGTACTTTATATTCAAAGAAAGTACGTAGTAGTATTCGAGTTTGTGCTACGCTTTCTGGATTGGGTAATAAATAAATAGATTGAAATCAGCTTTTAGCTTCCTAAAATGATAAACTGTTATTCACTGGGTATGCTAAATAGTATTTTATTGATTTCTAAGTCGATACTATTATTTTATTTTAAAACCGCCATATCATTAAAAAAATCGGTGCGCGAGTCCAACTCGCACTTGGCGGGTTTTTTTTGTTTGAAGTTTATGGTATTAGTTTACGGACCCTCCGTACGATTTTTTGTTGTTGTATGGCGGTACGGAACCCTCTTACACGAACCTTCTTTTCAGTGCGCGAGGCAAAATGCCATTTCCTATACAACTGCTATGAACACTTACCATCTTAACAATGTTGTGGTAGTTTCAGCAATTTCGGAATTGGCGAAAGAGTCTTGATGCCGGTTTTTGCTGGAACACTTGAATCACAATTATATTCTCCTCGCTTGAAAGTGAGAAATTCCAACAGTTCCGTCGCCCCGTCACTGACCAAAACGCCACCTATAGGTACTCTAATTTTTAAATACAGCCAAGTCATAAGCCAGCAAGTTATAATACCACCTATACTCTAATTTTTAAATCGAGTCCACGGAATGACAGTTGCTAGTATATGATAAAGCTTACAACTGTCATTCCATGGACTCTGTTTAATTTGAGTTTATATTGAAAAATAACGCTAACGCCACCTATATTGAAAAAACACGTACTTTAAAATAACGCGTTCTACAGAGCGGTTCTTTCAGGAAGAATATATTTGATTTATATGTCGCTTCACTAGATGGCGTAAGCTTAACTAAAATTATTTTCAGAGACAGATGTCGCTTTAAGGTGCCCAAATCAGCGACATCTATTGCTACAAGAGTGAATTTAGACTTACTGTATGCTCGTTTGAATATTTCCTCAAAAAATACTGGTGAAGCTGAAGTTCTTTATTAATTTCACAGAGAGCTCTGAAAACTTTGCATACAGAATTGGAGCTTCTTACCTATCTACCTATCTAATTAAAGTTGAGTAAACAACTCTGTGATTTTCGCTCTCGAAATTCAGACGAAATAATTTGCTCCAATGTAATTTGAAACAGCGTTAGGTACCTACATAGAACCTACTGCTTGCAGTGGATGGGCGCGCGCGGTGAAAGACCGAGGAGGCAAAAAATCCTTTACCCAGTTGTGGGTAATGTGAGCTGATGATGATAAACTGGTTGTTATGATTTAGTTTGCAAAGTTTGTTAGTGGTGATGTCAGGGTTTGACGCTTCGTCGATTTTGCTCCTCCAATGGTTAAGACGAAATACGACGCACAATTACTAGCGCCGCCAATGAAAAAAAAATATGTCTTCTTTTTTGATGCGTTTTTGATGCGTTAACTTAAGAATGCAATCGATTCACGCCAAAAGTCGCCAATTTTGGCGTAAATCGAAAATAGTTAAGCCTTGCGTTGAGAAATCGCAGGAGCGTTTTTGCTAAAAACGCATCAAAAAAGAAGATATGACTTTTTTTCATTGGCGGCTCTAGTTGTGAGACCTATTGCGTCTTAACCATAAATGGTGATTCCAATAAAGTTGTTCTTTCTCTTGAATGCCTCATAACACTAATATTGGGTTGGATAGCTATTAGCAACTGCAAGTTTCTTTTTTTTTCGGCATAATATCAGTAAATCAGAAAACTTTAACACAAAAACAGACTACGCATTACAGACTTAGCAAGAAAAATCTGCATTGGATGCGATCAGTATCTTACATTCTAAGCATAACTTCGGCCTGAAGCAATAATTTTTAACACATACTATACCTAGATACACATACGGTGGTCCACAGATTTATCGAAATTCCCTGAAGTACTATTTGCCTTGATGGATATTCTGTTTAGGACCGTTAGCACACGCGTCACGCACATGGAAATTGTCACAACGTGACACAGGATAGTTTCAAAACTTATATTATTCCTATTTAACCCAGCTTGAAATGAATTATTAGGTACAGACTAGTACAGATATTGTATTTTCTAAAACAAACTAGTGATTCGGTTCAAGATGAGATTTTCAAGCATCTTGGCCAACCTTTATCGAATTTGTGTTTTTTTTTTTCTTGGTCTTGTCTCGCTCGAATCAAACGATCGAGACAAGACCAAGAAATCGTCTTGATCATTTGATTCGAGCGAGATCGAGCGAGAATCTCGAAAAAGAGTCCGCGCCACCACTGAAGTCCGATAGACGTGGCGCTAGCGCAACGCACAAAATGTTTTCAGTGTTAGGCGTAATAGGCGTAGTTCCCCGAGTTCCCGTAAGACTTGAGTCGTGGCGCGCACTCTATTTATTTTCAAACAGATGTTTATTCCGTAGAATTCTGACAACTATCATTTTTTGACATATCAGAGATTATAAATAAACCTTTTTGGCCGGCCTTTTTTGATCGATATGGATGACATGACACAATCGAGAATCTCGAAATCAAGATTTCATATAAACAAGACCGAGACGAGATTTTTGCTCGCTTTTCAAGATCGAGACCAAGCGAAAGTCTTGATGTGTTCAAGAAAGTCTCGATATCGAAATTGTCTTGTCTTGTCTCGCTTGCCGAGTCACTACAACAAACGTGGGTAACCTTGTCTTTATTGTATCTTTAACAATCACCTGCTTTAAAACACAATATTTTATGATAATAAACGTTTTGTTAAAATTGTATTCGGGCTTTAGATGATTGAAGTATCTCAAAATAAAAACACGAAGATAAATACAAAACTGTTTATCTCCTTAGCCATTAATTTTAATGTGGTTTTCTCATTTAACTTGAAGTTACTTCAGAACTAAAGTTTAATTATTATAATGTTTTCTTAAGTTTGCACATAATAATATTATGCATATACCTAACTAAATAATACATTTAAATGCGGTAAAAGTTTAATTTTATTATTTCATAAACATTATCTTATTACATTCGTATACAATCAAAATATCGGTGGGGTTAATCTCACTCACTTCACGATAGGTACACACGACAACACGTCGACCCTTACACGCTAGCACTCTACTCGGTTACGTTACGGGCGACTTTACAATAAAAGTATACACTCTGACGTGCTGTCGTGTGTACATTGCACAAGTTAAGTATTGATTATGCAGTTTTATAGTTTCATGACGAGAGAGAACATTGATAATTTTGTTGCCAAAAATATTTATGTTCGTATACGTCGTCCACGTCCAATTTATGTAAAATATCTTCGCCTCCGTATATAAAACTCTCGTATTTCTTCGAGAGGGGAATTCCTTTTCTTACCCTCTTTTTATCTTCGACTCACAAATCAAAGCTCGCAATGGTTGAACTAATGAGAAGCGCTCTACTTTTGTGATGTTGGTAACAAAAGATTTAGTGCGACCCTTGCCAGGGATTTTTATTTTAAAGTGTTATAATTTTATGAAATACACGCACATTTTCCGTGGCTGTATTTTGTAACACTAGTGATTTAGAAGCAAATTCTAAAATGCACGTTTAAACTTACTTGTCCACTCAAATGTCTATCGCCAATGGGCATCGTCAAATCCTATTTTTTATTCTATAAATCGAAAATATAGACAAATAATTATAAGAAACTAATTTGAATATTTTCTTAATATTATATATGTATATTTTTTTTTTTATTATAATTATTTAAAATTTCTAAAAGTTTTGTGTGTGACGTCACCACTGGCATTATGTACTAAGTTCATTGCATTCATTCATGCTTTTAAAAAATTAAAATATGTTGACGTTTGACAAATGTCAGTGTCAAGTCAACAAGAAGGTTATTTTCACAGTTATTTGACACTTTTGACAGTTGTTGTTGACGAACGTATTTTTTTAAAAATATTTTTAGGCAATGGAACTACTGCATTAGAGCCTATGATGACGTCATTGAAAGAAAAATGAAGTAAACATTTTTGCGATAAATATTAATAATCCGTTGTAATTTTACTTGTTTAAACCCCTAATAGTAATCAGTATCCCTATTCCTCGAAACGGTTTTCAATTTACGACAGTCGATGCCTCCCTGATCAATGCCCATTGACGCCATTTCTATGGAGAAGTGTTTTTGTTTTCGCGCATTTCGGAGGGATATTTTGTATAATCTTCTTCTTCTTCTTGTAGTGCCGTCTCCTATCAAAGGAAAAAAATATATTTTGTATAATACCAATATTTAAATGACAGATTTAGTAGGGTAGAGTTCACAAATTTGGTAGAGTGGAGTATTTAACACCGGGGGCAAGTAACTCTACCACTTATTAGCACTCCCCTTCCCCCACTCTAATACAATACTAACAAGATGTATCATGTTACTGTTACTGGAATCTGGTAATAGTAGTATGCTCTCTGGCTCTACCGCTTACTTTACCCGTGTACCCCAGACTTTAGAGTCGGACTTACGTCTCATCTCAAGTTAACAAAATAATCGGATAATATTTGTTTCGAAGTTCAACCAGTATTTCTCTATTGACGTGCGTTATGTTATAATTGATAAGTACTTAGTGTATACTATTATATACAGGCAATTTTTAAATAGCTTTATTCCTGAAAAACATAGCTTTTTTTGGAAAAAACTGCGACGCGTATTAAAAAATAGGAGCAGGAAAGGCTGAAGAGGTGGTAGAGAGTGGAGGCCTGGAGGGGCACGAAAGCATGACGATGCGCCGGCAGCAACAAAATGGTGAAAATGCAATTTTTATAGAAAAATAAACGTTCAATAAATAAAAAAGTATTGAGTTGTTCGAAAAGTCGTCGTACAAAAGTTGTTGGCAATCACATTTGGACGTTGACGTGTTTCAGGAATAAAGCTATTTAAAAATTACCCTGTATAGTGGCTGAAGTTATACCTAGTTCAAATTAAACACTTAAGTGAATCGAGCCAGATTGTACAGAGAAAGTTGAAACAAAAGCAGAATTTTCCAAAGTGATTCTACTCCACCCGACTCCATTGAGCGCAGAATAGTTTAAATTAATTAACGAGGAAATAAATTACTTCGGAGTTGTATTGATTTATTGTAAAAAGGACCACTCTGTTTAAATAAGTAAAATCCATTTTGTTATTTTGTTCATGACTACATTTCCAGAGTTGGTTTATTGTCCTAAAATACGAAAAACCAAACTAATCTATTTATACACGAGGAAACATACTGGTTGACAAAAATATATCGCATTAGGCACACAGTAGGCGTCCACCGAGTATTTTGATTTAAATTACAACCTGGGTTACCCTTGACGCTATTGCGATCAAATTGAAAAAGTTTTAAAATTAATTTCTCTATGAATTTGCATAGTAATGCTTTGATTTTAAATACTTTGTAATGTTTATTCAAAGGTAAGGCTGTTTTATATTCAATAAAAACACAAAATGCGTCTTAATTTGTAAAATATAAAAAAATTGTAAATGCGCCATATTGCGGCCGTATTGGAAAAATGCGTCAAGGGTAGAGGGGCTGATACGTCCACGCGTTCTTCAGAAAAAAGTCTTGACACAGACAGAAAGACAGACAGACGGACAACAAAGTGATCCTATAATGGTTCCGTTTTAACTCTAGTGGTCCGGAACCCTAAAAACAATAACATCTGATAAAAAGTTATTTGCCTCTTATTCATTCCCACTACTTATTGAACGACCCTCATACATGACTGTAAAAAACATAACCTTCCTCTTGGGCAGTAGGTAAAAAGTTATGTGACCCAAATCCGTGATATAATACTGATATCCCAGTCTTCTGGATGTAGACAGGCTCTCCTTTGACATCTTTGTTCGGCTCTACAATAGGCAGCGCGCCGGTCTGATCCCATGTAAGTAATCTCAATGTCAAATCAGAATCACTCTTTGCTGAAATAAAACTGTCTGCGCAATGTAACCTAGAATAACAAATAAAACTGATAAATAGCCGTTTTCATCTCCCATGCTCGGAAAGTACGCTGTTACTTTAAACATGCGATCGTAGAAGATCCTTTTTTAAACCGCTTTGTATTTTTGTGCGCTTCAAAATTTGAACTCGACGCCCTAATAAAAAAAATATAAGGAACTCCTTCAACTTGTAGCATTGCGTAGCAACGGGTTGTTGATTTTATGACACTTCAAGAAGACACGATTTGTAATCAACAACCCGTTGCTAGGCAACGCCACATACTCCTTTGTGAAGAAGCAAAAAAGAAGGAAACTCGTTTCACTAATCTCTATGGTAGGTACCTATACCTACCTATGCATGTCTATTGTTTGTCACGCTTGGCTAACAAAATCATTTCCTGGCTTCTGTGAGATGAAAAGTTTTGTGTTTCGCACGAATGCAATATTATTTGCGTCTCGAGCTTCTGAATGCCTCGCTACGCTCATGTTTCTTTTTTTGAACCACTCGCTACGCTCGTGGCTCAATTTTAGAAACCTTCGCTAGCTCGGTTTTCAATACAAGCACTCGCCGCAAACAATAATTTAGCATTCTTGCATGACAAATAACTATTAACAGCTAGTTAATTGTACTGGAAAGCGGGGGTTGATGTCTGCATCAGAATTTCTTCTATAAATGTGGCAACATTTTTCGCTTACCACAAGTAATTTGTCGCAAAGGCCTATTTTCTAGAAAAGAATTAATGAGATTACAACCTATTAATTTTGTTAGCGAACCAATAACAGCGAGATGATGGGATGATTCATACAGCGTCCAGTGGCACCTTCAAATACACTACAGGGTGCAATTGATTTAGATTGCGGCACTCTAAGTAGGCTGCCTACCTGAACACTACAAACAACTTGTGCTAGGTGGAGCGAAAAAATAGATAGATAGATAGAGAACTCTTTATAAAAACTCTTCTTCTTTTTACTCTTTTTTTTTTCTCTTTTAAAAATATCAGCTTTTCCATAAATAAGGTAGACTCAGTAGTACTGAGTCTACCTTTTAAGAGGGCGCTAGAGCACCTTTTCCCATTCAAACGTAGTTCAGGTTTAATTTCTAAACTACAGGCTGGATTTCGCTGAAACTTTGTTTATATAATGCGTGCGGGATGAGAATGGGATGGAACCTTGTCAAAGTCATACAAAAACATACTGTATTTTACTTTGACAAGTTTGCATCGACGTGAGTTTGCTTACTGCGCGTCTCAGTTCCAAAAGGTCGCATCCCATTCTCAATCCGCGCGGATTATATCAGTAGATGACCAATAGGAAGGTTTGCAAATAGTTTTAATAATAAAAAAAATTGCCTGAAAGAAATTAGAGCGATGCGTTTTTCGCGCCGAAAAGGGGGTTACTTTCAGCTGTTATTTACTTACATTATTACACTGTCTATAGGAGTCTAACTATCTTGGAAACATTAATAATGTATTGTACTTGTCAGAAAAAAAAAGAAAATATTAAAATAATATATAAATAATAAAATTGAAAGGTAAACTAACTATTATACAGGGTGCACTTTAAGTCGATAGCGAAACTTTAAGTAGGCTATCTACTGATCAATACAAACAACTTGTACTAGGTGGCGAAAAAAATTAGGTGAAAGAAATATCAGCTGTTCCATACAAAAGGTCGACTCAGTTCTGCGCCAAATGTATGAAACAGCTGATATTTTTTTCGCTCCATTTTTGTCGCCACCTAGTACAAGTTGTTTGTATGGATCAGTAGACAGCCTATTTAAAGTTTCGCTATCGACTTAGAGTGCACCCTGTAGAAGGCTCACCAGGTAAACTTCGGCAATCGAGCAAGACTTGTTCGGTTGATACTCCGTGTAAGGTCTGAAATATGAGCCATCCCGGATACAAATTGCCCTCTCTCTTGTTCACCGTCTGGGCCTTGTTACACGGAGCGGACGCAAGATCGATTAGGTTGCGACGGTTTTTGTTATTACCTACAGCAAAGGGTGTTTGTTTCTGTCTAATAATTATGAAAGAAAAAACTTTATACAATAAAGTCTTTGTGAACAAAATATATGGTGCTATATTTAGCGTTAGAGATAAAACTAGCAGTAGAGATACACGTGAAAGTTCTAATAGTAGGTAATCGGCTTATGATCAAGTACTCGAACGTGGGGCTTTCCAAATAGGTAACATAATAATATTATTAAGTGTTCGGTAATGCAGCCTCACTGCATTGCCGCGTACTGGCCACTTTTTATTTTACTTCAAAATTTCGGAACGATTTTCTTTTGTTTTTTTATGCCCCGCGCTCTTTTCGAATATTTTGACAGATGCATTTTTCTCGCCCCATTTTTCGCCCACTAATATTTTTGCTCTCTTATTTTAATTTGTATTTCGCTCCATCCCTCTGTTTTTATTGCTATTTTACTCACTATCGCCCATTTCGTATTGTTATTATTGTAATCTGTGTATTTGTGTTAATTTCCCCGCCCAATCTCACTCACTACCATCATTGTCGTTCAACCCTGTGCCTCACTGTTTTGATCCCGCATACAACTATTTTCTACGCGTTCGCCGTGCCTGCTTTTCGGTGAGTGTTGCATTGCTGAACATATTAGCTAGTCCCCTCATTGGTTTGCATTCGCCGGAAGAAGCCGCGGGGCCCGTACAGAAGGAGCAAACCACATTTCGCCCGCCTTCAATCGCGGCCGCTCGGTCACCCCGATCGAGTGGCTGCGCACCCTCTTGTGTTCGAGGGTGGACACAATAGCGAACATATTTTGGTCCTTCGAGCCGGATTTGCTCCCTTTGGAAGGCTTTGTGGCTTCATTTTGGTGAATGTGAGGCCACTTATTCAGCATTTTTTCCCGTAAATTGTCCCTGCCCTCTTTGTCTCTCTGTTGTTATATTTTTGTCTCGATTCCTGCTCACGTCGTAATCAACTCGCATACGAACGTTTTTTTGATCCCATATTTTCCAGTAATTTTACCTTTTATTTGACGCAAAGGCGTAGGTAAAAGCAATGGCTCCGACTCTATCACGTTCGGTGATAAAGTTCACACATTTGTCCAAGACGCTTGTGACTTTGGACACAATTTTGACTCCCACGCTTCCCGAAGTGTTACGGATTCAACACGAATTGGGTCGTTTCACCGAAGTTGAGAATTTGTATGATGAGATCTACGCTCAAGTCAGGCAGCCCGCAACTGACAAAGTCTACCCCATCTGCGCTGAAGACTTATGCGCAATGTTTGAGACATACGTGTCCAACTTTTGCTCCTTGCAAGCAAAGTATGGCGTCATCACACACGACCTTTATATTGTGCTCTAGAAAACATCAGCCAATGTGATGATGACAATCAAGAGCGCTTTCGAGCACCCCTCTCGACCGAAGTAGCTCTGTTTTCGGCTGATGCACCCCGCATGCCGTCTCCCTCTCTTTCGCATGATGAAACTTGTCTAAAGCCGCTCGCACTTACTCACCAGTCTCTTCTGCACTCCGGCAGTTGGGATGGTGATGAAGTTCACCCGCCACCTCTTTCAGCGCCCGCATCACCTCCGTGTAAGATCCCTGTACACATGGAACAGACCCCTCTGACAGCTAACAAGCCTGAGCTAGCTGAAATAAATCACAGCTCTGTGTCCGCCCATACCAACAATATGCCTCCTGTGTTGTTGACCACTGACTCACTAAACGTTAATGGCTGTCAAGGTGTACTGCTTGAAACTCCCACTCCTTTTGACATTGACAGACAAGTCGGTTCTGGCCCTCAACAGTTTGCAGCCGGTTTATCCCGCACTCCAGCTCCCTCTCTTTTGCCCAACGAAGTTTGTTCGCAGCTGCTCACGCCTACTCGCCAGCCTCTTCTGCACTGCAGTGGTGTGAATGGTGTCGAAGATCTCCCGTCATCTCTTCCACCGGTTGCTCCTACCTCGTATGCAATGCATGCGTTCGTTGTGAAGGCCCCTCTGACCACTCATAAGCCGAAACAAGCTGTGTCAAATGACAGCTCTGTCGGCGCCTATTTCAACAACAAGCCCTGTGAGTTGCCCTCTGTTTTTTTGAAGGCTTGTGTCAGTCAAGGTCTGCCACGTGAAACTCCCGCCTCTATTGACCTTGACATGCAAGTTGGTTTTGACACTGAAGACCTTGCTGATTTACTACCCCATCACGAGATTGACGCTGTCGTTCCACCCCAATGTGGTCTTGTTCACTCTACTCCTACTGACCCCTCTGGTAGAGATGCCATCAGCTCTCGATCACAGTGCATTCCCAATGTCAGGGACAATTTTCCTGCCCGACCTCCTCCAGTTCTGGTCTGGCCTCACGTTGGTGATCTACAACTTGCAGATCCGACCAATCACTTTACTTCTGACGTTTGGTTTTGGTTTCGTTTTCCAGGCCCTCCAGGCCCTCCGTACAGTCTCTTCGCTGGTCTCTTTTGCCAGACCCACTGTTGGCCTGTCGTCACTAATGTGCCGATCCAATATGCCCCGTTGTCCCAGGCATTTTAATAGTTGCCGAATTGTAATGTATTGTGTCCTATTGACACATTTGTGTCACTTGTATATTGATTGGTTTATTGGACTCTCAACCCGCAGAGCTCCTTATCCTTGAACACTGCTCTTCTCTCTGTTTTGTGTATTAAGATTTATTTTGTGTCTTTGTTTTTGACCCGACTACTGGGCTCTCGTCCGCTCCCAGGACAACCCAGTCTAGTCTCGTGTGTAGTTGTTTCCTCGTTTTTCATTGTTTGTTGCTGCCCTTGCTCTGACCACTGGGATCCCGTCCGCTCCCAGGACAACCCAGATGTGTTAAATACTTTTGAATAATCTGTGGCCGTCACACGCCCGCTGACGTCACACTCTACTAATTTCTCTCAATCTCTGTGTAATTTTGCAACTTGATGTTTGTGTTTAGTTTTCTGCCCGTTGTACATATTGGTATATATTTTTTGTGTTTTTGTGACTTGGCTCTCGTCCGCCCCCAGGACAACCCAGTCGTGTGTTTAGGTTTTCTCTCGTTTGTCATTGTTTGTTTTGATTTGACTACTGGGCTCTCGTCCGCTCCCAGGACAACCCAGATGTCTAGGTTTTTGAATGAGCTGTGGCCGTCACACTCCCTTGACAGCACACTCTGCCGATGTATCTCATTCTCTCTGTAATTTGGTAAATAATTGTTTATACATATTGTGTTTTCCACTCCCTGTGAATATTGTAATTATTTAGTTTTCCTGACTGCTGGGCTCTCGTCCGCCCCCAGGACAACCCAGTAATGTCTTTCGAATAGATCTTTTCACTGCCCTTTGTTTGAATTTGTGTAGTTATTTTGTAAATAGGTCTACTTACTTGTCACAGGCTCTGCAATTCGCAACTGTGAAAGTAGTAACCTACCCCTGTGAATCTCTGTTTTTTTTGTGTCTCGTCCACCCCCAGGACAACCAATTTTTTTCCTTGTATTGTATCTTTGAATTTGATCGTATTGTGTCCATCGAACATCACAACCCATTGACGTATTTTTATTTGCCTTGAATTAAATTACCTCTCTTGGTTGTTGTATTTTTTTGTCAATTTGTAAATATTACTATCGATTGTTGGTCTCACGTCCGATCCCAGGACTACCCAGCTGTCAAGCTCGTACCCTCGCCCAAATGATCGTCACAATCCGTTGGCGCTTGTTTTGATTTTGATCTCTTTTGTATAACGTTATATTTTATTGTTTTGTTTTACTTGACAAATTACTCTACTCTCGGTTAAGCGTCCCAATTCTCATCGTTGTACTTTATAACTACTTTTTTTAATAGAAGTGTGATGTTTCCCTATAGCGCCTCCCGCCCAAAGCTTTTGCTTTTACTTTGCGTTTGCCCTTATTCCACTATTCCTCCCGTATAATTTCCCTTTTCTCTTTTTTTTTATTTTATGCTGAATACGTGGTTTCAGGGGCGGCGGTATGTTCGGTAATGCAGCCTCACTGCATTGCCGCGTACTGGCCACTTTTTATTTTACTTCAAAATTTCGGAACGATTTTCTTTTGTTTTTTTATGCCCCGCGCTCTTTTCGAATATTTTGACAGATGCATTTTTCTCGCCCCATTTTTCGCCCACTAATATTTTTGCTCTCTTATTTTAATTTGTATTTCGCTCCATCCCTCTGTTTTTATTGCTATTTTACCCACTATCGCCCATTTCGTATTGTTATTATTGTAATCTCTGTATTTGTGTTAATTTCCCCGCCCAATCTCACTCACTACCATCATTGTCGTTCAACCCTGTGCCTCACTGTTTTGATCCCGCATACAACTATTTTCTACGCGTTCGCCGTGCCTGCTTTTCGGTGAGTGTTGCATTGCTGAACATATTAGCTAGTCCCCTCATTGGTTTGCATTCGCCGGAAGAAGCCGCGGGGCCCGTACAGAAGGAGCAAACCACATTTCGCCCGCCTTCAATCGCGGCCGCTCGGTCACCCTGATCGAGTGGCTGCGCACCCTCTTGTGTTCGAGGGTGGACACAATAGCGAACATTAAGGTTGGTCGATAGCAGCGAACATTTTCAGTTTTTTTCAATTTTGAATCTAAACTTTACTGAGCTATTTTTGTTCAGCGATTTTTCGTTCACGGCAATAAAACAGTATTTTTTTCATTATTGTAAACAATAGAACAACAATAATTCAGCCGATTATATGTTCTGGTCATCAACAAGTTTTTTGGGCATTGCCACTGCTTTGTCAACCAGAACACAATAATCGGCTGAATTATTGTAGTTCACTTGTTTAAAATAATTAAAAGAATACTGTTTTATTGCCGTGAACGAAAACCCAAAACCAAACCCAAAACCGGGTTGTTCCGTATTCATGACTCGAGTTTTCATGTCACGAATATTTTTTCCGGATTCATTTTACTTGACTGCCGTATTCATGCTATGGAAATTATTTTATTAATTTTTACATTTCGTCTCGCGAGCCTTTCCGGATTCATGCTACCATACATTATAATAAAAATACTTTGCTTTTAAGTACGGTCATCAAAAAATCTAAAATAGAAATAAATAATAGGCAGAGAAGCTTAAGGGTATGGGATTTTGTTAAGACATCCACGGACTCTGGCACGAGGTATATTAATTGTTCTTTGTATTGCCATGAGGAATGGGATAATCACGTATGCGTTATACGTCAACACTGCAAACAAGTAGGTCAATAGTACCTTGCAAATTGATGATCGGTTACTCAGGTTTTAAGTGACATAGGGCATCATAGGATTGAAATCATACAAATTAAGTAAGAAATAATTATCTTGTATATTATATAAAAATTATGTAAATAACCAACGTTCTTAAAAATCAAGAAATATAATCAACATGTTTTTGGCTCATGTTCGAACTTAAAAATTCTCTTAACTTCGTTTACCCGCCTTCCGCAACGATCCGACTAAATTTACTGAAGTTATCGTCGAACGAACATTCATACATACAAACATACATACAAACGCCGGATTGTTCCAGTAGACTCGGAAAACTTCACTCGCTCGTTCAAAAAACTCCTTTAAATATTTATTTTATTCTGTTTTTTTGTATTTTTTATTAAAGCGGCAACAGAAATACATTATCTGTGAAAATTTCAACCGTCTAACTATCACGTCTCATGAGATGCAGCTGGGTGACAGACGCGCAGACAGATAGACAAACGGACAGCGGAGTCTTAGTAATAGGGTTCTTTTACCCTTTGAGGGTAACGGAACCCTAAAAACCGGACAAGTGCGAGTTTAACTCGCATTGAGAGGGTTCCGTACAGTGCAATAGAAAGAGTTTCATACGAAGTCTAATAAGATACATTAGTCGAAAGTCCAAGCCATACCGCGATCCACGATGTAGGTCTGTAGAGTGCCATCGGTTGGCTGAGTTGAGGAACTAATGCTAGAAGAACAAAAAATAATATACCTGATGATGCTGTTAAGGGTTGTAACACGACATAGAAACTAGCACCCTTTATATCTCTATATTAGTTCCAAACCTCAACTCTAGATGGCGCTGTGTGCAGCCTACCTAGTTTTTTTTTTTTTTTCAAATAAATGCATAGAATGGTGGAACGGAATCCTCGGTCCGCGAGTCCCACGGTTTTTTTAAATTTTAATAACCAAAAGTGCCTGCGGGTGTATCAAAAGGTGCGTGCGTGTGCAGTTTTAGTTTTATGATTTGGTTCCTTAGTGGAGAGACTGAGGTAGGTACCGTCGGCCACAGTCACAGATACCCCATGGCAGCTCTTACAGCGCGCGGTATAAGGGCGCTAATAGAATAAAAAGGGGTATCCTAGCGTGTGGCCGACTGTACCTAGTCTGACTTACCAATCTTATAATTGAAATTGTTATGCTGACCATACTAACGTGCCAATATTAAATTGTATTTTATTGGTAGCATGAATACTGAACTCATGTGAAATGAAAACGGAAACTTAAATAGAAAATAATCATGAGTAGGAATAATAATAACTCGTACCATGAATCCGGAAAAATATACCTATAGCATGAAAAGTCGTGTCATGAATACGGAACAACCCGAAAAACCGCTGAACTAAAATAGCTCAGTTTAGATTAAGAAGAATAGAGGAGTACAAAAGCGCGCCGCGTCGGCAGCGCTAAAATGGTACACATATGAAACGTTTAGGAAATAAAAAGTATCGAGCTATACCAAAAGTTGTAGGGCAAAAAATGTTGGAAATTATATGTAGAAGTTGAGGTATTCATAATTTTTGTATGAATTAGTATATTATATGGCGTCTTCTAAACAGATGTGCCAAATTTCATAAATCTGTTGTATCTATGTATGTTTGTCCACGCATTCCGAAATTATTACTACCTATCTCCATTTAGGTATCAAAACCACATTGATGTGTTTTATTTTATTGGGTAATCTTGTGGCCTTACGAATAAATAAATAAATCGCCCCAGACTTAGCTGTCGAAAAATTTCACGGCCCTCCAATATTAAAATACTTGTTATGAAAAGATACATACACTACACTTACATAAAACCACATACTTACCTGTAATCTCAACCTCTATCATAAAGTTCAGATACCGTAAATAATGTATCACCGCAGGGTATCATCCGATGGCCCCACTTCACAGGTATTATCCTTCAAAGTGATTCTCCCATAATGTGATCCTTGATTTTTCATAACGTTCCCTCTAAGCTTCTTCCGGGAAAAGCCAGAAAAGGGCGAAAGAGATACTGCCTACTTTGCGAGGGAAAGCCATTAAAATTAAGTGTTGCCCGCACGAGCGTTTTCTACACCATTGACTTGAGGGCGAAAAAACATTGCGCAAGTGAAAAATTACTTTTCATCTCCCACGCTCGGAAAGTTTGCTGTTACTAGTAACTTACGATCGTGTAAAGGCCGGATTTAAACTATCTGAGATTTTGTGCGCTTCGAAATTTGAACGCGACGCCGGGACAGTCTTTCCCGCGCCCTATGGTTTTGAAAAAGAAAAAAACACTGGCCGTTTAAGTAGATGCCAGATCCCGATGGAAAATAAAACCTCATTCATAGTTCGTTTAAACGCGTATTTCAGCGAAAGCGATTGTTCGTGCCCATTCTCTATACAAAACTGTGAATGTAAATGGTGCATAAAAATCTTTTAAAAAGGTAAAGTCACGGAATAGAACATTCAGAAACGCGGTTTCTTCTTGTAGTCTTTTCAATATTTTGTACACATATTTATTTTTAAATACCAGTAAATAAAAAAAATGCTGCGCTTCTGTTTTATCAAATAGATAATTATGTTTTGGTTTGTTAAATACATTTTTTCAAACGATATTACTAATTTCATTTTTTATCTCCTAGAAATTTTTAATTTATATGGTAAAAGTTCAGAATGCACCCGGAAAAAAAAAACATTCTTTTATTTACATTATTTTTGTGTCTGGATAAATAAACTTCAGGAAATTATTAATAAAACGAATGGTTTTAATACCAACGAAGCTCAAAACTTTAGTGCGGCAGCCGTAACTACAGTAAAATATGCTTTTAAAAGGAACTTATTTGACTCACCTGTTTTGCCTGTAAGTAGTTGTCTATAGAGTTTGTCCCGCTTGGCTAACAAAGTCATTTCCTCGCTTCTGTGAGATGAAAAGTTTTGTGTTTCGCACGAATGCAATATTATTTGCGTCTCGTGCTTCTGAATACCTCGCTACGCTCAGGTTTCTTTTTTTGAACCACTCGCTACGCTCGTGGCTCAATTTTAGAAACCTTCGCTAGCTCGGTTTTCAATACAAGCACTCGCCGCAAACAATAATTTTGCATTCTTGCATAACAAATAACTATTTCAATGTGACGGAATGAAATGGTAGTTTTATTTGTCAACATTTCAAACAAACCGCAATCTTTGTATAGATTAACTAACTCAAACACGGATGCCGGGGCACTTTTGCCTAGTTTTCGAAGCAAAAAGCGCGAATATTAAATTTGTATACCCTTTTTATCCTTTGAAAACTATTACCGAGTGGGCAAATTTAATCAGTTAGTTGTCCTTCAATTCCGCCAGAGTCAGGGCTAAGCAAGACGAACGACTTGCTGTAAGCCCTAGCTGGCTACTGCGGGCTAATTTGGACCGTGCGTGCGGACGATGCGGGCTAACGTCAAGAGTTAACAGGTACAGTAGCAGGAGGCGGCGTTGAAGACCAATTTTGCTTGGCGAGAAAAAGATGAAAGAACGAACTTTAGTCGAACAAAGCTGGCCGAAAAAGATAGAACCATCGACAAGAAAATAAGAAAAAGCCACTTACTGTTTCCTGCATACCTAATGGCTTATCGATGGCATCCCAGTAGAAGGACAAACCGGTATTTCCTCGTTTTTCTCCTACAACCAGCAAACTAATCCTCTAGAGTTAGAATCAAAAAAATCTTTGGTGTACTACAAAAACATCCTTTTAGGATCGACAGAATTAATAAATCGTAATTGAAGCCGGCAAGTGGGAGCCCATTTTGGCACCATTGCTTTACAGTCTCCAACAACGGGGAGATGTTGGGTTGATCTCGAAACCTTTTGCAAGACTTATGCCCGTTTTCACCAACCAATCCTAATTTTAAAAGACCTTTTAACGCAAATTATCTGCACCTCTGCAAGTCTAGACCTAAGTGGTTATGGATGAAGGACCATAAAACTCAACTCACAAGCATCTGCACCTTGCAGAGCTGCAGATAATTTGCATTAAAAGTTCTTTTAAAATTAGGGGTGGTTGGTGAAAACGGACATTAGGTTTTTATATGCAGAATTACGTAATTTCGGTACGCAAAGTTTTTTGTTCGAAGGTCCGTTATTGGCTTAATCTTATCTTTAGACAATATTGAGAAACTAATATCAATATTTTTTATTTTGGTTCAGTAGTTTGGATTTTACAACGTTTCAAAGATACGGTTTTATGACGTCACGCGACGGTCTGCATACTGTTGGCGGTCATAGGAACAAAACATTTTAGCGCATAAAAACAAAACTACTGGACCAAAATAAAAAATATTTAAATTAGTTTCTCAATATTGTCTAAAGATAAGTTTAAGCCAATAACGGACTTTCGAACAAAAAACTTTGCGTACCGAATTATCAAAAGGGGAACCGGTAACCTATTTAGTAAATTATAACATTACTGGCGACTGTAGGTACTAGAGTCGCTTGTCTGTACCTCCGTAACACTGCGGTATCGTCGGGGACTTGTCTGTCCCTTTGATAAATTATTGTCGCCAACTGATACGTTAGAGGGCGGCCCGTTGATTTAACGCGGAGTTCTTTTTTAATTACTCACTGTCAGTCCTGACCGCGACCTTGCGCGTGATAAAACCTATCTTGATACTTGCTGAATGAGATGACGCTCATTTCAAGACCAACTAACTTTGGAGTTTTCTGTAAAAGTCAACGTGTTTATTTTAGACAAATCTGTAGAGGTCAAGCGTGAGATCCCAGGTTGGATTTCTTGTGCAGGTTTACATTATTGAACGAGCGAGCAAATTTCTCCGAGTACCTATACTTGAACAATCCGGCGTTTGTTTGAAGTTTGGTCGACGATAACTTGAGTAAATTTCGGATCGTCATGAAATTTGGTAGGCGGGTAAATTAGATTAAAATATTTTTTTACTTCGAACATTAGCCAAATCGGTCAAGGAGTTGCCGAAATATGGGGTCGCGAGTTCGGTTTCTGCCGCGAGCATATCATTCCTTAAGAAATTCTTCCGCGATTCTCCATTCTTATTTTCTCTCGAAAAAAATATTATTCTCTTTGTACCGTTGACATGAAAAGTGATTAATAATTTATCCCATTTTGAAATTTATCCGGTTGATGGAACCAACTCGTAACTTGTGAAACCCAGATAGTGAGTTATGACCACTGTTTCGCAGAATTGATGGGTAGTTAGACTGGCAGCAATGATTTTGTGTTCGGCTCGCATGAAAATGTAAATGTAGTCAAATGGGGCGTCAACTGTAAATAACGATTCGGACAAATTCCACAAATTCGTCAACCAGGAATCCATGACTATTAATGTTCCTGCCGGCCATTGAAAGGGTATGACCCAGGCACCTGTGTCTGAGTGGTCAGTTGGTCACTTCAACTACTTATGTACCTTCTTATGTAGTGTGAGTATCATCAAGTGTAGAACCTTGAAACTTTTAAGATCCAAGCCTGGAATTGTAAGAAAGGAGTACTTATGATAGGAACGTTAACGGAACGTAAATGTATGTGTGAAATTAAATATGAGCGAGGGAGAGAAATATTTTGATTATGAATTTCGAAAAGCAGAAAAATTGTCGCAATTTAAGGTTGGACGATAGCAGCGGGCGGGAAATTTTACCACCTCTCTACCATCTCTCCAGCATTTCCTGCTCGTATGTGTTTCTATTTACTATGCCCTGAAAATTTTTGCAGTAAAAAGTACGTATTTTAGTTTATTTTTATTTTTTTGCCCGGAAAAATAAAATAGCGTCGTAGTCGTAGAACAAAAGTTGTTCGACATTTTAAAGTTGGAGTTTTTTCAAGAATAAAGCTATTTAAAAATTACTTTGTAATACTACAAAAGGGTTTAATTGATAACCACATTTTTATGAAGTATGTAAAATTGTAAATACTAGGATAGCGAAAACCACTAGGATAGCTAATTTTACGTATGAAGATGTACGTACGGTCGGCCACAATCTCAGATAACCCATGGCAGCTCTTATCGCGCGCGGCATAAGGGCGCCAATCGAACAAAAAGGGGTATCTGAGACTGTGGCCGATTGTACAAGTTGAAATATTTAGTTCCCGTATAAAGTTTCATTCATTCTCCTACTTCACTTGGCGTTTGCAATCAGAGGCTGATATCAATAAGCCTACTCCATCTGAACATGTCACTGACACTACTGCATCCAATAAAAAATCTAGTATGGGTGTAGACGATAATAGATGCTGTAAGTATAAATCTTCTAGGATAGATGTAACGTCAAAGCAGTTATACAGGGTGGCCCAAACATGGACGTCAAGCGAGAAAATCTAGATAGCTGACACCAAGGGCTACCCGAATCACCCCATGTAAGTTCAGCCATTTTTTGTCGTTAGAAAAAAAAAAACTCTTAAAGCCTCGTTTGGACTACTCTGTATAAAAACGGCTTTACCAATAACGGTCCTCAACTACCTAAGTTGTGGAGGTTCTTAAGAAAGATTAAGTTTGAAAGCTTTACAAATTTACATGCGATTTAACCCTCTCAAGCACTACCAACAAGTATTTTCTTTTCTTTTAAACTTGTTAACTTGAAAGCACGTCAGTAGCGTCACTATATTTAAAAGCAAATTCCCTTCACACTTCTCGAATTCATTGTAACTTGTCGAATAGTTGGTCGTAGGAAGGTCAAATTACTCGCAGAGTTTTTCAGATAAGCGTACTCGTCCTGCCCCTTTGTAAATTGGTTTAGGTACTTATCCATTTATCAGTTTACCGCTATCCAAAATTAAGCTAACTTAATCAGCTTCCAGCAACTCAATTAATCAAACACTCAACTACTAAACAATTCCAAATTAATACACTACCAAACAGAAGTAAGCAGCAGAGAGGTAAGGCTACCTACTAACTAAAGCGCATCTTGCATTTTGTGATAATATCGAGCTATGACAGCTCGATATACTCGATATACTTCTGTCTGAAGGCAGCATTCTGAAGTTGGTGACCAGCGACCGCGAATGAGCCGCGCGACTTATTTAATTATGGAGCGCGACCAAAGCCTCCGTATAAATTGGTCGCGCGACCCGGTCGGAATGCTACCTTAACAAAAGGTATAGCAAACCATCGAGAGGAAAACAGCATATTATTATATCAGTGAAGAAGCTCCTTATGGGCATTTATCCATCGCAGCCGAGAACGAGATGACGGCGCCGAAGTAGAGGTAGCCAAACATTTACTAAGGCCACTTGTCCACTGCACGTTCGTCACCCCGTACAAAATGTATCTAAAATAATAATAAATACGGGCTGAGGTGGACCAACGTCCTTGAGTTATCATAACGATGGGTACCTACCTAACTAAAACCCACACCACACTTCCGAAATCTCCTTAGTGCGCAAGCAGCCTAAGTCGGAGGTTCCACCTAATTCGGAAGGCAAAGTTTTTTGTTCGAAAGTCCGTTATTGGCTTAATCTTATCTTTAGACAATATTGAGAAACTAATTTCAATATTTTTTATTTTACTTCAGTAGTTTAGTTTTTATGCGCTAAAATGTTTTGTTCCTATGACCGCCAAACAGCGCCAACAGTATGCAGACCGTCGCGTGAAGGTCATAAAACCGTATCTTTGAAACGTTGTAAAATCCAAACTACTGAACCAAAATAAAAAATATTGAAATTAGTTTCTCAATATTGTCTAAATATAAGATTAAGCCAATAACGGACTTTCGAACAAAAAACTTTGCCTTCCGAATTTCGTCTAGAGGGAGGCTGTCACTCGGCCTCCTGTCCCCTGTCTGCCTGATAAATTGATGTCACCGGAGAAACTGATGTGTTAATATCAACGGGACAGCCCTTTTAACTTTGCCTTTTATTATGTTGCGAGTTGTGTGCGTTATTTTGCCAAGCCGCTGAAGGGTGGCTCAGCGATGACGGACGATGAACGGCTAAATTACGACCTACATTTCGTATGCACACACATCAGTAACTGAGCAGCTACCACGAGTGCTTACTGTCACTGTCACTGAAAGTGACAAGTTTGAATACTCTAGTAGTAAGGTTGTTTATATATAAACAACCTTACTACTAGAGTATTAGGATACATGACAGACGTCCGGCAGACGTCCGGCACAGCTTTTTCGCACTCGTGGTAGCTACTCTGGCCACGGACCTAATCAAATAAATATTTCAAAGAACGTGTAATTTTTAGCGTGTAATTGGTAGAGCGCCTGCACGGTATGCGGAAGGTTGCGGGTTCAAGTCCTGTCCCGAGTGAATTTTTTCAACTTATTATAAATGTTTAAATTATTCCCTAGCACGGGTTAGTGCTTTAGAAAAAACAAAAAGTAGGTATTCTTACTTTAGTCTGAGTTAATAACCGAAATGTTAGTATAGCTGTAGAATTAGCTTCATTTGTTGAAAGTATGCGTAGTTGAGAAATAATTTCATCATTCAACTCACTTCTGGCGCGTTCTTAGTAGAAACTTTCCCCGTTTATTGTTCGTTAATAATTCCGTGAAACAACGAAGTTCTCATGGGGGTACGGATAACTTTAATTAACACAAGTATATTTTTCCTGCTACCTTAGCCTAGGGGTTGGACAATGAACGCGCAAACAAGAGGCCCGAGTTCGATTTTCATGGTGGCGTCTACCTATAGGCATAGGTCGAAAACGTTGAAGGAAAACTTAAGGAAACTGAAAACAAGGCATCTCAGCTCATCATCATCATCTAAGCTCTCTCTCTCCCCCCCTGACAACTTTGAACCTTTTTGTACTCACCGAAAACGAAAATAAGTAATTATCTTGGCATCTGTATATGTATACCTACAAACATATTGCATAAACATAGATACATAATTATTGTCGGGAGACTCTTTTCCCAGTAAACAGTCAAAGAAAACTTATTTGCACCACAAAGTTATATTTCCTACAAGCTTGTTTGCCACTGTCTCTAGTCCCTGGTACTCGAAATGCTAATAATGTCGTTTTAATAAAATACTTTATAAAATAAGTTTTTAATTAGGTGACAACTTTGGTTGTCACCTCAGACATGCGTAAACTTAATTAAAATTGTGGCATATAGCTCTATCTTATGGAAGATGATGTAAAAAGTAAGTTTAAGGGCCGATTCAGACACTGTGGTCAAGTTAAACGTAAGTCGCGTCTGCTGAGTGCCATAATTTGATCTGCAAAGAGCGGCACAAAGGGTCTACCACGAGTTACGTCCGGCAGACCTACGGCACAGGCAAAACAAGTTTTGCTTTTGGAAACTTACTTTGCCGATGCTATAGGTCCGCCGGACGTAACTCGTAGTAGAGCCTCAGACACAGGTATATCGAGGCAGTCTCATTCGATTCTCTGTAAGCTACTTTTATTATGGGGTCAAATTCAAAAACGCCATAATAAAATTCGATACCTACTAAACCAAATGTACGGAGCAGCGTATTATATAGTATTTTTTTATTTAGCACTTGGTCCCATAGTAAAGGTCGCTTCTTCGGTATGACAAGACTTCTCTAACACAATGTAAAAAAGGTGATTTTTTTAATTCCAATTATATTGTGAATTTCGTTATTGTATTTGGTCTTGTTAAAATATTGCACTATGTTACTAAGTTATTGATCCGTCATCCTTCTCCGAAATTCTTCAACATCTTAATTAATTATACATGTATGTAGGTATGCAATATGAGACGTACAGAATAATTATATTCGCCTTTTATGTATTTTGGTAAGTCGAAAGTAATGTGTATAAAAGGCGCCCTAAATAAACTTGGTGCTCGAGCTGAAAGTTTTAATTTAATTACCGTGTTTCAACTACTTGCATTACTTGCTAACGCAAACAAGTTAAAAGTTTTTAATCAGAAAAATATTTTAATCAAACTGCCTCGGAGGTTATCTTTTACATTCGTTCGTAGATTAAAGCAGTGACTTTGCGTCCAAAATATGGAAAAATGAATTATCTGAAGCCTTAACATGACAGCCGTAGCCTAGGTTTTTGTCTACGCTAGACAATATCCAAGCTACGGCTGCCATATTAACCCGCTCGGCTCAAATACTACGCTCAAATATAAGAATTAATTAATTAATTAATTAGGTGCTAAATTAAAAAAAGTTATTAAATACCCCCGACATTTAAGCTTTAAATTAGCATATCTCATGAACGGCTGAACTGATTTTGACAAGACATATTATTATCTATTTCTAGCGAGAGCGCTTTCAAATAATTAAAGACTGCATCCAAATCGGTCCACCCGTTTAAGAGCTACGGTGCCACAGACAGACACAAACAAACACACACACACACATTGCGGTCAAACTCTTTGGGTCGGGGTTAAAAAATGCACTTGTTGCAAGTATTGTCAATTTGAAATTGATAAGTTTCTGGTCAGTTCCTTATCCAAGAACAGAACTTCTTCTCAAATGTGTTTTCTTATTTGTTCTTTTTATCAATACAAATAAATAAGTAGAGTTTAGTTAAGTAATGTTGAAAAAATCATATGTCCCTTAAGAAAAAGTATCTGGCAAAATCCTAAGATGAGCTCATGCGCCATGCTTTTCTAGATTTTTAAGTGTAGGTACCCAACTCAATATCTAGTCTTAAGCTAAAAAAAATTCGATAACCGCCAAAAACGGCCGCTTTTGGCAGTTATCGAATTTTTTTTAGCTTAAAAGAAAATTTCGAAGAGGGTACCTACACTTAAAAATCTAGAAAAGCATGGCGCATAGGCTCATCTTAGGATTTTTTCAGAAACTTCTTCTAAAGGAAGATATGTTTTTTTTAACATTGGTGGCGCTAGTTAGCCTTATACCGAGCCATGGGGTTAACAAAACGGGACAAAAGATAAATCAGTAATTGATGCAGTACAGCCACTATAGAATGTAGCGATGCTATTTTATGGCAAAATGGTCAGTAAATCAACAAGAAATGCCAAACAAGATTCAAAACGCGAGCCCAAAGATTCGTAGCAGTATAGCTACCACGAGTGCGAAAAAGCTGTGCCGGACGTCCGCCGGACGTCTGTCATGTATCCTAATACTATAGTAGTAAGGTTGTTTATGCAACTTGTCACTTTCAGTGACATTGACAGTAAGCACTCGTGGTACCAGTACTGATTACGATTTATTTTACAAATAAAATCTCTGACTGGTACGAACTAGCCCTTAAGGTGAAATACGTCTCACAACTAGCGCCGCCAATGGAAAAAAAATCATATCTTTTTTTTGGATGCGTTTTTAGCAAAAAACGCTCCTGCGATTCCTCAACAAGAGGCTTAACTATTTTTAGGACCTAAGTTTTGGATTCCAGATCCTAGAACTTAAGAATGCAATCGATTCTCGCCAAAAGTGGGCACTTTTTAATCGATTGCGTTCGTAGGAAATCCAATCCTGGAATCCAAACCTTAGGTCCTAAAAATAGTTAAGCCTCGCGTTGAGGAATCGCAGGAGCGTTTTTTGCTAAAAACGCATTAAAAAAAAAGATATGATTTTTTTTCCATTGGCGGCGCTAGTTGTGAGACATACGTCGTCTTAAACAAGGATTGTCCATTGAAAAGTTATGCCTCCTTGAGTACACATCAATGGTTTGACATTTGGCGCGTACAGAAATTCAAGACAGCAATTTCCTCCTCCAAAGGAAATTGCGCCCTGAGAGCTTTTTCCTGAGTTAGACATCTTTTACTTTATATTGCGACCCTTCAACGTCGCATCGGTCAACTACGGCTACATTGGATCTCTGACTAATTCAAAGATCACCAGATTCATCTATTTTCACTTTTTAAGTGAAATTATTGCCAAAAGGCCTAAATTCAGTCTGACAGATGAATAATTTTATTAAGTAGGTATACACGCCAGCCCAATGTCAATGGCATTCGCAATACGAGTGGAAAGGTTGGTCTTATTGATTCAAATAAAATAATGGTAAAGAAAGAATACTATAATATTATATTCACTCCATAAACTTAGATAAAATAAAGAGCGTGTTACAAAAATGTCCTGTCATATTGGATGGAGTCATTAATATACTATTCGAAAAACTACGAAATGTCGAAAAAAAAAGCTATTGTATTACTAAAATTCAATACATACTAAGTGAAATTAAATGTATGGAGCAGGTAATATTTCTTCGACCTTTTGAAGGTTGGCAGTATTACAGTTTAAAAAATTGCTTGAATTGATGAGTTTAACCACCACATCAAGTACAACTGCACCTTTCTATAATACCCTGTATTTGAACGAGCGAGCGAAGCGAGCGAAGTTCTCCGAGTCTACTGGAACAATCCGGCGTTTGTATGTATGTATGAATGTTCGTTCGACGATAACTTGAGTAAATTTAGTCGGATCTCCATGAAATTTAGTAGGCGGGTAAAGGAGGTAAAGAGAATTTTTAATTTCGAACATGAGCCAAATCGGTCAAGGGTTTGCTGAGATATGGGGTCGCGAGTTCGAAGTTCGGGGCGAAACACTAGTATTGAACGGGCGAGCAAAGCGAGCGAAGTTCTCCGAGTCTACTTGAACAATCCGGCGTTTGTATGTTTGTATGTATGTATGTATGTTTGTATGTATGTATGTTTGTATGTATGTATGTATGAATGTTCGTTCGACGATAACTTGAGTAAATTTGGTCGGATCGTTATGAAATTTGGTAGGCGGGTAAATGAAATTAAAAGAATTTTCAAGTTAGAACATGAGCCAAATCGGTCGAGGGGTTGCTGAGATATGGGGTCGCGAGTCCATAGTTCGGGGCGAACCACTAGTATTGATGAGTTTAACGACCCTTCAAGTACAACTGCACCTTTGTGTAACACCCTGTATTATTATTAGGCGGCAATCAACAAGCAACATTCATAGCCATTTGAAGGCCACAATATAATTGCCGTGAACAATGGCTAATGTGTCAATAGCGAATGCCATGCTAATTACTACGCGTAGGTACTTCCTAATGATTAATTTTAGCCTCCTTGCATAGTTTGATGAAACATAATATGCAATTGAATCTGATACCTACTCATAGAACAATAATTACTGGACACTGTAGCATACGTTTGCTACGTTATACCTATCTAACCCCTTATAGGTAAGCACTTAGGCCTTAGTGATCGAACTTTCTCAATATTAGAAAGTGGGACATAGATCTTTTGTAACACGTATTTAGATAGAGTAGCGATAGGCTTGCCCATGCCCAGCATCTTCTTTATCCTCTTTAGTTATCTAAGACTGCATAGTATTTATCTTACTAATCAAATCTTACCGAAGGTATAAAATGCAGGTAGTGGAACTCAAATGGGGTACGAAGACACTGACCCAGAACGGGACGTAGACATGTGCCCCACATGTCTACGTCCCGTTACTATTTACCAGGGTGGTAAACGCCACTAATTTTACCCAACTCCCCACCCCGTCGGCACTTTCGAAGGGGACAGTTGGGAAAACAGGAAAACTATTTTATACAAATTGAACGGAGCGTAAAAATGAGATGGACTGATGACCTGAACAAAGTGGCTGGAAAAGATCGGATGATAAAAGCCCACGACCGAAAGAAATGGAGTGCATTGGAAGAGGCTTAGAATAGAATAGAATAGAAAGCATAGTTATTTATTTATTTATTTATTTATTTAAAAAGGTACACAAAACAGACGATAGCCATAAAATTACAGTTGTTAGAAATATTCAGTTTCTTAAATAAATAAGTAACTTATTGTTAAGAATCCAGACTAGCGTCCAAAACATGTGTACACAGCATGATCAAATTTAATGTAGCTTTAGCAAATTAGAACTAAATAAGCACCTTAATTAAAAGAAAGCACTTTTGAGTGCGTATCACCGCACGGGAAATGAGTGAAAGAAATTGGAGGGTGGAGTTTTTATGTTTCGTAAATAATTTTTCTTATTGCAGATCTAAACTTACCCAGCCGCGGGTTATTGCATTGCATAGGCTGAAAAAGAGTTACGCCCGTAATATCAATCACAGTTTAAACTCCGAAATAAACCTCGAATTTGGTATGAAAATTAACCGACAGATAGGTTTTAAACTAGCCTTTTTGGTTTAAACTGTGATTGATATTACGGGCCTTATTGTCTTAGGAACTTGATTACTGCACGGTGAATACATTTTTTTTACTTTGAATTTGACTCATGCAAGTGTGAGAGGAAGGCCACGAAGAAGCTACTTTGACCAAATTAAAGAGAAGGTGGATATCGTAACGTACCAGGCTGCAAAGGAACTGGCCTGTGATCGGAGTGCATGGGGAGTGCTGCACCGACAAGAGGATAACTCCTAAATATAATGATGATGAAGTGTGTTATTTCAGTTTGTTGTTCACTGCATATTGGTTTTATTGTCGGGCCTCACGTGGAAATTCGTGCTAAGCGTAAGACCGTGCGCTTTACGGCACCGCGCTATTCAGCGTTACATTGCTTGAGAGTTGAGACCAACACCATTTCTATATTTGTAGAGCTTGAATGCTAAAACTACTCGCTTCGAGTTTCACTACATTTTATACTTGTAGAAGGTTCCCATTGACAGTTGATTTATCTTCGAATCAAGCTTTTCTTTTGAAATTAATTCTTAGTGACAAACGAAGACGAAGAAGCCACCGTGCGAAAACCCGCGACTTATTTGGCTCGTATGGTCGTGGTATTTTCTGTGGAGAAGGCCACCTCTGCTGAGATCATAGTCAGGCTCCTCTCCACTACAAACTCCATCAAGTGTAGCCAATTCGACAATAGACTGTATGTACACTACTAATAATAGTAATACTGGACACTTTAGAAATCACTGTCATCAATGTCGGCTATTCCGACCAAATAAAAGTAAGTGAAACCGTTAAATGGATATAAAAATGTACAAATCACATCATCAATCCGTTAACACCTATAACTGTTAAGGAAAGGCTTCTTCAATCTATCTATACTTATAATAAAACTCTAGCGAAGTCAATTCTGTACATTGAATATTTTTAGAAAAAAACTAGCAGGGGTTACTAAGTAAACTATACTAAATCCAAAAATGCAAAAAAAACGGTTTATGTCTGTCTGTCTGTCTGTCTGTCTGTATGAACACGATAAACGCGAACACCGCTGAATAGTTTTCAACCAAACTTAACATGGTCGTAACTCACGTTTCTGGGAGTAACTTAGGCTATCCGATGTTTAGAATACATTGCGGGTTGCAATTTTAACTTTCTTTTTTGTAAGAAATATTCATAATTTGGATATGGCTTCTTGAGAAGGTATGTTAAGAACGTGATACTGAACATATGTGTGCAAAAAAAAAAAATTTGTCCGACTTTGAACCACATTCTCTCGAAAACCTACATTGCGGGTTGCAATTTTAACTTGATTTTTTGTAAGAAATATCCATAATTTTGATATGGCTTCTTGAGAAGGTATGTTAAGAACGTGATAATGATCACATTTCTGAAAAAAAAAATTTAAAAGTCAGACTTTATTATCTCGGAAACCGTTGATTTCCCAGGCATAGTTCCTTGGGCAAAAATGTTCGTTATGGTGAGGACTATACGTGTATATTTTGTTTTTATTTTATTTTAGCGGAAAATGTTAGTTCTACAAGCGTAGCATAAGACCGGGTTAGAGCGTATCTATGGGTTTAAACAATAGATATCTCACTCTTTTGTTTGACGTAGAGCGGGATGGACAGAGCCATAGATACGCTCTAACCCAGCCTTATGATGCTTGCTGGAGGGAATTGTGAGTGGTTTTCGGTGGAGGTTGGACAAAGTTTATCGATGTTAGAAATGTACTACTGTTGCGTCGCGGTCGAAATGTTCTGGGTTTGAACCCACGCGAGGTTGAAAATTTTTTTTGTGCCTTTTTTAAAATATTTACTCTACTGAGCCCAACTTGATATGAAAAACATATACTTTGTTTGCCGTAGAGCGGGATAGACAGAGTTATTTGCGGTAGATACGCTCTAACCCAATCTTATGCTTTGCTTGCTGGCTTACCATGAGAATGGGTAAGTCCTTATCTATGGGCTTATAACTTTATCTATCCCACTCTACGTCGAGGGAGATACATATAAACCCCCATACTTCCCAGGCAATTCTTATGCTAAGCTTCCTGGTATCTTACACGGGCGATACCTAATCTAAACAAAACATATTTTATCATAAATGTATTGTTTAGATTAGGGCACACACACACAGAGAGACACACAGACAGGCACACCCTCATAAACACATAAACAGACACACACACACAAAGCTATCAAACTTATGACACCCCTCTTTGTTGGTCGGGGGTTAAAAAAAACCTTCCTTTTGAGTTTTCCTCCACAGTCGAATTTAAATTAAATGTCAAATGTGTAAAAACGCATACGAAGTCGCGGGCACAACTAGTCAATCAATAAAGCAATCCAAACCTCTGTACGAGAGGGGAAGAGCTTTGTTGGCAGACCACAAGCAAGATGGTCATATAAAGCCCGAGTAGGCGGTAAAAAAGTTTCGTCAAAATCACCAATTTAGGTAGGTACTTGAACCCTTTATACAAGGTGTTACAAAAGTACCTAACTCTTTTTACAGCGTGTAACCTACTGATCAACAGGATGTCAAATCTGTAAAAAAAATAAAAAATCAATTTTTATTTTATAACCTCAAAATTGAAAAATATTCATAACTCTTTTGTTTTTATCATAAGCTCAAATTTAAAAATATGTTTGTGCGTGTAGGTGCATTTACATAGCTTTGAGTTGTTAAAACATTGTGAAAGTCAATGAAAACAATATTTAAAAAATACTTTATCCCGCCACTTTGTTCACATTTTATTAATTTAAAAATTAACGGAACGTCATAGATGAAAACAAATATTTAGGTTGTGATCCCTATCACCGGGTGCAAAGAGTTAGGTACTTTTGTATCACCTTGTATATTTTTCAAAATCTCTAAATGCCACTCGTAATATTTTCGCAATCCGGTGACTTTCGTTTCTGACAGTTTTTCTGTAGCTCTCGCGGTTAATGGTCTGCCCTTGTAAATTCAATACTACGGTAGGATGGGATGACATCACAATATTCACAATATAATTCAAGCCAGCCGGGCGCGTTTTGAACAGCTTTAAACTTCTCTAACTTTGTCATTTCTTGATGGATTTGAGTCATTCAACGAGTCATTATGCTTAAAATTAATTCGCCTTAATAATTGGAAGTCCAATATTCTGATGTCTCAATAAATTATCCTCATTACAAGGATATAAATTCCCAAGTATTTTTTCCTTGTATTGACCGTCGTCGGAGGTCTAGCGCTCAAATGTACCAGGGTGCTAAAGCCAAGCATTACGTTACGCGGTCCCGCACCATTAGCGCAGATTTCGCCGTTTCACCCGCGTCCCATTCCCGGTACTGTTAAGGAGAAAATTTCATTATAAGAATGGTTACGCTGAATAAGCAATGTTGCCTCGGATAATCTTACCAGAATGTCAGCAGAAACTGAAGAAGCGAAAGTCGATACAAATTCAGGGTGTTAAAAGACCGCCAACAAAGCAGGAAACCACGTATTGTACTCATCATAAGGAACATTTTTGCCCAAGGAACTAGGCCTGGGAAATCAACGGTTTCCGAGATAATGAGGTTCAAAGTCGGACTTTTCAAAACTTTTTTTTTGCAGAAATGCATTCAGTATCTAGTTCTTAACATACCTTCTCAAGAAGCCGTATCAAAATTATGAATATTTCTTGCAAAAAACGACGTTAAAATTGCAACCCGCAATGTATTCTAAACATCGGCACTACGCTTGCGCAATATGACTTCGGTGCGTTATACGTCCATTGCGTGATAAAATATTTTTCAAAATTATAACCCAAAAAACCAAAATCATTTCCCATCAATAATTTATCGAAAAAGTACTTTGTTTTGGTATCTAGTATGCGTGGCTTTCGGGTCTGTTGGCGGTCTTTAAACACCCTGTATACCGTATTTTGGGTGCAAAAAAAAATTGTGAAAATTTGGGTTTTTCCGCCACCCTACTTTTTGTTCAGGTATGTAATTACTGTAAGTGTAAAAAATATATAAATATTTGCACAGAGTTTGAAATGAGAGAGGTATTTTTCCCGAAATGTACCTATATGTGCTCGTATGTATTAAATTGTACACTAAAACAGAATATGAAATGGCGTTAAAAACAAACAGTTTGAATAAAAGCCTCTATCGTGTGTATATAAATCTCACTTTGAAGCGCACTATCAATATTTTCATGTCGTAAATTCTGTTTTTGCGACCGACGGTAGTTTTCAAAACAAGCCTTCAAATGCGCTGCAATGGATGTGGCACCACCGCGGAACAACATAGCTGTCTGTAATTTATATAGCTGTTTGTAATGAAACATTGCCACCCAGAGGAGATCAAGTTTTTTGCAAAATACCAGTTTATGAGGATACCTGAGCACCTGAGGCATAATACTTACATGAGGTCTGTTCACTGTTCAGGCTCTGTTTCTAAACAAATACAAAAAGAAGCTGCCAATCATGTATGAGCGTGACTGAAGTTGTAAGATTAGGCTTCTATTGGATCAAGTACAAGGGCTGGCAGCACCAAACAACGATAATAATTATGCAAAAGTTCAGTAATTATTTTATATGCAAGGATGCAAAATTATTGTTTGCAGCGAGTGCTCAGAAGCACGAGGATATTGCATCCGTGAGAAACGCAAAAATCGCCAATTCGCAGTGAGCTTGCGTTGTTGATTTAGCCTATCTTACCGCTTTCTTTGTTGATCATCTTTGACAATTTCACAAACTAATTATTCCAAATTCCCAATGTTTTATCTTCAGAATTACCTCGATAATAAAAAACAACTCTATCCCAAGGTATTGCCAGACTCTTGTCACTCAATGTTGATATACCAAGTAATTACTGAAGAAAAATCCAAAGCGCTTTTCCATTAGCTATCAAATTTCGTTTGAGAAGAGTTTCGACGAGGTCTAATTAAAGTTGGCCTATAGCGCTCGTGCTGACTGACTTTCTCTACGGAACGCGATCACCGAACCTCGAAAACAAATTAAGCCTCAGCAGAAACGATAAAAAACTTGCGACTTTTTTCTTGTCTAATGAGCTCGTTTTTTGGCAGAAATAATATCTTTTAGATATGACTTTATTAGCTTGTAATTAGTGGATTTTCGGCTGTTTCGTTCGAGGTAGAACAGGAAAATGGAAACCCTTTTTAAATTGTTTCATAAAAATCTATATTCGTGCGTCGTTTGTAATTATTTCCTAAACCATTTCATCGATTCTAATTAAATTATGGTTACTGTACTAGTACTCGTATTATGTCGGTATATAATTTAATTTTCACTGGTCGTGGGGCCGAATTATTATTATTATTTTGATTTCGTTGACCGATTAGCACCCGCTGAAACATGTAAATCTTCCGATATGGAAAATTTTTATTAATATAAAAATACTGAATCTGAAAACAATTTCAGTAAAACATAATGAATACATAATGATAAATTTTAATTTAAATAATTATACAAACTTTTTTTTTTCATCTTTTTACCATAATTTCACTGCGAATAGCCGGGGTTAAAAGAGGGTTAAAAGAAAAATCACCGCTCAGTTCATAAATCACAACACTTGACGCTGTATAAAATCAAAAGCTTGGTTAGCCTAATGGGTCCTTTTATCTGACTTCCTTTGGGATTCGTTGATTGTGACCTTCCAACGATTACGTTTTTTTTTTAATATTCTTTGCTGGGAGCGCCGTCGCTTAATTTAATACTTCTATTTTAAAGAGAAAAATATTAAGAAATCCAGACAACGACAAAATTAGTTATCACTACTTTTAGATGGCACTGCTCTAGAAACAACTCTAGGTAGGTATTGCTTCAAAGCGCTTTCGGCTAATATACATTGCGACGTGTGAATTATGTAAGGAATTGCTGACAGTTTTCATAAATAGTTGTGTCAGTTAAGACTCCGCATGTGGTATTGAGTAGCATAATTTGTCTTCCATTGCCGGTCTAATAATCGGTCTAATACTGCTCTTATCACAAGGGGTTACGTGAGAGAATTGGGTGGGAGGTGCCAATATTTTATTTTAAATAATCTCTACACAAATAACTTAGCCGACGGAAATCTAAAGAACTAACTAAATAACTCTTTGAATCGCTGCAAAACCGCGCTTTGCTCAGAGGACTACTAACTCTGGTTTCAGACTACTAGTTGCAGTGGCACTTATTTTTATGAAAATAAAGTGCAATATAGCGGTGACAGTGCACTTGGAATAATTTCTGGGCCCCTGTTCGCTCCCGTTGTTATTGTCATGACGTGTTTTTTGCTGGAAAGTTGCTTTTTTTAAAGCAACAAGGGTGGATTGGCTAAGTGAATTTTTAGCATAATAATATAGAGGCAGAGTGTAGCAAGCTGGAATAATAGTGCCAAAACACACTAAGCGTATCTTGCACTGCGCAGGGCCGTAAATAGGGGTGTGCCACCGGTGCCCAGGCACAGGGCGTAGACTCTGGGGGCGCAGGAATGGCTAGACCAGGCAGGACTATTATTTTTTTGGTTTGCTCCTGATAACTTCCCGCTGCGCCCCTAGTGCTCAATTCCAACACATACGTCCTACATGCCAGTATCATCATTTACGTCTATTAAATTACACAAAACATCGCGCTCATTTTTTTACTGTCCTATTTACAAAGAAAATATCAATTTTTGACCGAACATCGTGCGAGTTTGGCCTATTTAGAAAAATAAACTATTAAGAATTTCAAGCGCGTTTTCATTTTTATAACAGTAATTTTATATCAAGAAAGTTATGGGTAAAATCGGTGAATTTTCGTTTGTGAATTTGCTCGCTTACAATTAAAGTTAAACAACACTGTACTTTTATGAATTTTCAATTGAAACAAATGAAACAAATGTTGCAACGAAAATTTTTTGTGGCTCTTTAAAAACTGAGAAATGTTATAAGTAAATTGTAATTCTTGGTTCTTTAGGGTCGAAAGGTTGCCGAGTGGCCACCCCTGGTATCAGAGTTTTTAGGCCGCTCGAAGGGCTGTTATAGAAGCTCGCACAGGGCGCAGAAAAGGCTATTTACGGCACTGGCACTGCGTAATAATGCGGCGGTGACTGGCGATTGGGTGGACTGTACTCAAGAACTAAGTGGAACTGGTGGTGCCAATGGGCTGCACATGGTTAGGAATTACTAAGGCTTCTCTCGCCTGCGCATGTCGAAGGCGGCGTGATACTTGTCCAGATAATGGACGAGCATAAAGTACGCTTTAGTGTGGCTGAAGTCGCTGATTGCCGATTTCTGAATAGAGAAATTCGCTAAGCAATTACTTAAGTATCGTTCTGTCTCTGCGGATTTTTCACAAAAGGACGTGACAGAACAATACTCAAGTATATTTTACTTAGTAAAATTTTAAATTCAGAAACCGGGTCGAAAATACGCTAGACGCAATATACGCTTTTTGTGTTTTGACACTTATAAAAAAACTCTTGGAAGAGAGTGCCTAAATACTACGTAACGATGATCCCAACATTTCTGCTGTCCTGAAGGGTGGTTTGCGTAAAATTACTACAGCCCCCGTCTGTGGTCTATGTCGCACGCAGGTCCTCGCTTTGACTTTCACTTTGACTTTCCAACACGAAATGAGGCTGGCGCGCCTTCCTCTATCTCCATTTCTGAGAAAAACATTAAAGAATTATTATATTTGATAGAAAAATAATATTTTGTAGACTGTGCTTTTCAAATTGAAGCAACGTTTAACGAAACAGTTGTTATATTCTTTACAGCAAGTCAGTTTTCTTTAAATTATGGTCATCTTTTCAGAACGTAGTCACAACAATGAAAAAAAAATGTTTGCAATTTGTGACCTAGAAGTAATTTGGCAATGAAAGAAGTGGCACTGGGAGGCGTAAAATGTATCGTTATATCATTCCAGTTTTCTTTGCCAACAATCTCTATTGTGGGATACACGCAACAAAATTAAATGCTGTTTTGGAACAGATATTATACGATGGCAAAAAAATACTACCTAATGGGGTAATGTGCGGTACAGTTTTGCAACTTAAGGCTGGAAGATAGCAGTGTGGCGGGAAATTCAAAATTTTCACAGTTTTTTACATTTTGTAGCTAAACTAAGCAATTTTTGTTCAGCGATTTTTCGTTCGCGGAAATAACAAAGTATTATTTTCATTATTGTAAACAACAAAACAACAATAATTCAGCCGATTATGTGTTCTGGTCTACGACAAGTTTTTTGGGCAGTGCCACATTGTGGCAGTGCCGCAGTGCTTCGTAGACCAGAACACATAATCGGCTGAATTATTGTTGTTCTGTTGTTTACAGTATTGAAAATAATACAATGTTATTGCCGCGAACGAAAGTTTGCTGAACAAAAATAGCTCAGTTTAGCTACAAAATGTAAAAAACTGTGAAAATTTTGAATTTCCCGCCACGTTGCTATCGACCCACCTTAAAGCTAACACATCACTGCCTCTATCGGAGACATGAGGTGTGGGGGGACTTACACTACGATTGGCCAGCAGCGGCCCAGGGGGCTAATTCTCGGAAATCTCGCATTCGATACATCTCGAAGTAAAAATCTCATTTTGCGGCACATGTCACATCTCTTATTCTCACGAAGTCATCCACGAGATTTCTGCGAGATGTTTACCTTTTCCGGTCAATATGACTCGAGTGGTCGGGAGCAGATCGAAATGACATGAGATATTTCCTTCGAGATGTGTTGAATGCGAGATTCCCGATAATTAG
Source organism: Zelleria hepariella (assembly GCA_949319315.1). Taxonomy (NCBI): domain Eukaryota; kingdom Metazoa; phylum Arthropoda; class Insecta; order Lepidoptera; family Yponomeutidae; genus Zelleria; species Zelleria hepariella. The sequence goes on from OX439393.1 coordinate 9,463,850, forward strand.
CCCCCAGAACCGGACCACCGCGGCGGAGGTCCGCCGCCCCCGCACCACTGACGTTTTTGGAAACTGCTACTTCTTCTCGCTTGGACATCGGTTCCGTTAGGTGTACTTTCGAATATTTCGTATTTTTTGTTTCAGCAACATAAACCACCCTTTGTTGTGTGTGACTTATTGAAAATTCCCAGTTAGGTTAGGACCCTAACAGCCTCTTTCTCTTACCTAAAATAAAAGGGCCAATTTATTATTTGAACATTATCTACGAGCATAACAAGGGACAGGGAAACCACTTACAAAACAACAACAGTGTCCATAGTTACTTACGTAGCAGGAATAAAAAAAACTATTTTTTTCCTCTCGAACAGTCTCATCCTATTTTTCGGGGTGGGCACGCACACGTAACTGGATAGATAGACATACGTTACGATTTGTTTGACATGAATGAATATCGACGTGAATTATTACCAGCCATATATCTCGATGGACCCGTTTTTATGATGACTGAATGTAATATTATGTCGAGTGAGAAAAAATGCCCTTTTCATCGGGAAACGTATTTGATTACAGAAGGCGTCCGACCTATCCATCGAGGTTGTAACCTTATGCCGGCCGTTGGCGGTCAAACGAAATGAAATCAGAGTAGAAAATTGATACAGGTAGCGTCACGAGTTATGAGCGCTCGACGAAACTGGTGGGGATTTTTGCGCAAGTGTGTACAATCGCGCGCAAAATGTCTAATATCCACGCGGGATCTAAGACTGACGCTGAGCTGAACTATATTTTGAGTGAGATACTATAAAAATCGGAGAAACTGACTAAACTTAACGATTTAAAGTATTCTTTGCGGATTTTGGACACGTTATATTTTAAATGGTTTTCTATACAATAATCCTGACATTACGATAAAACGGGTGTACAATCAATGAAAAATAATCTCAATCCAATATGTATTGTACTCAATAACTTTTTTTTATCTTTCTCAACCGTCTTTTTAAAACATTTTGTTTCGGCATTCTTTCTGCGAGGAAATAAAAAAATGTTGTGTGCGACTGTACCCCGAGGCTAGAGCGACTGATCTACCAATCGCGCGCCCGCGCTGGCCGGCGTCCGCGCCTCTCCGTCGCCCCCCGCGTACCCCACCAAACCGACCGAAAAAATGAGTTCTGCGCATTCAAGGTCAGCGCTCATAACTCGTGACGCGACCTGTACCTCATTTAAAGTTTGATCGCGAAAATAGTAGACTTCCCAACAAGGAAAATTATTACTCCGACACTTTACGAAGAAAACTTTCGACTTGCCATTTGCTAGAAGTTCTTCTTTTCAGCGGCCAATTTTCCCTATGATTTTTAAATACTCTGCGTTTTCTTTAAAGAGCCCGGTAACTGTCATTTAATTATCGATCCTAATAAGGCTTACGTAAGATGGCTTGTTAATTGACTGGAACAGGTCATTGTGCCGGCTAATTGGAAACGGGAAGTCTAGATTGAAGAGGTGGAGGTGCGATCAGGCGAGCTCCAAGTTTCGCCAATTAACTTCAGTCGTAAGCCAAGGAAAAATCGACTTTATTGATATCGAAGGAGATGTTGGAAACTATCGTCTAATTAATAAAAATATGTAGGTCAGGTTTCTCGTAGCAATTACAGAAATAATAGTTATTTTTTTAAAAACCTTATTCTCATCCTTAGGAAGGAAAATTTAATCATGTTTAAAAAAATGTACTAACAGATACTTTAGCAAAAAACTTACGTACTATGTTTAGTTGTTTGTATGGTAATACATTTGCTTATTTTTCTATCCGCAGGTACCTACCTACTACATTGTTGATATTGCCCGAAAAAAGGATAGTCCAATGACAAGCATAATACAACACCCTCCAAGCCGCAATGCAGAAAGAAAAACTTTTCCTCCTCACATACCTACGCCTTTTTACGTATTTTATACACAGCCTTTTTCCAGCCAAACCTCATTTCCTCAGGAAACCGGGCGACGCAATAAAACCGAAACAAAATGATCAACACAGACTTCTTCAATCCATGTATTTGGAAGATCAGGATCCATCTTCGCCGCCTGTAACCTTTATTGGGAAGGAAATGCGTGAACCAACCTTCATGAATAAATCAATCCTGAATCGGCCTACATGTGTACCCCGCGAATGAATAAAACTTGTGAAATGGAAAAGTGATTGATAGAGCCGAGCTTTTCAGGGAGTGAAATATAACCTATCGAAAAAAAGAGATACCTGGAAGGATCAAGCCTAAAATATTTTCCTACGACTAGTCGTAGGAAACTACGTTCAGTACTAGTACTGAACGTAATCAGTATATATTTTTTTAACAGTACCAGCTATGAAGACATTTATTTATACCAATGAAGTATTTTACTCAAAAAAGCTCGTAATGTGGACATTAATTCGACAACCTTCTTTGAGCAAAGTCGGACTTGCGGGCTACTTGGATTAGGCGCCAGAAAAGTTGTATGGAATTTCATTAATGTCTTGTGTTTTGCGGCCAGAAAAACATTAATGTCGAGTTTTGTTTCATAAATAGAACTCAAACATCAGGTGCAAAAAGTATTTATTTAGAATTAGGCTGTATGGGTACTGGCAGTCGACACATTGCACAGAAAAAAAAAGCGCGGCCATATTGTTTTCGACTTTTCGCGCGTTGTTCGAAGTGATTTTTTTCTGTGTTTTTGTTGAAAAAGTGAACTCTCAAAGCGACGAATCCTCGGATTTAATGTGTTTAACACCGCCGGACATTCAAAATCAAGCGAAATTAGTAATTGGAAATTTATTGCCACCGAAGTCAAAAGAAAAATACAAGCAAGCTTACCAACAAAAAGTTTGCGGAATGGAAAATCGACAAAAAGTACTTAATCTACGACAAATGGTAAGCTAATTAAATTACTATGTTAATTACTATTCTAATTAATATTTTAATTACTCGCATTGTTTGAGTAAAGCACTATACAAGCCTTGGTCTGCAATGAGTGCGCTTCTGGCCACGCTATGATTGCCTCGAGCTTAGCTTAGCTACGCTCTCGGCCCTCAAGTTTGGTCATCATTGCAGCCCTTGCTGGCCGCGCTATAAAGGCCTCGACCTTCGGTCTCGGCCTTCATTTCAGCTTGTCCATCAAGGGCTGCAATGCTGACCGCACTGTGAGGGCCTTGAGCTGCGCTACGCTGCGCTCTGTCGGCCATCAAAAGCGCGCCAGAAACGCACTCATTACAAATCGCGGCAGTAATGTACTATTGTAAGTTTGAAAATGGCACATGCGATGCGACTCCTAAACAGACTTAAAAAAACTTTTATTTTTATTTTTTACTGCTTTTTTATACTAGCTTAGCCATATCTGGTCGACGTATCAGAAGAAAAAGGCAAGGCAGACAAATAACAATGCGGAAGATCACAGTTACCTCTAGTGGTGTAAGAAATGTTGAGGAAACGGAGAACAGCTATAAAAGTAATCCCAGGATCTTAGCAAACACAAAACAATGCCACCAACTCCATGTTTAAACATGGCCCCAGAAATCCCTACTACTGTAATAAAGATAAAATTATTTGGTGCCATTATTATCTTAATAAAATGAGTACGCAACAATTCCGAAAGAGATCACTTCACAAGGACATTTAGCGGAGAGCTACTTAAAACTTTTGTGGGACGTCGTCGTACACCGCCGTTTCTGTAGCTATGACACAATATTGGAATATACCAGTAGTATAGTTCAGCCGTATTCTTGAAATAATTATACCTACGCCCGTTCATATCTTACTTATGGTTGTATTACGCAGGATATGCCCACGACCGTCTTTACAAAGGTTACCTACGTGCGTTTCGAGACGCACTGAGGGTGGTATTCATAGTCGACTGAGATCACTTACTTGAGCTCGATATCAAGTAGGTGAACTCAGAAAAGTCAAATGCTAATGTCAAGCCTTTACTTGGCTAATGTCAAACTTGAGTAGCTGTCAGCATATTAATAGACACTATCTTGAGATTGACATTGACATTAGCCAAGGCTTGAAATTAGCATTTGACTTTTCTGAGATCACCTACTTGAGTTCAATCTTGAGTCGACGACTACTAATGCCCTGAGATTCGAGGCGCGTAGGTATAAGGCGCGTTTTGGCTGTTTCCATGAAGGTAAAATACTGCCTCTTCTATCGCTATGAACACAGTCTCCCTTGTTTCTTGGATTGTGGGACGAAGCGCTAACCACCTTGGAGATTTATGAAACTGGCTTGTCTTTTAAGGCACTTGAAGCGGCAAAAGAGAATTATTATCAATGTTCAACGTCACCTTAATTTTGTTTCGTGTATTTTTCCCGCGCCCCTTTTTGTCCAGTGAAGAGTGACGAAGTTTAGGGAAGATTTCGTACTTGAACCTGTCTCAGCTGTGTCGGCCTGAGTGACGTTTGGAGATTTGACCTTAATTTTCACGCTAAAGGTGTCTTTTCATAATGTTGCCTGAGTAAATAGACAGGAGGGAGATTGACAGTGAACTGTGGAAAATACTGAATCAGATTTCTCAGAGAATCATTGAGGTGGGCGTAAATTTCTCGACGTAACAACTTGAACTACGATGTGGCATATTAAATAAGCAAGTAAGTAAGTACCTCCATGCAAGATTCAAATAGACCCAATATTGTTCTAAGATACTACAGGCTAATAAAATGTTGTAAGAAGGTGCCTGTCTTGCGAAACAACCTTTTATTTGGTCACAAACTTCACCTGCAGACGCTGCTATGTCCGCTATTTCAGCCGGCTCATTTGAGCCATAAGGAAAACTCCACGAACATTCAAAAGGCTTATCCCAAAAGTCAATTACACCATTAACATGGCAAAGGTTTGTACACACGTTTGGCGAAATAACCTTCAATAAATACATGGATTACTGGAAAAAAACATGATGTGTCTCAGCTAAGGTGATTGCCATAGATTTGGCTTTTGTCTTAATATTGGTCTATATTTTGGAACAATATTATCTCTAACTATGAAGGAAAACATCGTGAGGAAACCTATGCGTGAAGCGTTTGTCTGCTAGTGGGACATGTACACTTGTAAGGTAAGATTAAGACAATAATAATATTATGTTTTATTATACAGGCTACCTTTTACTTTTTTTAGCAATGACATTCTATTTTTTAGACAATTAGATTTGACAGTGCCTGTGAGGCAATATAATTATTATTATAATCACCTCACCACAACTTACAAGTGACATATAATTTTTTGAATCACTCGATGGTGCCCAACAGTCAGCAATTTTGGATCTGAATGTATAGGTAAAGCCGTGTTCTAAAACTACTTCAAGAGTACCTAACTAGCTTTAAGATTGAATAACACAGAGAGAATATTTAAACAACGCCAGTTAGATAAACTATAAATCCAAACGCAGTCGACACACCCAATGTAGAGGTAAATTTAACAAATAGTGTATGACGCAAAACTCGGTAAATGATCCATCCATGTATGATACCACGAGCCATGTATATCCGTATCTGGAATTAATTCAAACTTGGCGTGCATTTCAATCCAAGATTTTGATCCTATTTGGAGTTGGTTTACATTTTTATTACGCTATTGTCATTGTATACCTTTGCTGTTGGCCTACAATTACATAGGTACAGAAGCGTTTTCTGAAAAATACATGACCCATATTTCAAGCTTTGACAAATTACTATGAAATCGTTGGTCGCAGAAAAGTGAGGCGTTTTTATACAAAATTGTCACAGAGTCTCATATACACACTCGATTTCAAAAAAGGATTTCAAAATAGAGAAACTAAGGCCTTTGCATCTACGTAATGAGATGATTTATACAGCGTCCAGTGGCACCTTCACTCACACTAGATGGGTGAAGAGACCACTCGACGCTGCAGTGCCTGGGACATTGTTTTAGATGAAGTAGGCTTGCCCAGCACCTATACCATCCTGTCAGCTTAGTCGACCTAGGCCACAGGAAAGACAGGTCAATACGTGTGGAGCCAACTGAGCCGCGGGTTTCCTCGCGATGTTTTCCTTCACGGTTAGCGAGTGGTATTGCTACTACAAATTCGCAAATGTACGTAACTTTGAAATTAAACAAAGTCATAGATACATTCAAAATAGAATAACTAGTTTATTTATCAAGTACCTACCTACATACTTTTTTACACTTGAACTTTCGTAAGCACTGCACATTTTGTATTTCGCAAACGGTTAAACTTACTTGTATTAAGTCGGCGCATAGCGCCTAATGACATGCAGTCTGAGACTAGCCACGGCGGCGTCGCGAGGGCCGTCTCAGCTCCATCCAAGGTCTCTGAATGAGAACCGAAACTAGTCGGCTACAAGTAAGTTTAACCGTTTACGAAATACAAAAATACCAATATAATGAATAGTTGGATGTCACGTTACGCGTATGTACGTTTTAATGCATACAATTCTATTGCGAGGCCTCACTATATGCGTATTATACACCATGAGCCCTAAAAGTCCATTCCGCGGGCCCAAAACATCTCACCTCACGCCAACACTACGCTCCGCTCAGTGTGATAAGGCATTAAGGAATCGTATTTTGGGATTAAAGGGGAATAACTAAACTTGTGTGTAGCCCCTCATGCATATCAATTAGCTTCGTAGAGATATAATTTATGCTAAGGAGTGTGACGTGCTTAGATCCCAACTGATAAAGGTCCTACAACTTTGTTGCTATAATTAACTGAAAGGTGTAGATTTAGGGACGAGAGTGGAACAGCAAATTCAATTATAGGAGAAAATATTGAAACCATGCAAAAGGCAGGCGATAATTAATAGTTTTTTTTTAGTTTTTTCTGTGAGCATAAGCATGGGTATTGGGTATTTGTTTAACACAGTGTTACATTAAAAATAGATTTTAAGACAAGTTACAAGTGTTTACTTACTACAAGTAATTGTATAACCGACTTTGGTATTTCATTAAGAGAGATGCAATAATGTTATGTTACACGTACCATTTTCTCTGCCCTGATACTTAGCTGGTCGGTGAGCAGAGTTCTGGAAAATGATGCACCGACTAAGAAACTTTAATGTAATGAAGACTAAGCTTATAAGATTGAAGATTTACTACGCACAGGTATTGTACAGTCTCTCCTCACATAATGCCTTTAAAGAGGATGATAGAAGATGCTGAAGGACAGTAGTTGCTAAAACTCATCTACAATTTATTGTACAACTTGAATTAAAAAATATATACCTATTTGTAATGAAACTCGAGCTCTCTCTCTCTGAGAGAAGGCCTTTGCCCAGCTATTGGGACATGTACAATTATTGTACAGGCTACATCTTACTTTTTATTTGGAATGGTTTTGGATGTGACCAGACTGCCAGTCAGTCACTATAAATACTGTTTTCAAAACATTGATTTGGTCTAAGCTATTAAAACTATACAAATTTAAATACAAGGCTAAATCTACTCGTAAATAGCGAGGTACTTACAAATAGCGTACGGCAGTCAGGTGCGGTAAGTAGTCGCGTAATAAAGTTACCGGACGTCCTCCTACTAACGTTGTGTTCTATAGCTAAACTACTGGATAAAACAGGCATAGTTTCCCACCCACCTTCCACCAAAATACCCTGGTGGCATACCCTGTCACATACCCTGGTGGCAGACCTGGAGATCTTCTGCCTAAACTAAAACTTCGCGCTGGCACCATATTCTCGCACATAACCACTTGCGATTAGAGCGTCATTGCGCGAAATTCAATCCTACTTATATTATAAATGCGAAAGTTTGTGAGTGAGTGAGTGAGTGAGTGAGTGTGTTTGTTACCTTATAACGCGGAATCCGCTGGACGGATTTGGATGAAATTTGGAATGTAGATAGCTGAGACATCAGAATAACATATAGGCTACATATTATCACGCTTTGGTGCTTAGGAGCAAAATAAACACACAAAGATTATCATATAGTGGCTATTTGTATAAAAGTGAACAACACAACCATTTACCAAAGACCCTCTGTCATCACGTAGCGTTGAGCTATTTACTTTCGTAAATCCATCGAAAACTGAACAACGGTGAATTTTAATGCACCAAACAGGCCCAAATGTGCCGCAAAACTCAAACGATGCACAACAGTGAAGAAGTTGTTTTTAATTATCGCTGTCATCAGTCACTGTCACAAAAATGGTATATCAACAAAGCAATAAAGGAAAAATCTACAAGTTTAATTACTCAAAACAGGCAAAAAACATAAGTTCAGTGATAGCTACGTGCAATCTGAAAGAGCCAATAAATCCTTACTTTAAAAACTCTGCATTCGGCAGTTTTATCAAAGCTCTTTACAAAGTTGCGGTTGCATCCTGAGATCTTTTGGCCAGACGAAATGGGACGTCCGTTGAGTGCATTGCTGATTGCTGGTTATTCAGGGAAGAATAGGATGCACCAGACCTCGAAGAAAAATAAAGATACGATGTTCTGACCAAAAAATCAGCTGTGCGTACTGTGCAAGTGTAGAGTCTCGAGCGACCATAGGCGCATAACATCAGCTATTGATGGTGTAACATTAGTACCATGATCGCTTTATTTCCATTAAGTAAGTACCTAGGACTGGACACTGGACAGGTGCACTTTTACATAATATCATAGTCGCCTATTCATTGTTGACAACTCTGATAGGCTTTCCACATACTTCAGACTGACGAGAAGATTGGAGCATGTGAAAATCCCTGAACGGCCTGCGTGGTGGTGTTGCCCGCATGAAAGATATGTGAGAAATAGAGCCAGAAGAGATGTTTTGTTACAATCTTAAACCATACCGACAACTTCGCGTCGTCATACCTGTCCTGATGCTCCACAGTCCAGCTTATCGGATTTCCTGGAGGCGACCCCAGCGCGACTTGTGTGTGTGACACTTTCAACACGAAAGAAGAATAAGACCGACGATTCAAAACGGTTGTTTCAGACTATGGCATCGGAGATGCTAAGAAGACGCGTTGGGTGTTTCAGAAGAGTAGCTCATAGAAAAAAACACTATTCAATGTGATAGAAATAATATGGTTAAGTATCTCGTGATATTATCTCATATTTTCTGGTGTCAGAACCCAATTATTATGATCGTTCTCTTTGAAATGGTATGATGCGATAAAATAAAATAAAATTTCTTAAAGTTTTTCTCTGTTAAGTAACTTGGTGCCTATAATACGAGTAGGTGACGCTAACTAGCTCTGTTGGAGATCTTTTACAGTTTTATTGAACGCCAGAGAGATGTTGAGACCTGTGACGTACTGCAGCGAATGCTGATAAATATTCATTCACCAAACAGCGCAAGCAAACGAGATGTACACACGACAGCACGTCGACCCTTACACGCTAGCACTCTATTCGGTAACGTTACAGGCGACTTTACAACAAAAGTGTACGGTCTGACGTGCTGTCGTGTGTACTTGGGTATCAAACTACTCATTAGGGCTATCTAACATCGGTAGATGCAGTGTCCACAACGACCACAAAGGCCACAAAGGCACGAAGACTTGGGGCGAGACCAACTGAATGGAGACAACCCAGACTGAAAGTTTGCAATAAGGAGTAGCAGATTAGCGGACTCAAAATAATAGGATAGGGCTAAAAAGAAAAGATAATCTTTGAGTGTTTCTTGAAATGTAGGTAACCCGCGTTAAATCAGTTAGACGCCTATAACAGTAGGTATCTGCATCTTTGCTCCGTTCAGTTTGGTAGAAGCAGACAACGCGTGGTCCACGGGATCGAAATTTCGGGCCAACGCTTTGATAGTGCAGGGGGTGTGTTTTAAGTACATCATACCTACTAGGTGGTAAAAAATATGCTAGGTACAATTTGCAAAATCACCACGTTTATCCTTTGTCTTTTAGCCACGTGAACGAAGTCGTGGGCACTAGCTATCAACACTAATATTATAAAGAGGAAAAGTTTGTAAGTATGTACGTATGTAGGGGGTAATCTCCAAAACTCATCCGATTATAAAAAAATCCTTCACTAATGGGAAGCTACGTTATTGCTGAGTGCTATAACCTATGTTTTATTGTGATAACGGGAAAAAAACTAAGTCTGCGCGAACGAAGTCGCGGGCAAAAGCTAGTACGTCAATAAATGCGAGATTGTCTACACTAAAATGCTAGTCTTCTTTGGTTTTCGCTTGCCAGCCGCGTTAAGACGCCGTACGTCTCACAACTAGCGCCGCCAATGGAAAAAAAAACAAATCTTTTTTTTTGGATGCGTTTTTAGCAAATAATCGGCAGGCAATCGCATTCGTAGGTTCTAGGATCTGGAATCCAAACTTTAGGTCCTAAAAATAGTTAAGCCTCGCGTTGAAAAATCGCAGGAGCGTTTTTTGCTAAAATCGCATCCAAAAAAAGATATGATTTTTTTTTCATTGGCGGCGCTAGTTGTGAGACTTATTTCTTCTTAATCCTATTTTCAATATTAGTATTCTGACAGCTAATAATCGCGTCAATGTTCCTACATTCCACAGATTCAAAATGTAAAATAACTGTTATAATCCGCGCGCGATGAGAATGGGATGGAACCTTGTCAAAGTTAATCGAAAATATACTTTTCATCTCCCATGCTCGGAAAGTACGCTGTTACTTTAAACATGCGATCGTAGAAGATCCTTTTTTAAACCGCTTTGTATTTTTGTGCGCTTCGAAATTTGAACTCGACGCCCTAATAAAAAAAATATAAGGAACTCCTTCAACTTGTAGCATTGCCTAGCAACGGGTTGTTGATTTTATGACACTTCAAGAAGACACGATTTGTAATCAACAACCCGTTGCTAGGCAAAGCCACATACTCCTTTGTGAAGAAGCAAAAAAGAAGGAAACTCATTTCACTAACCTCTATGGTAGGTACCTAACTACCTATGTCTATTGTTTGTCACGCTTGGCTAACAAAATCATTTCCTCGCTTCTGTGAGATGAAAAGTTTTGTGTTTCGCACGAATGCAATATTATTTGCGTTTCGTGCTTCTGAATACCTCGCTACGCTCAGGTTTCTTTTTTTGAACCACTCGCTACGCTCGTGGCTCAATTTTAGAAACCTTCGCTAGCTCGGTATTCAATACAAGCACTCGCCGCAAACAATAATTTTGCATTCTTGCATAACAAATAACTATTACTTTACTTTGACAAGGTTGCTTCGACTCGAGTTTCCTTACCGCGCGCTTCTCAGTTCCAAAAGGTCGCATCTCATTCTCATCCCGCGCGGATTATACAAGGTGTTACAAAAGTACCTAACTCTTTTTACAGGGTAATAGCATCCGGTGATAGGGATCACAACCAAAATATTTTTTTTGCTTTATGACGTTCCGTTGATTTTTAAATTAATAAAATGTGAACGCTGTGGCGGGAGAAAAGTATTTTTTAAATATTGTTTTCCTTGACTTTCACAATGTTTTAAAAACTCAAAGCTATGTGAATGCACCTACCCACAGAAACATATTTTAAAATTTGAGCTAATACCAAAAACAAAAAAGTTATGTTTTTTTTTCAATTTTGAGGTTATAAAAAAAAATGGTTTTTTTCAACTTTTTTTTACAGATTTGACATCCTGTTGACCACTAGGTTACACCCTGTAAAAAGAGTTAGGATGTTTTGTAACACGTTGTATTTGAGTAAGGAAGCTAAATCCACATGGTGAATACTTCTTACTGCACCTTCGCTTCGATCTGGTAAACACAGTCCTCGCCAAGGGAGCTTGACCTAAAACAGTTTCTTTGTTGTTCGAGTGCAGTTACAACACACTTACATTGCAATTGCAGCAATGGAACAATGCCACAAGATTAGATTACACTAACGTATGCGCTGAAGTTAAGGTGAAATACGTGTCACAACTAGCGCCGCCAGTGAAAAAAAAATCATATCATTTTTTTGATGCGTTTTTAGCAAAAAACTCCTGCGATTTCTCAACGCGAGGCTTAACTATTTTTAGGACCTAAGGTTTAGATTCCAGGATTGGATTTTCTACGAATGCAATCGATTCTCGCCAAAAGTGGCCACTTTTGGCGAGAATCGATTGCATTCTTAAGTTCTAGGATCTGGAATCCAAACCTTAGGTCCTAAAAATAGTTAAGCCTCGTGTTGAGAAATCGCAGGAGCGTTTTTTGCTAAAAACGCATCCAAAAAAATATATGATTTTTTTTCCATTGGCGGCGCTAGTTGTGAGACGTAGGGCGTCTTAAGTAATATTTCGGTTTATAATATTTCAGACTTATTATTATTTTGAGCTGTAAGTAAATCAATGTTTGTAGACCACGCGCGCTCTCGGCGCGCGCGGCTGCTGGCGCGCAGTCAGAGGCTGACTACGGCGTCGCGAGGGCCATCTGCCCCATATTTGAGGTCTTCGTATGAGAACTGAAACTAGTCAGCTACTCCGATATAAATAAAAGTAAGTGAAACCGTTTACTTAAGGTGAAGGTCAAGGTAGTCTTCTTTTTGGATGCGTTTTTGCTAAAAACGAGCCGTTAGATAAAAATTCCTAGGCTTAACTAGTTTTAGGACCTAAGGCCTAAATACCAGATCATATAACCTCCCTCCTCCCACACAAATAGTAATGAACCTAACGTTGTGGACTCTGCTAATAACTGTTTTTGTGTAAATTGTGACACGCATTTGTACACTGTATCTACTGACGATGGCAATTTATTTGTAGCGGAAAAAAGAAAAATAACTATAATAGTCAGTAGAAATCTGCATGAGGAGAAAATTTGGCTCGTGACGAAAAAGTCATCCCCTACAAAGCCATTTTCAAATATTTTAACGGAAACGCAGTGTTTTCTTTCCATTTCACTTTCAACCCAACTGTGACTCGATTTCAGTTGGCGCATTAATTTCCTTTCTAAATACTTCAGGCCACCCACTTTCAGACGACCGACCTTTGTGCGGGATGTTTACCGCAAAATTGTGCTTCGAAAATTATCTCCAGGAATAAATCTTTTCCCCCACCGAGATGAGAAACTTTGGGCGGGAAAAAAATAAACGCTAACACATTTTCTCGCTTATTATTTTTAGGTTAAAGAATAAAATTTGAGCCCTGCAAATATTCACTCCTCACGGGATTAGAGGTGGTTGAAAATGTGATTTCTTTTGCGAGAATCCGTATTTCACTGGGGACAAAAGTTTTTTAAGGCAAGTCGATTTCATGAAGAAAAGTTTCATTATAGGTTTCATCACAAGATAAGAGTAAAAACTTTAATAAATTACACCTTTTCCTATCAACTTAATAACCCAGTTTAGAGCTTCGGTGTTACAACGACTGCGAGCCTAAATGCCAATTTTATCTTGTTTTAGAGACTAAAGCGATGACGTCATAAATACCCTAATGGCCAATCGAATTCCCGAAGTGGCAACAGGATTCTTGATACTATTTGACTTGTCCTGTACCTCTAGTATGTGTATGACGGACCCTCTTGCTCGCTTCTTTCACTTCTTACGATAGTTAGTTTTCGGGATAGGATAGTAAAAAAACATAAGATGTAGCCTGTACAATTGTACATGTCCCACTAGCTGGGCAAAGGCTTTCTCTCAGAGAAAGAGAGAGTTCGAGCTTAATCACCACGCGTGCTCAATGCGGGTTGGCGATTTTTGCGTTGAGGGTATAATGCCTCATACGCTCAGGTTTCCTTACGATGTTTTCCTTCACCGTCAGCGAGTGGTATTGCTACTACAAATTCACAAATGTACGTAACTTTGAAATTAAACAAAGTCATAGATACATGCCCGCACTGGGAATCGAACCGGGTACCTCCTGCTTCAGAGTCCACTGTTCTACCCACTAGACCACCACCGCTTATATAGGATAGTATTCGTTTTTATTACGCCTGTTGCATAGACAAACCTTTTTGGTTTTAACTTCAGAAGCAAGAACAGTAAATGATCATTGCAATACACCTTTGATAGCAGGGTCCTATAATTTGCCAGAAACTGGTAGTGGATGGAAATAGCTATTTCTAAAATCTCAAAAGGCTTATTCTGTGCGCTGTGACCTAATTGCTACCTAGCGTCAAGCGACTAGTAAACTAGTGCTCGGCTAGTGCTTTATTGCCTACAGAAGATTGACTCAGTTGTTATTATTTAAAATCTTGTGTAGGTACACGTTACATTGAAAAAACTTGCGTTGAAAGCAAGATGAACCAATATGAAGTGATATCTACGTATGTACCTAATACGTATGTACCTAATTCTAAACGATCAGTTTTGATGCAAAACCTGATAACCTTCTAGCAAAAAAAAAAAAGTTTGTACTCTTAAAATAGGCCACCGTAACCTGAGAGTTCTCTTCTTTATTGTACACCAGAAATATACTTGTATTTACAATTTAACGTGATTGATTATTGTGTTACCCATTAAATACATAAAAATGTTAAGTGGCACTAAATTAATGGTTTAAAAGCATAATTACAATGTTACTCTCCTTCTCTAAATGTTTCCTTACTTTAAAGATTTTTTCATTTAGTGAACTTTATGACAGTTAAGTCCTACGGTCTCAAAACTCTCAAATTAGTACTTCACCGTGACAATAAAACTAATTAAAAATGAAAACGCGACGCAACCTTTAACCTCAACCTCAGTTAGCGTTGTCAATGTCGTAATTTTTTACGGGGGCGACCCTAAAAGTAACTTGGGGCATTTAACAAGCATTTAGTATAAGAAGTGGGAGAATTAAAATTGCAAATTCCCTTATCATTTTCGGTGGAACCGGCCTCGTAAAGCGGGAGTGGGTCGTTGTTGTTTCTAAATCAACCGAATCGAGGTATTTTTGGTGGATTAGCAACTCGATGTGACCCGTGCTAAAAATTGAGTGGGCACGCTTCTATATTAATGCATTTTATTTTTATAAATACCACAAAACATCACAGCATTAATTGACGGAGCTTTGGAGCATATTTTTGTGTAAGTTTTAGGGTTTCGTACCCAAAGGGAAAAACGGAGCCCTATTTGTCACTCCAACAAAGGAGGTCCTCGGACAAAATACAATTTTGGTCGAGGAATTTTGTCGTAGCGATGCCCATTTTTTTTTAGTTCTGTGATGTAATGACGTGTCACGTGACGATAGGTTTGGCTTTGCCCAGAAATATATTGATTTTGTTTTTTTTTAGTGGGTATTGCAAATAAAAAGTTTTTTAGGTCTGCGTTTCTTGGTCTGGTGGCACCAGGGGTCCACCCTTGAAAAAGATTGGGAATGACTGGTCTTGTCTTTTTGTCAGTCTATCTGTCCAATCATACACGTATTATGTCACGGGTCTTTAAACGTAGAAGGAATGAGTGAAAATGTTTTTTTATTTGCTGTAGAATGTTGGTGTTGACCCATCCTTATGAACATTTATAATCTTTCCACTTGTTTCTTGCCCTACCTAGTATATTTTTCACTGTAGGTATATATCTCAATTATAATCTTAAGTGAAAGTTGTCAGTTTTGCAGAAACAAAACAGAGACATATCTGTGGTTTAGGATAAAATTTTTGTTACGGGGTTTTATTTTTAATTTCTTTAGTTTTTGTGTAGGATTCCGACCGACCATACTTCAGCTAGCTTTGAGCCGATTTTCGCGTAAAACGTGCTCAAAAGTGTTTACCTGTTTCCTTTGATGTCGGGTCACGCGTTTCATCGCCACTGACACCCTTCGTAAAGCTGTGTAAATTTAACTGCTAGCCAAAGGACTTGCCATGTGGTGTGAGGCATATACGGGGTAATTGAAAAAATACTGACAAGCTCAAACGCGTCAATCAGTATTTTTTATTTGCTTTTGTTGGTTGTTCACTTCAATGTAGAACTGACCGTTTTGTTTCGATGCTTTAGATTTTTAAGGCGAGCGTGTTTTTTTAATTCAGAGCGGAGCGAAGGATTTTAGAGTAGAATCCTGAGCGCAGCAAGGGATTCAAAGTAGTCGAGCTAAAAATAGTTTTGCTCCCAAGGTTCTCTACTTTTTATTACCCTCTATCTGTGAGAAAATAAGTGAGTAAAACTAACGAATAATTTGGCGTACGATACCATGTTCTTAGTTAATACTTCTACTTCAGTAAAAACACATTTTTTATGAAACATTGTCTGGTCTATGCAGGCCTGTTTATAATCACAAAAAGACGATTAACTACCAGAAATAGCAAAAAAAAAAAAAAAACTGTTCGATTGGCTATCGCGCTCACGCTCACAAACGGGGAAGATTGTGTTGCTATCGTATTTAATTATTTTATTGTCCCATTTTTTTTAAATTAGTATTTTTGTAGTGATTAATACAGTAGAGAAAAACAATTCGCTAACAAATTTAATCCCGCCCTAAACAGTTTTTCAAAAACCATTTATCAATCTTTAAAATTCGTCGCCGCATTCTGCTCCAAACTCTTTCCTGGGGCCTTAGCCTGTAATACAATGGCGTATCAATGGCGTCCCAGGTAGAAGGACAAAACCGGAATTTAATAATATTCTTTACTCAAAAAAGCTCGTAATGTGGTCATTAATTCGACAACCTTCTTTGAGCAAAGGAGGACTTGCGGGCTACTTTGATTAGGCGCCAGAAAAGTTGTATGGAATTTCATTAATGTCGTGTTTTGCGGCTAGAAAAACTGTATGGAAATCCATTAATGTCGAGTTTTGTTTCAAAAATAGAACTCAAAAGTCAGGCACAAAAGTATTTATTTAGAATTTGGCTGTTTGGGTGCTGGCAGTCTACAAATTGCATAGAAAAAAAAGCGCGGCCATATTGTTTTCGCCGCTTCGCGCGTTGCTCGAAGTGATTTTTTCTGTGCGTGCTGTATTTGTTGTAAATAAAAGTGAACTCTTCAAGCAACGAATCCTCCGATTCAATGTGTTTAAGGCGCTGTACATAGTGAATAGCCCGCGCGCCAAGAAAAATGCACAAAATCGAGTCCTGTATCAAATACACTAAAAAAATCGAAAATTTTCACATATCAAACCCTAGAATTAGGTGAGACCTATCTAAAACAGCCAGTTTCGTGTTGACATTCATAAACGTATTGAAGATATTTTTGATGAAAAAAAATAGGCGGCGCACTTTTTTTCAAACAAAATATCTTGCAATCTGTTCTGGGTATCAACACAAAACTGGCTGTTTTAGATAGCTCTCACCTAATTCTAGGGTTTGATATGTGAACATTTTCGATTTTTTTAGTGTATTTGATACGGGAATCGTTTTTGTGCATTTTTTTTGCGCGCGGGCTAATTCACTATGCCCAGCGCCTTAACAACGCCGATCATAAAAAGGAAGCAAAATAAGATATTTAAAGGTACCTATTGCCACCGAAGTCAAAGGAAAAAAAAATAGAAGTTAAAAACTAAAACCCGACTACTAAAAGCTTAAAACAAGACCTGCTTATCCTTAAAATAGACTCATAGATAATTAATCTTAGTCGGAGGCCATCAGTTTATCAAATGCGAATGTGGTGTCCTCCGACTACGATTAATTATCTATGAGTCTATTTTAAGGATAAGCAGGTCTTGTTTTAAGCCTTTTAGTAGTCGGGTTTTAGTTTTTAACTTCTATTTTTTTTTGAGCTTTTTAGTAAGTCATTTTGGACGATCACCAAGAATAGAACCATGAAGGGCAAAAAAAAAAACACATTTTTGAATTTTTTGTTCTATTTGTTATATTGACGCTACATGTGTTATACATTTTTGAAAAGGTCTTTTAAAGCCCTTTCATTTGATACCCATGACGATGGTATCCGATAATTTTTATTTTTAGGTCCACCACTTTAGGGCGCAGCACAGCCGCCATCTTGATTTTTTTCAAAATTAAACTATCCTATGTTACCTGGGTGATTAAGACGAATCCAACGACACCTCATTTGTTGAAATCGGCTAAGTAGTTTAGGCTCTGCGAGGGAACAGATGAACACACAAACATACATACATACATACATACATACATACATACATACATACATACATACATACATACATACATACATACGCTGCTAAAATCATAACCCTCCTTTTTGCTTCGCGTAGTCGGGTAAATACAAGTTTATCTACGAAAAGTTTGCGGAATGAAAAATCAACAGAAAGTAAACTAAGACAAAAGGTAAGCTGGTTATACTCGTATTTAAATTACTCGCATTGTTTGAGTAAAGCACTATACAAGCCTTGGTCTGCAATGAGTGCGCTTCTGGCCACGCTATGATGGCCTCGAGCTAAGCTTAGCTACGCTCTCGGCCGTCAAGCTTGGTCATCATTGCAGCCCTTGCTGTCCGCGCTATAAAGGCCTCGACCTTCGGTCTCGGCCTTCATTCCAGCTTGTCCATCAAGGGCTGCAATGCTGACCACGCTGTGAAGGCCTTGAGCTGCGCTACGCTGCGCTCTGTCGGCCATCAAAAGCGCGCCAGAAACGCACCCATTAAAGACCGCGTCAGTAATGTACTATTGCTGTACTACAAAAACATTAAAAGGACCGACACTGGACCGACAGCATTAATAAATCGTAATTAAAATCGTCAACTGGGAGCCCATTTTGGCACCATTGCGTTACAGGCTAATGACCCTGCTCTGCTTGTATTTATATTGGTGTACAATAAAGAATATTTTATCTTTATCTTTATCTCTATAAAAGGGGCCAATTACGCGCGACTGGGCCCATTTGTCACAGTTCGCAAAAAGTGCGGCCGCCCTCAACCTGTCATTCCATCTGTCGCGGACCTACGTCAAAAGCCCGATGACAGACTGAGCGTATTTATAACCTTCCGTCGCTCTATGGTGCAGGAAAACTGGACCTTTTCCTTCGCGGAAAAAACTGCAATAAGTCGGATGAGGTATAGTAAATTAGTAACCACCCCTGATATTTGAGTTTTTAGGCTGCCCAAAGGGCCTCTGATGTGGCCTAACAATTTTATTGTTGCCACATGTTACGTATTTTTTGAAAAGGTATTTTAAAGCTTTAATTTGATACCCATGACGATGGGATTTTTATTTTTGGGTCCATCACTTTAGGGCGCACCACAGCCGCCATTTTGCGCGCGATCTTTAGTGAAAGTGCCAATGCGCGCGCAATGGTGTTAGAAAAAAGTTACACTCACGAGTTCATAGTTCGGGGCGAACCACTAGTTAGAGCCCCTTTGCACCATTAAACAAAGTTGACATCAAAAATAGGTTTTACATTTACAAAAGTATTCAACATTATAACGAGTGCCAAAATGCAATCTAGATAATGTTTACTTTATCTATGTGGTACAAATATTAATAACCCCTGAATAACTTTGCTTTAAAAGTGTGTGTGTATGTGTGTTTTATAAATTTTCCATCACATTTACCGGTGACAAACTTTAATTTGGTTTTGTTTCATACAGAGGTTTTATTAACATTAAATTAAGAGTTTGTTTGTTCTTTGTTCTTCGGTATTCATTACAAAGTTTTAAATATTAACTTCGATTTTAATTTTTAATTAATTAATACATTTTTGGAGGTGGTAAGGCTTTTCCCGTTTGATGATAAAATACTTATATTGTTTTCATCTCCCAGGCTCGCATTTTTGCGCGCTTCGAAATTTGAACGCGACAAAAGAAATAAAGGAACTCCTTTGACTCATCTGGTAAAGCAAAGAAAACTCATATCACTAAGCTTTATAAAATCGCTAGTTTTCTATTTTATTTCTTGCATCGTACGTAATCATCTCCTCGCACCGTGAGATGAAAAGTTGTCTGTTTCGCACGGATGTAAATTATTTGCGTCTCGTACTTCTGAATACCTCGCTACGCTAGGTTTCTTTTTCTAAGCACTCGCTACGCACGTGGCTCAATTTTAGAAACCTTCGCTAGCTCGGTATTCAATACAATCACTCGCTGTAAACAATAGTTTCGCATCCGTCCATGACAAATAACTATCTATATTTTTTTTTAATGAAAAATTGCCTAACGTTCTAATTCTGGCTATTACGGTAATTAAAAACTAAAACCCGACTACTGAAAGGCTTGAAATAAGACTCCTTTTCCTTAAAAAATACTATCGGTTTATTAACGCCGTATTCAATCCCGATGATACAAGATTAATCATGCAAACATAATGCTCCGGATTTTCCAATATAAATCCAGATATCCGCATGGCCGCGATTTTATCCGATCCGCCATTCAACCCATAAGGTTTTATATCGCCCATAAATCTCTGCGGTAAGTCGGTGATATCAAGTAGTGAATTATCTGCCTACCGATATTAAGGTGGGAAGATAACATCGTGGCGGGAAATTCAAAATTTTCAGTTACCAGAACACATAATCGGCTGAATTATTGTTGTTCTGTTGTTTACAATAATGAAAAGAATACTATGTTTTTGCCGCGAACGAAAAAACTCTGAACAAAAACAGCTCAGTTTAGCTACAAAATGTAAAAAACTGTGAAAATTTTGAATTTCCCGCCACGTTGCTATCGTCCAACCTTAAGAAAACTTTTTGTTCGAAGGGTCGTTCTGAAGATTCAAGTATAATACTCGGCTTTTGAAGTTGCGATAGTGGGAAAACAGTCCGTCTTGTGTATTTATTTGAAATTTATTAATTCGGAACTGTGGCGTCTGCAATGCTGGGCTACTGAACGCAGGTACAGACTGTCCGTTAAGGCGCCGTGCTTAGTGAATCGCCCGCGCGCAAAGAAAAATGCACACAATCGATTCCTGTATCAAATCCTGTATCAAAGTTGAAAATGTTCACAGTACATTGATAGAGGAATCGGTTTTGTGCATTTTTCTTTGCGCGCGGGCTAATTCACTATGCCCAGCGCCTTAACTCTCATAGTAAATAGTAAATCCGAAAAGTGGACGGCTTTACTATGTAAAATTGTTGCCATTTAATTTCTAGAGTTAACGGACAGTCTGTATCGACTTGTATTGAGATGTCTTATGGATAGCAGCGTTTGCAGCGTTTGAAGCGTTTCCATGCAGACTCAATACTAAGCTCGTACGCTCCGCTGCATGCGCCGCAGTTTCGAATTTACCATACAGCCTCTTATTTCTATGAGTTTTTGGTGGCTATTATAAAAAAATCTCATTTTTATATTTGCTCCTTTTTTAACCAATTAATTTTATTTTTATTTTACTTTATTTGGGAAACAAACGGTACAATTTATAAATGATTAGATCACAAACATATTACAGACACCAGTGAAGTTTCCACTTAAAAATAACACTGACACAGAGACATAGCAAATAACATAGCTTATAGATATTAACAAAATTAGGTTTTTTTTTTGTTTCAGAACATGGCATAGGGCCTGGTTTAGATTTAGGTTAATGATGAAGATCCTTAATTAAAAATAATAGGTAATAATAATAATATTATGTTAGATTTTGAATATTTGGCTTTCTTGGCATTTTCTTCAATGGGTTTTCTTCATTTTTCCTTAAAAGGTCAAAAAGGTGTAACAAATGGATCTTAATTACAGATTTTTTATTATATTCGTCAAACACGAACACGAACGAAACAAAAATGTTAAGAGAAGTTAAGAGTTTTACAAGATCGGGGAGCAGTCCGGGGGCACCTAAACATGATATTAACCTATGGTCAAATTAAATAAGTATTATAACTATGGTTTTCTTTATTAGTTTCTTTATTATCGAGTTTAATTGGCATTATTTTATTTTATTATAAAGAAACCGTTTGACAAAGTTAATTTAATTTTTAATTTGGTTTGAAGCACTGGGTGCCTGAAAGTTTTTTATGTTTGAAGAACCTAGTTTTGCTTCGCAATGCAAAATTAAATGCTAACAACCTCTTTTATGTAATCATGCCCCATTTCTCCGTTCCCCATGAGTGTATACTTGAATTCAAGAGTGAGACTCTCCATTCCTTTTCGTATTTCGCCGAGTTGTGAGACTTGTGAGATGAGCATTATGTGTTTGCGGGATGTATGCGGTGGATGTATGTGAAGGTAAGACGTGGTCACACTATAGGAATTGAGCAGTATAATAACTTAGTCGTGTTCCTGAAATAGTTATCTTGACCCGCTCTTGTAAAATTTTACATTCGACCGTCCCTATAAATGTTACCACCCTACATAAAGAATCGTACTGAGATTCGACACTAATGAACATAAAATATGATTATAAACGAAAGTAGTTAGTAGAAGGATGTTTGTATGTGTGTTACTCTTTCACGCTGAAACCGCAAGATGGATTTGGATGAAAGAACATTGGCAGAGACCCATATTGTTTTAGTATCACATTTACCACAGTTAGGCTTAGCGTACCGCATTAAAAAAATGCAGAAATAATAGCTCATACAATAAATAAGAAAAAGTTTAACGGAATATATTTTTACCTGTTGGTGGTTAAAAGTTAAATGTACCAGGATCGTTCATCGTCTAAGTACCATAATAGTAATCTGTGGCTATTATACAGTACCTAAAATTCTATTTGTGGGCCAATAGACATTCAAATAAAATAAAACACTTCCTTTTTAAGGAATTTATACAGTACCTACAACTACATTATTCTATCTGTGGGCCAACAGACATTTTAAAAAAGTCCTTTTTAAGGCCTTTTTGTTTCTATTTAATTATTAAGGTATTGGATTACGGTTCTGTCTGGTGTGAAAAGCCTAGGTTTAATTTAACTTGGTTTACGTCTGTCTCCTACGTTACAGCGCTTTAAAACGTGTATTTATAAAAAAAAATGGTTCTACTTAGATGTATCCCAGTTGTAATTTTGTTCCATTATTTTCTAAGCTAAATAGCTTGAGGTTAGGTTTTACAAAAAAAGCAAGTTTAAGGCAACCAATATTAATGTTTAAAATCGGCGCGTTCTGCTCCCATTTGAATGTAAAACGGATTCGTGTTTTATCTCAGCCATCTGACAGTTAACCGCTGAGTCAACGGCATTTCTTAGAAGAAGAAAAATATGACATGATTATATTCAAACCCCTTAACAAAGTCAAGACAGATTTTCAAAACACTACAATAAGCATAATTGTCTGGATGGACCGGGGATCAGACTACAGTGGGCGACATTCATGGGCTGGATAGCTGGATTTTATCTAGATAAAGCTTTCCATTTACATCTTCTATTTATGTCCAGATAGCCAAAAACTTTCAAAGTACTTATTCTTGGTGGAAAGATGAAGCACTACGTGAATTTGGCTAGTCAAGAAAGTTTTTGAATCTAAGCCTGGGACTAGATATAACCAAAAGACATTTTTTTTTTTCGTTTCATCTCAATAAGCTTTTAAAATCATTTCATAGGTCTTTTAACTTTAAATTCAAATTCAAAATATTTAATTCAGACAATGTCCATTAACCCTAGAAAGATAACCATACGACAACGAACGTAAAAGATAACCATTCGCTTTTGAGGCGCATGATTTTGTAAAACATTGTAGTAGTTTTAGAAATAAAATGCATTACTTTTATCTTTTTTTATATTTAAAGTATTTTTAAAAAATCTTCGAAAGTTAACAAAAATCAACAGTTAGTCAGACAGTGGGATAAATCCCATAAATTATCACAAAAATAATATTTTTTTGTTACAAATAAGTTGCCCATCATTCTAATACCTTAGATTTAGTCATAATTACTGCATAATATATTTAGTTTAGAAACATTTTTGACATACTTCATTCTTATGTTCGCGTGCCACGCGAGCCCATCCACTGGCCATAACTACGAAACTATAGTACCAAAGAGCATATTATAATACAAATAGTACTTACCACATACAAACAGCCGTCCTGCGATAGAGCACACCGGCGACTGAGTTGGCTGTCACGGGCATAATTATGTGCATTGTGTATCGATTGGAAAGAGAGAGCAATATATTTAAAGCGCGGGCGCCTCTGCGACGTAGGTTATCTTTCTAGGGTTAAGGCTCGGTATAAGGCTAACTAGCGCCACCAATGTTGAAAAAATCATATGTCCCTTCAGAAGAAGTTTCTGACAAAACCCTAAGATGAGCTCATGCGCCATGCTTTTCTAGATTTTTATTGTAGGTACCCAACTCAATTTCTAAACTTAAGCTAAAAAATTTTCGATAACCGCCAAAAACGGCCGCTTTTGGCGGTTATCGAAAATCTTTTAGCTTAAAAGTAAATTTCGAAGAGGGTATCAACACTTAAAAATGAAGAAAAGCATGGCGCATAGGCTCATCTTAGGATTTTTTCAGAAACTTCTTCTAAAGGAAGATATGATTTTTTTAACATTGGTGGCGCTAGTTAGCCTTATACCGAGCCTTAAGGTCTTGAGTGCTCATTTAAAGGTATTTTGTCATCAAGTGAGCCGTATCGGGGTGTGTAGGTATATTGTGTGTGTGACAGGGTGTATGTATGTGTGTAAAAAGTCTGATGATAGCATACCCGTTGACGGTACATTTGACAAACAATTTTCTGTGGTATATTTTCTTCCTTTTCCTGAATTACTACACTGTGTTAGTTCATCAAATTAAATAACTCTGGTGTGTTTCCAGCGGGGGCGTAGTCATTGTTATTATTGTCATTAATTTGTCTGTTTTCCCACATAACCTCGATGTGACAACTTCATAATAGTATTGTATTCTTCCCATTGTTTAAAGAAATCTAATTTAAAGTTGAACAAGTGAATATAAGCTTTTATAAAGTTTATTGAAAGTATGAGGTGCTTGCTACTAGATTTTAAATGAACGGTTAGAAGGTTAACTCAAAACAAGGGACTAAGATTTATTTATTTTCAAAACGAGCTTTATTTACATGTTAATAAAAAAATGCATTTGGTACCAATATTATATGCATATTTCCTGTTTACGAAGTGAATTGTAAAGTACTTACTTAGTTAACACATTGTTATGCACATAATAGCCCCGCCAAGAAGAGAAACAATACATCAAATGTCACGTATCGACAGCACGTATTGAGAAGCGTCGCACTTTGTCTTTCTCTTCAGGCTCCATCACACAAATGCCTTCCAATAAAATACGCAATGGAATTAAACTCGATAACATTTTCATGAAGAAGACTTGCACTTCGATACTTGGACGATATTTTTGTGCCGGTGGAGACTCCACGAATGGGATTGTGAGAGGTGGCGCGAGGGAAATAATGCTGTAATACCAACAGTGAACAGATGTGTGCTGATGACGATGGTGATGACTTTTCCTCAAAAATGCCCTGTGACAAGCTAGGCTAGATCTTACTTATTTTTTTTATTTCATAATAGGTAGGCAGGTAAACATTTTTTTTAAGGATCTGATACTAAGACGCACGATTGCCAACGTTTTATTTTGTTTTCAAGTCCAAATTTTCCCGGAAACGAAAGAAACTCAAATTGCACAAGCAAAAGGAAAAACAGGAGTTACTTGTGGTCGAAAAGCAAATAAATTACGAGCAAACTTGCCGCCTTGAAAACACGTTTTAGTACCGAAGCCAAAGTAGAAGTTTCCTCAATTTAAGCTGAGAACCGAACGCCTTACCTTTCTAGGTAAAAACGCGCCAACTGCTACCGACCTGCGGCTAAATTTTAGGTAGTTTCTGGTAAGTTCTGGTAAGCTTCATCGTCAAAGCTTTTGTTACTGACCTATTAAACTTACCGCGATTCGACCCGTGTGAATATCGCGAATCATTAAAAGTTACTATTTTAACTGACATAGGTAGTGAAACCTTAATGTGTATTGTTTTACTTTGTCTCTTTCTGTTAAGTTAATTAATGTACATTCGTATACATTGGATACGAAAGACAACGTTATACAAATATGTTTTTATTGGACCTAGAACACAAAATCAACAATTTTGCTGCAATTCACTGATACCTCAATGACATTAACATTGTATTTTAGCGTTTTTAAAGGAAGGTCGTCTAAGCATGATTTAAAATCGTCGTTTACGGATTATGCTATTTGTGAACGTGAGGAGTACTTTTTTATCAGTAAGTATTTGGAGAAAACCCTTACAGATAGTTATGATGAATCTGAGAAGATTGTTTGCGCGGTAAAAAGTACGAACATAAATGCCTCTGCTCACGACTAAAGACACACACGACCAATGAGCATTGGCAAAATATTTACGTTCTTCTGCCTTCATTAAGATTAGTTTGTAGCGTTGGCAAAGCAAAATCTCCGCTTCGTTGATTATCATGTATGCTCATTTATTATTTCTGCCTTTGACATCGTCTGTGCTGCGCTTTGAACTTTACTATGCCTTTTCCTCTAAGCTCAAACATTCGTAATATAAGGGTATGCAAGGGGCAACTAGTAGCTTATTTTACGTTCTCTTACGATGAATCGGTCGCTGTTATTCACCTGACGTTGGAGTTTATTTTAATAAGATGGTAGCCTTGCAATAAGTGCACAGGTCTTTCTCACTAGCTAGGCAAAGAGACCCAGCTTCGATTCCCGGTGCCGAAAGTTAAGAACATTTATGTATTTGTAGTAGCAATACTACTCGTTAACTGTGAATGAAAACATCGTGAGGAAACCTTAGCATCAGTGAGGTGTTGTTAATGGCCGCGCGGTGATAAAGCCCGAGCTCTCTCTCTCTGTACTTACGAGTTCAATTTTATTATGTTTGAACCTAAGTCTTATTTTTTCATAAAATACATTGTCGATAAAGTCACTGTATGTAGTGAAAACTTTTTATAAAATGCATTGTAGATACGCAAATGCTAACACCGCACATCGTAATAGGCCACTCTTTGCTCCGAACACAGTGGCCACTCTGTCACCTACAAGTTTATTTGTGGCAAAAAAAAAGAGGAAATTGTTCTTAGGTCACTAGTCTATTGATTCTTTCTGCTACAGTATTTAAAATAAGCGGTAATCTGAAGTCAGTTCTATTAACAAGTACAAAGAACAGGAAAACGGGAATATAATTTAGTTCTAAACGGGTCAAATCACGGTTATTTTAGGAAAGTTTCGACTGCGTTGCGGGAGTACGAGCAACTTATGTGTGAATATCGCGAATTGTTTATCTAAAATGTTATTAAAATCAAAATATCTGAAATAACAAAAATAAAATGTACTGATGCATAACGAAACATTGAAAATAAAGTCTGTTGCTTGCGCTTGCAATTCTGCAATATTGAATTAACTAACAGTATGAGCAGCGTTGAGCTGAAATACAATTCGTTTTCAGCACAATTCCCATTAGCAAAGTATTTCGCCACTCACGTACAAACTAAATATTGGTACACAGAAAGCTCAACCAAGAGTCCGAAAATGTTTAACCACTTCAAACAGGTTTTCAGAAGTTGCAAATAGTGTAAAATAGAATACTGCAAACTATGCGTTTGAAAATACAAGTACCCCGCCTATGACATTTGACAGGGAACTTTCAGAGGTACTGTAGTAGTTTTTGTTCCACGGGTTATTTAGATTATTTGCATGAAAAAGTTCTAGCATCATACTGTACAAGTCCGCCGAAGTTGTGAAAGAATTTACACTGTGTGAAGTGAGGTATTAAATTAATAAAGATGTTCAATGTTCATAGTATCTGTCAGTTCATATTTCTGTTATTTACATATTGATATAAACGATACCAGCAACTGCGCACGACAATAATGGGCAAAGTGTATATAAACATCTAAAGCTGCACGATGCCCAGTTCGGTTTTCGAGCTGGGTTGTCTACTGAAAGTGCCATATATAGTCTTAAGCATGTTGCTCAGTATTATGTAAATAGACATACTCCCGTAATAGCATGTTTCCTTGACCTCTCCAAGGCGTTTGACCTTGTGTCATACGACCTACTATGGGACAAACTAAGACAAAGTAATATACCACCTGAATTACTAACACTTGTTAAGCGCTGGTATGGAGGACAAGTTAATTATGTAAAATGGTCTAACTCTCTTTCTGACTCATATAAGCTACAATGTGGTGTTAGACAGGGAGGTATAACATCTCCAAAGCTGTTCAATCTTTATGTCAATGCACTGATCGAGGAGCTAAGCAGTACGCATGTCGGATGCTCTATTGGCGGCACCATAGTAAACAATATTAGTTATGCGGATGATATGGTGCTGCTTGCCCCCTCGGTCAGTGCAGTGAGGAAGCTATTGACAATTTGTAAAATATATGCGAGTAAGCATGGCCTTAAATATAACACTAAGAAAAGTGAGCTTATGATATTTAAGTCACCTGGCAGGATGCATGACTTTCCACAAGTCAGCCTCAATGGGCAGCCTCTTAAAAGAGTGAGTCAATTCAAATATCTAGGCCACTATGTTACCGATGACCTTAAGGATGACCTTGATATTGAGAGGGAGCGCAGAGCACTGGCGGCCAGAAGTAATATGCTGGCTCGGAGGTTTGCCCGTTGTACCAGACAAGTAAAACTAACCTTATTTACAGCTTTTTGTCAAGCTATGTACACGGGGAACCTTTGGGTGAGATATACTAAAGTGTCGCTAGATGCTCTGCGTGTCCAGTACAATAATGCATTCAGGGTGCTGTTGAGGCTGCCCCGCTTCTGTAGTGCATCAGGCATGTTTGCAGAGGCGCGCACGGATAGCTTTGACACCATAATCCGAAAAAAGTGCAACTCCTTGCTCTACAGAGTGGAGGCTAGCAGCAACAGCATCCTGAGTGTCATCTCTGAAGACCCTGTGTCCTTTTTTCTAAGGCACTGGCTGAAAGTATTGTCCGTGTCATAAAATTGGGTTTGTTATCTTTAATAATTTTTTGTGCTTCGTATTTTTGTATTTTTTCTGTGTAAGAATGTTCTTCTGTGTAAAAAAATGTAACTCGCCCATTATGATCCTAGTGATCGAAATAAAATGATTTATTATTATTTATTATTATTATAAAGAAAAAAAAGGTCCTGAAGATGAATCAAACGGTAGATGGGTGCTAAAATCGCGGAAGAAATATTCATATCTATTAAATATTAAATAACAAAGAACGATGCCAAGAGCCGACTCACAGTGGTCGATTTGTACGATTTAGGCGGCCAAAAGTCCATTTCTCAAAGTTAACTTATAACAAAACTAATTGATTCCCGGAAAAATAGACACCCCGACTGCCCAAACCCCACCCCTCCCCAGTTCCTAGAACTGCGTGCGCGCCCCCACAGGTAGTCGGAACTTGATCGTCGCGCAAGCTGTACGCGTTCGTTCTCGACACTCTTAGCGCAACCGATATTCTAAAGTGAATATTTCATTGGATATTATTCAGTTACAAGTGAAAGTGATGGAAGTCGAAAATTCAGGTAAGCTCCTTCAAATATAATTTAAATTAAGATAAGGAATATCAATATTTAGTGCAGTTACAACGTATCAAAGATCGCCCTTTTTCATAGAAAATATTATCATTTTTTTATTTTCAATAGTAAAAATGTTGTACTTCCGAGACCGTCCGAGTTAAATTCCTTATGGTTTCTAATAGTATAGCTCTTTGAGCAGATAACCACAAAAAAAATAGCCACCACCTTTGACCACTTCGCGAGAAAAATAATAATTCATTAACTTAGGCAGAAAGTGAGAAAAAATCCTTTTTTGTTTCTTTTGCGTTAAAATTCCTTTTCGTTGTTCTAGGTTCATCAAGTTACTCGGGCATGGAGGTAGTAACTCGCAGATATCTTTTTGATAAGATGATTGAGGAAAACTCTCCATCAATAAACGACAAATTGGAATACTTACAAAATTATTTGTTAATGTCTTACGGAGACTCCGACGAAGACAAAAAGTATATAAATCATAAATTTTCATATTTTAAAACAGAAATAAAAAAGAGATGGTCCAAAGCACGCAACACGCTAGAAAAATTTCTTATAAGCAATGATGCATGGTTAGCAGGAACGTTCGAGATGCCCATAAAAACGCATAATAAGTCAGGACGACCTAGCAAAACATTCAGTGAATGTAGTGAAAGAACTAAAAGGAGGAAAACAGAAGAAGTTCGCTCCTCTGTAGGCAAAGAAGTGATAGTTCACGCAGCGCAAGTAATTTTACAAAAAGAAGGAAAAAGAAACGCCTCGCATGTCCTAAAAGATATTACAAATTCGCCTGCAGCCGCAAACGAATGTAAAAAAAGACATTCCAAATCAAAGGCACAAGATCCCCTTACGCCTCGGGAGGCACTGCGAATGTGCGTGGACGCTGATTTGACACGAAGTCAATATGAAATTGTGCGAGCAACCAACAGAAGCTTTTACCCGTGCTACGAATTAGTGTTGAAGGCTAAACAGGAATGTTACCCACCCAAAGAGACGCTACGAGTGACCGCTTCCTGTGCTGAAAGTGATCTACAATCTTTGTTAGATCACACCGTCACGCGATTATCAATTTTCCTCGAAGAAGTACTAATGACTCTTACAGAAACTGAGAGAAATTCCTTGCAGATTATCTGCAAATGGGGTTGTGATGGTTCACAAC
Organism: Zelleria hepariella; assembly: GCA_949319315.1. NCBI lineage: Eukaryota > Metazoa > Arthropoda > Insecta > Lepidoptera > Yponomeutidae > Zelleria > Zelleria hepariella. The sequence goes on from OX439393.1 coordinate 9,494,097, forward strand.
AAGCTCAATACAAACAAAAGTTAATGAATGACGCCGACTCGGATGCAAATATATTTTTGAGCTCATTCGTGCCTCTACAGATTGTTTGCGGCGAAGACAAAACAAAAATGGTTTGGCAAAACCCGACTCCTTCTTCACCACGATATTGCCGCCCGATACGATTCAGATTTATAAAAGAGTCTACAGACATTACAAAAGATGAAATAAATTACGTTCGGGACAGTGTGAAGTCCCTAAAAGCCACGGAATTGGAACTGAATGGGCAAAAATTCTCGGTTAGCCACAGTCTTAAAATGACCATGGTGGACGGCAAAGTTTGCAATGCGGCGACTGACACCAAATCAACGAGTAGATGCTACATATGCGGAGCCACTTCAAAAAACTTTAATGACTTAAGTAAAAAAAACGAAATTCACCCAGAATCGCTTGAATTTGGCCTATCAACTTTACATGCCAGAATTCGATTATTCGAGAGTATTTTACATTTAGCTTATAAATTGCCCGTTGGGAAATACCGTGAAAAAAGAACCAAAGCAGAAAAGATGCTAGAACAACAAAAAAAAAAAGAGATTCAGCAAAGATTCAGAGAAGAAGTAGGTATCTTGGTAGATATGCCAAAATGTAATTTTGGTAACACAAATGACGGCAATACTAGTAGAAGATTTTTTGAAAACCCACATCTGGCTGCTGAAATAACGGGAATAGACTTTAATTTTATTTATAGAATTAAAGTTATTTTGGAAGCCATATCAAGCGGTCCCGAAATTTGATGAATACGCCATGGAGACAGCAAAACTGTATGTAGAGTTATATGGTTGGCATTCTATGACTCCTACCATGCATAAAATTTTGGTACATGGTGGAAAAGTTATAGAAAATTCTCTAGTGCCTATTGGTCAACTTTCGGAGGAAGCTGCAGAAGCTCGTAATAAGCACTTTCGCTCATACCGTCTAAACTTTGCTCGAAAGTTTTCACGCGAAGACTGTAACCTTGATATTTATCACAGGTTACTCTTGACATCAGATCCGCTCATCAGTTCAATGAGAAAAAAAAAGAAGATCCGATCAAAACCATTTTTGCAGGAAACTTTGGAGCTTTTGCTTCCTGCAGAGCCAAATACAAAAGGCACTTGTGATAAATGCATGGAAAGTGACGGTGAGGAAGAATTGTCTTTTAAAGAGTAACATAACAATTTGTATGTTAAACTTTCATAAAATATTGTCTTATTGTTTATGATTCGGTACCTAACATTGTAAGTAACATTTAGTATAATAATGTGGTAATAACTGTTGACCATTTAATTTTAGTGTATACTGTATTTTTTTGTCATCCATATTTTATTTTCAATTTAAATAGGCATGCAGACTGTAGAGAATAAACATTTTTTTTTATGTACGGCCGTCTTTTACTTAACAAATTGTGATAATTCTTAACCCAAATATCAAGAACTACTAAGCCGATTTCGATAATTCAAATGAACTCAAAATATATATTTTACACCAAAGGGAGATTTAAAGAAAATTTAAAAACATTGGCGCTATTTACAAAAATATTTTCACAGAAATGTTTTTTTGTATAGAAAAATACGCTTTCAATGAAACAAATAGGGATAAACATATATATTCACTCTAAAATACCAGATTAGCATTTGTTGTCGTATTTATTACTGAAATAAAGCATAAAATAGTTTTGGCCGCCTAAATCGTACAAATCGACCACTGTGCGACTGTCAACCTCAAATGATGGATAGGTTTAACATTTAATGATGTGATCCTTGTTAAATTTTTACTCTATGACTTACGGAAAGAAAAGTTCACGGCTTTAGCTACTTAATGAAGGAACTTTAGGTATACGTATCGGAAGGGGTTAGGCCTCCTTAAGAGTCAATTGACTTTGTTTTAAACTTAATCCGTAAATCATTGCTTAATATTGAAATTATTTCCAATTATAATGAGCGTCGTGAGTTGTAGGTCTTTGGATTTGCTGTGGGAAAATTTGTTTATTAGTAGCCTATAATGTTTGTTAATTTTGTGCTATACAGAAGAGTTATTCTTACTTTTTGATCAATGTCCAGTTTAATTAAAAAACCCATAATCTATGTACCTAGCTGCCTTTTTGTCTCTTGGAAACTATTACGTTGAAACTCATACAAAGTGAAAGTGAATAGTGCTTTTTTGCCAAAAATAAAATATAGTGGGCGCTACTAAACACCGATGTAATATTCTAAAGTTTTCCGTGTAAATGTAAAAACAAATGGCATAATTTAGTAAAACAATTACGTCCGTCATAATATAGATGATGCTCAAAGCACAGAGGCGCTGCCAATGAAAAAAAATATACCTATCTTCTTTTTGGATCAATGTTTTCTAAAAACGAGCCCTCATATAAGAATCCCTAGTCAAAAGTGGCCGTTTTTTTCTTGTGCATGATTAGGTTAGGCCTTAGGTTCCAAAAATAGTAAAGCCTAGGAATTTTCATGGGACGGCCCCTTTTTAGCAAAAAACATCCAAAAAGAACATAATAATTTATTTCATTGGCGGCGCTACCTCCCCTTAATATTCTTATAAATTATTTCCAAGAATTACATATTTAGGGATTAATTCTTCAAATACAAGCTTTGTTACTAAATTTTTAAAAAAGGACGGTATATTGATCGATTGATTCATTACGGCTTTTTCAACTAAATTAGGTTTAAATGTGTTTAAATTAGGTCCTCTATTTTCAGATTATTATGTAAACAGCTTCTATAATATCCCAAAAGTTCAAGGAGAATGCCAACACTGCAGCAGACTCTAAAGCCTCGCGTCCATTAGGCGGATCGGGGCGGATTTTTGCCGGCGGCAAAAATCCGCCTGCCTATATTTTGTATGGAAGTGCGTCCACTAGAGCGCATCGGGGCGGGGCGGGCCGCGACGCAATATTTTTGCCGGCGGATTTTTGCCGGCGGCATTACCCGCCCCGATGCGCCTAGTGGACGCAGGGGCAACAGCATGCTCGCGCATGCGAATGCGCGCGAGTGTTGCCATTTGTCGACCAGAATACATAATCGGCTGAATTATTGTTGTTCTTGTTTATAATAATGGAAAGAATTCTATGCTATTGGCGTGAACGAAAAATCGCTGAACAAACGCTTAGTACGAATAGCTCAGTAAAGTTAAGCTTCAAAATAATAAAACTGTAAAAAAATTGAATTACCCTACACGCTGCTATCGTCCAACCTTAAGGGTGGACGATAGCAACGTGGCGGGAGATTCAAAATTTTCACAGTTTTTTACATTTTGTAGCTAAACTGAGCTATTTTTGTTCAGCGATTTTTCGTTCGCGGCTATAACATAGTATTCTTTTCATTATTGTAAACAACAGAACAACAATAATTCAGCTGATTATGTGTTCTGGTCTACGATAAGTTTTTTGGGCAGTGCCACTGCTTCATAGACCAGAACACATACTAATCGGCTGAATTATTGTTGTTCTGTAGTCCACAATAATGAAAAGAATACTGTTTTATTGCCGCGAACGAAAAATCGCTGAACAAAAATAGCTCAGTTTAGCTACAAAATGTAAAAATCTGTGAAAATTTTGAATTTTCCGCCACGTTGCTATCGTCCACCCTTAACCGATCATGATGATGAAGAAATACCAGCAGAAGTATTAGAAGTTGATTTTTGGTTTTGTTAAGTTTATGGTTTTCACAAACGCCGTATTGTTCCAGTAGACTCGGAGAACTTCGCTCGCTTCTCTCGCTCGTTCAATTATTCCGTTTCGGATCCAGATTGAACGCAGGTTGGACGTAACTCAACGCGGGATTTTTTTGTATCTAAATATTGAAATGAAAAAATATTACGTATACTGCGTGTTATTCACTAGGTAAGTAAAAAAAAAAATTGTCATCGAGTATTTATCATCAATTTTATTAGTTTAAAGTGCATGAAATCCCTAATATAAAATAGTCTGTAATTTTGGCATGAATGAATAGGGCTTGGCAATTTTTTTGCAGCCAAGGGCCACATAGAGCCAAAATGGCATAAAAGCGGACCGTACCTGAAACTATAGGTAGGTACTTACCATACCCTATAATTATTTTACCCATAGTATATTCAGAGTGAGATGAGCGCGCGTCAGAAAATTTCAGTCTCAATCATACAAAATAATTTCAATCAGTTGAAAATTTCTCAATCGACTAGGCATCAAAAAGTTACAATTTAGGCAATGTCACAAAAAGTCACAACGAGGGCTCAAAAGTTACAATATTTGTGATTAGACAAAGTGGCAACACCAAAAAATCCGCCGAGCCGATGCGCCGATCCGCCCCGATGCGCTTAGATGGACGCACCCCAACGTTGCGTTGCGTTGCGGCCCGGCCCGGCCCGCCCCGATCCGCCTCATATGGACGCTAGGCTTAATGTGACATTGATTCCACGCTAGAGAACCATTTTCGCAGCATTATTATAGCGTAAAATGGAGACATTTCGGTATAAAATGTTAAGTGTAATGCTAAGTTAACTTTGCAGCTTTTGGTTCAGAAACATTAAATAGAATAACACAGAAGCTCATTTGTTTATTATAAGCAGGGACGAAACGAAACGAAGGCCTTTGTATCTACGTAATGAGATGATTTATGCAGCGTCCAGTGGCACCTTCACTCACATTAGATGGGTGAAAAGACCACTCGGCGCTGCAGTGCCTGGGACATTGTTTTAGATGGAGTAGGCTTGCCCAGCATCTATACCATCCTGACAGCTTAATCGACCTAGCCCACAGCAGGGACCCAGTATGAAGATTTCATTTATAAGTAGGTGTTATTAGTCTGCGATTGGCATAATTTATCTACTCACAAACTTGATTAATTCATAAGGATTTCATGAAGAGAAGCGTAGACTGATATGGAAAATGTCTGGAATTGTATGAGAAGAAAAGAAAACAGACGTTGTCGAATTTCAGAATCGACGTCTAAATCCTGGGATTCGTCTATTGACACTTTCGTCAAAGAAACTTGTGTGATAGAATATAAACAACAATTCACACGCCAAAAGTAAATAACAAGGGAAACGGCGACGTATTTTATTTGAATAAAACCCTTTTGAACAAATACAATAGTTAAGCCGGAGTGTCCCAAAAAGGAAAATCTTTTTGCATCCTTTATTTCGTACAGACCCGAGAAACAAAATATTTACAACAGCAATTTAACTAACGAGCTAAGTGCACTATCGCTTTTGTTTAGGAATAGAACATGTTTGTAATAGATCTATCCATAATGTGCAAATGATGGTGGGAATTATGTTTCTCATAGTGCCGTCTCCGGCGGTGGTGGTCTAGTGGGTAGAACAGTGGACTCTGAAGTAAGAGGTACCCGGTTCGATTCCCAGTGCGGGCATGTATCTATGACTTTGTTTAATTTCAAAGTTACGTACATTTGTGAATTTGTAGTAGCAATACCACTCGCTAACGGTGAAGGAAAACATCGTGAGGAAACCCGCGGCTCAGTTGGCTCCACACGTATTGACCTGTCTTTCCTGTGGGCTTGGTCGACTAAGCTGTCAGGATGGTATAGGTGCTGGGCAAGCCTACTCCATCTAAAACAATGTCCCAGGCACTGCAGCTCCGAGTGGTCTCTTCACCTATCTAGTGTGAGTGAAGGTGCCACTGGACGCTGTATAAATCATCTCATTACGTAGATGCAAAGGCCTTAGTGCCGTCTCCTATCGGAGGTTGGCAATCAGTTTGGCTATTTCTGTTTTTGAGGCTGCCAAACGAAAGAAGGAGGTTGTACCCTATAAGCATAATCTCACCGAGTGATTTTGCTTGTTGTTGACCCATACTGACATTCGTAGAGAAATTGCTGCATCGTAATCTTTCAAATCTTTATTCTCTTAGTACACACGACAGCACGTCGACCTTTACACGCTAGTACTCTACTCAGTTACGTTACGGGTGACTTTACAACAAAAGTGTACAGTCTGACGTGCTGTCGTGTGTACGTGATGAGTTAAAATTCTGTATTTTTTATGCCTGAGATAACATGCTTTTCAATCCCCTTTCACATTATCCATATGCTAATCTTAGGTCAACGCTTTATCATGTTTAAATGGATTAGAGAGAATGGATGGTTGTTCATTTGTCTACTTTGTGTTGAGGAAAATTGTTTGTTTCGTACCCTCGGTTAAAAAGGTCAAAGACTTCAAAGGACTACGTGGAAAAAGAAAATTACACAGCCTTTAAAAACAATGTATACAAAGTTGACGGACTACTGTTCCGTATTTAATTATTTTTTTCCGTAAAATTTTCAAGATGGGACTTTTTTTTTGCATTTTATTTACAGTATCCACTTAAGAATCTCCTGAAGCTCTGCAGCCCTCTCGCTCACACTTTTCAACTTTTTAATTTCTTGTAAGAGAATGATTCAACTGTGGACGATGAAATATAGTTGCAGACTCAGATAATTAAGCTATCGACATGTTAACTAACTTTTTATTTTATATTAACAGTAATAAAAAAAATATCGCGGAACTTCGTTTAAAAGTAGTAGTTCCGTGATATTTTTTTTATTACTAGAAATATGAAATTAAAAATTAGTCCACATGTCGATAGCTTAATTATGTGTGTCTGCAACTATATTTCATCGCCCAAAGTTGAATCATTCTCTTACAATAAATTTAAATGTTGAAAAGTGCGAGCGAGAGGGCTGCAGAACTTCAGGAGATTCTTAAGCTACCCATTGTAAGATTTTTGTATTGAGCGAAACTCGAACTAAGTCCTGCCATTGAGCTATCCTTGGAGTTTCTTTACCATGCTTCTTCTCCAAGAAAAAGCAGAGCTAGTGAAGCTGGAGAAAAAAAGATAGCTAGATACTTAGTTAGTTAGATTAGATAGTAATAAGTATTTTAATTTATATCCTTTTTTTACTTTTGATAATAATTTGACATTCAATGTAAATAATTTATTTATTGCATAATGAATAAAAAAAATTGACTTTGTCTTTGACTTTGACTTTATCAAAGCAAAATCACGAGTGATAGAACTCAATGGAAAAATCTGCTTTCCGCCACCTTAGGTCCTCAGAATAATAAATTGAAGGAACGACTGGATTGATGCACTATCGAACAACATAACAAAGAAAAATAAACTTAGGGTGGCATTAATAGTCGTCGACTCAAGGTCAAACTCAAGTAGGTGATCTCAGGAAAGTCAAATGGTAAAGCCTTGGCTAATGTCAATGTCATTCTCAAGATAGTGTCTGTTAATAAGCTGAAAGCTACTCTACAGGGTGCACTCTAAGTCGATAGCGGAACTTTAAGTAGGCTGTCTACTGATCAATACAAACAACTTGTACTAGGTGGCGACAAAAATGGAGCGAAAAAAATATCAGCTGTTTCATACATTTGGCGCAGTACTGAGTCGACCTTTTGTATGGAACATCAGATATTTTTTTTACTTTATTTTCTTCGCCACCTAGTACAAGTTGTTTGTATTGATCAGTAGATAGCCTACTTAAAGTTTCGCTATCGACTTAGAGTGCACCCTGTAGTTTGACCTTAGCAAAGGCTTTACATTCATTTGACTTTTCTGAGTTCACCTACTTGATCGGGCTCAAGTAGGTGATCTCAGACGACTATTGATGCCACCCGTGTTCTATGGGATATCTGCTGTCTACTTAATTATTTTCGTTCGCTCGTCTCAGACAAACAGTAGGTACAACACGCACACACAAACTCACATACATCTAAACCTAGGTACACTGTTAATCCCAACGGAATATGCCTTATTTAGGCGGACTTGCGTCAGAAAGGGTTAGCCAACTAACTCCGAGTTAACTTGACATTTCCATACAATTTTTGACGTTAACTCAGAGTTAATTGGCTAACCCTGGTTGGCGAGGTCCACTTGCTTGCGCCAACCAGGGTAGAACTAATAACTAAACACACTAACCCAACTAGTCGGAATAGTTTCGCAATAATTAATTGTTTGGCGCAACTTCAAGATAGCGGTCAGCAAACCGTCAGAAGCAGTTAGCTTATATTAGCGATCTAATTGACAAAGAAAATAGGATTAAAATATGTTCCCTGGCTTTCCATTTAAAGGTTACAGGTTGTACCAAATTTAACCTTCTTTTTCTTCTAATCTCCTTTTTGACAAATAAATAATGAGGGATTTACGGTGCAATTTTTTTAAAGAATATAGGAGTAGAACTGCTTTACTTTTAGGAAATCAGGTATCTCTAAATGTTTAAACTTTGGGAGAGCCGTGGTAAAATTTAACAAGAGTATAAAAACAGACTTACCACTTGGGACGTCGTTTAATATGGGTAAACATTATTAGGTACTTTGCGAAGATAACAATGAAGAGGATATTCATTGTGTTGGTGCAATGTTCGAGAATTAATGCATGAATGTTTTGTATTGGTGCTATATTGATAATAATGGTATCACTCGCAAAGTGGTGTCGAATAATAATTATTTAAACATCCGCAATGTGATGTATTACTTCGTTGACTGACTAACACTTGGCTTCTTGTATTCCGTTTCTTTAATTTCCGACATCTTTAAAAATTATTGACATTATTATTAATTTTATTGTTTTGCATTATGTAATCATAAGATTTGCATGCCTTAAATAGGTTGAATGTGCTGAACTCTTAAATATCAACTATTTTAACATCTGAAATGTACCTACCACGTTCAAAGCAAATAAATATCTTGAATCTTGAATCTTGAATTACTAAAATAACTTGCAATAATAGAAATAGTACATTACTGCCGCGGTCTTTAATGAGTGCGTTTCTGGCGCGCTTTTGATGGCCGACAGAGCGCAGCTCAAGACCTTCACAGCGCGGTCAGCATTGCAGCCCTTGATGGACAAGCTGGAATGAAGGCCGAGACCGAAGGTCAAGGCCTTTATAGCGCGGACAGCAAGGGCTGCAATGATGACCAAGCTTGAGGGCCGAGAGCGTAGCTAAGTTAAGCTCGAGACCAACATAGCGTGGTCAGAAGCGCACTCATTGCAGACCAAGGCTTGTATAGTGCTTTACTCCAACAATGCGAGTAATTTAAATAGAACCAGCTTACCTTTCTTCGTAGTTTACTTTCTGTTGATTTTCCATTCCGCAAACTTTTCGTAGATAAACTTGTATTTTTCCTTTGACTTCGGTGGCAATAGGTACCTTTTAAATATCTAATTTAGCTTCCTTTTTATGTTCGGCGTTGTTAAACACATTGAATCGGAGGATTCGTTGCTTGAAGAGTTAACTTTTATTTATAACAAAAACAGCACGCAGAAAAAATCACTTCCAACAACGCGCGAAGCGGCGGAAACAATAATTATGGCCGCGCTTTTTTTTCCTATGCAATTTGGAGACTGCCAGCACCCAAACAGCCAAATTTAAAAATAATACTTTTTGTGCCTGATTTTTGTTCTGTTTTTGAAACCAAACTCGACATTAATGGATTTTCATACAATTTCTCTGGCCGCAAAACACGAGATTAATAAAATTCCATACAACTTTTCTGGCGCCTAATCAAATTAGCCCGCAAGTCCGACTTTGATCAAAGAAGGTTGACGAATTAATGACCACATTACCAGCTTTTTTGAGTGAAGTAATGAACAGTGGTGTATAGTTTGTGAAGTTAGGGCTTGTAAAGCCAGATCACGTAATGTTGTCTCTTCGGTAGAATTGTCGTAGCTCTCGGCGTAGGCTGCTACGCCGCGTAGCGTATGATGTCACAGCTACGTGGCCTACGGTGCGTTGCGCATACATCTGTCTCAACAGTCGCATCACTGGCAAGGAAACTAAAATTTCCCAGTTTAGAGTAAAATATGAGTCTGTAGCAAAAAACATGTAGCAACTTACAACTAGTGGTTCGCCCCGAACTATGAACTCGCGACCCCATAACTCAGCAACCCCTCGACCGATTTGGCTCATGTTCGAACTTAAAAATTATCTTTTCCTCATTTACCTGCCTACCAAATTTCATGACGATCCGACTAAATTTACTCAAGTTATCGTCGAAAGAACATTCACACATACATACATACATACAAACGCCGGATTCTTCGGGGAAACGCTCGCTTCGCTCGCTCGTTCAATAATTGAAAAAAATATAACATTTAATTTAGTCCATATTTTATGCATTACAGTGAAAAGATAGTAATTATTGTGATGCGGGATCCCGTAGGTTGACAAAAGTAAGTCAAACCTTTGCATATTTTTATTTTTATTCTTTGTTTTTTCTATAGCACTAACCCGTGCTAGCCACCTGGCTGGCGAATAAGAAGACCAATCGATAAACAATCGATGCTCGGACAGATCTGTCTATCTTGACATTCAGATAAGATAAAATATTATTGTACACCAATATAAATACAGAAGAAAAAAAAACTAAACTAAACAAGGTACAATGGGGAACATAATCTAACCTATCCTTATAATACTAGTGGTTCGCCACGAACTACGAACTCGCGACCCCATATCTCAGTAAACCCTCGACCGATTTGGCTCATGTTCGAACTTAAAAATTCTCTTTGCCTCATTTACCTACTTACCAAATTTCATTTCGATCCGACTTCATTTACTCAAGTTATCGTCGAACAAACATTCATACATACAAACATACATACATACATACAAACGCCGGATTGTTCAAGTAGACTCGGAGAACTTCGCTCGCTTCGCTCGCTCGTTCAATTATCGTAGCTACTTTAAATGTCGCCAAGATTGAGATCGAAGCGCGTGTCGGACTAGACTTGCACAATGTGTGTCCTTAGAGGGAGTTGTTACATCTCGTATCTTTGCTCACCGAGAAACACTATATCCCTATCTTATCTGACTCACCATTTGTATCCTCGCTCATAAGAGGTACATGAGTGTGCGAGGAAATAAGAGTTGTTAGCCGAACAAGCCACTCGTACCAATAGAGCTCGCGCCATCAATCAATTCTCTTGGTGGAAACCCAAACCATTGCGATAAGAGACAAAATCATTTAACTCATCTTTCATGGCGCGAGCTTTCTCGTCGCTCGTTTATTACTACGAATGCGGACGATGTCAGCCGATGAGCCGATTTCGATCTCGCTCTCGCGCACTATATGTGAGCTAGATAAAATAACGGGAGCTAGATGTCTACCGTACTGAGTTGAGAGTAAGTGTGAGGGAGCCAGATATACTTGACATCTCCGTGATATGACACTGACACACTTGATGACGAGGGAGATGTGTGTCATCTCATATCTGGCTCATGAGCTACCCAAGGCTATGCCGGACAATATAAGGAAGCTATCCAAAAACAATCAGCTGCAATCACAATACCGGTAACATAAATAAGGTGGGCCCTTCCTAGGGCCACCAGGAGATTGATCACGGCGCACAGTTCGATGGAATTCGGTGGAAATGAGAAAATAATGTCGTTAACACCGAATGGCTCCATTACACGTGGAAAGGAGTCTCTATTGCCAGCAGTTACAAAGTTATTTATTCTCCCATTACACTTTTGACAGTGAAAGGCAAGATGCAGAAAGTTGGTTTTGAATTACGATCCCTTCTTCCATTCTGACAAACTAAACCGATCAACTGAAACGGACCAACTATTTTTCTTTCACAGCGGACCAACTATCGCTAATGTCAAGCATTTGCAAAATTTCACTGCTGTAGTAAACGTAAACTTGAGTTTTAAGTTTAAGAACTTAATATTTTTTGTTCAATACGGAATTAAAACAATATTAACATTAAAAGTCAAATCAAAATAATATTCTACCTAGCTAAACTTTTTGACGAGCTTCACTAGCAACCGACCGTTTGATTGGAAAAGAAGCATGATAAAGAAACTCCAAGGATCTTTTTTCACCTTCTGTGTTATTTTACGCTATGCTTCTTCGCTCCCGGTTCTAAATAAAACAAGGAAAATCTTGTATTTTTTCTTTCCCCAATGTTCCGGTGCAATTATACTGTCAATCTACTGCAATTCTCTCTTTATTAATTTCGAAGTAGGTGTTTACAATTAAGGCTTGTATTTGTCCAAGTAAATATCTTTTCTGAATAATGACGAAGTAATCTTGTCATATTTTCTCCCGGGAGTTCAGAGAATTCTTTTCAAAGAGACGCTGTCTTTATTTTTCTTTCAGTTATTGGCTTTCGTAATAAGATTTATCTTTAGGAACTTTCTTTGGGAATATTGAGTGTAGGTTAATACGATATCGTTTGAGTAGTTTTGTTATCGAGTGAATATTTGTGCAGATAGTTTTGACTCGTGGAAAATCAAGCGGTGAAACTAGTTTTTCATAAATATTCAACGAATTTCGGGAATCAAAAGCAAAACAAAGCGGATGACTACTAGTCGCTACCAGTAGAGGGCCGCAAAACCCGAAGAGAACTGTTTGCGACAGTTTTATGAACTATTACCGTGATTTATTGTAACAATTTTTGATTCCGCAGCTTCGGTGGTATAACTTACAAAACTGGGAGCTAGGACAACAGGAAAACATTTTCCTTCCTTTTTCATTTCGGCCGCTGCTAAACTACGTCGAGCGTGAACGTCATTCCATTTTCAAAACGTTCTTTTTCTACACAACATTTTAACTGGCCAGTCTCACGTCGCCTCCGTCTCCCTAGAATATAAATTAAAAAAATGGAATTCATTTTGTTTCCAGAGTCAGGGGAGAGAGAGAGTGAGCACAATAAACTTTCCAAACACTTGTAGGATATTAATTAGCTTGCTTTTATTGAATGAAATTTTGTTTCACTATCAAATTATTAATGTTGTATGCAATTCCTTCGCGTGGCTTTAGAAAGATTAATGTTGAAAAAGAGATTTTAGCTGCTCTATAAAAAGCTTTGAAAATATTATGAAAAAAAAAAAAACAAACAATACTGCCCGCACACCCATGGTCTGTTAAATACGAATACGAGTATTACCGTTTCACTACTTCAACACGTTTGATACGAGTAATAAATAAATCACTGGCACACAACTTGATATATCCGTATGTACATTTACTAACTCAATAGCGGAATCAAGTAAATAAATGTTTAAACGTTCTGCCAACGGGCGGCCCAAATTTACATTTGAAATGCGAGGGTCATGGTTTTATTGCCTTTTTTTGGAACGTAATCCGGGAAGCGTATTTCCAAAAATATGTATGGTCTCATTTTATTTGGACTAGAGTTTCATCTATCTCCGGTATGCGGTCGTTATGATGCACGAATAACATCATTAATATTTCCTATGGGGAAAAAAGTTAAAAAAGGGCAATTTCGCGAAAAGTTCGAAAAAAGTGGTCGCGTGAGTGGATTTTTTAGAGAATAGATGCTCTGAAATGATAAAGAAGAAAGAAGTACTGTCCAGTTTACCTTTCTAGTTTCCCGCAGATCTCGCAGACTACCGAATATACAGAACAGCTGACTTATACTTACTACAGGGTGTTAAAAGACCGCCAACAAAGCGGGAAACCACGTATTGTCCTCATCATAACAAACATTTTTTCCCAAGGAACCATGCCTGGGAAATCAACGGTTTCCGAGATATTGAGGTTCAAAGTCGGACTTTTCAAACACGTCTATTGCGTAATAAAATATTTTTCAAAATTATAATAATTAATAGAAAAAATACTTTGTTTTGGTGTCTTGTAGGCGTGCCTTTCGGGTCTGTCGGCGGTCTTTTAACACCCTGTATACTCATATGATTACCCAACCTACAGGGTAATTTTTAAATAGCTTTATTCCTGAAACACGTTAACGTATAAATGTGATTTACAAAAACTTTTATTCTACGACTTTTCAAAAAGCTTGAGACTTTTTATTGAATGAACATTTCTTATTCTTTAAAAGTTTGCATTCGTACCATTTCAGCGCTTTTGTGGGCCAATCTGTACCACCTTTCCAGCCTCTCCTGCTCAACAATACACGACGCCAAAATTAGACGAAAAAACATTTTTGAGAAAAACAAATGCGATTTTACTAAAGAAGTATAACAAAAGTTGTTGGAAATCACAGAGCCTGCGCAGACGTCGCACAGCCTAGTGCAGTCTTATTACTACAGTAATAAGATTTCACTATGTCCTCGTCTCGCATGGCGATATACGCAGACAAAAGTAACCTTATAACTGTAATAATAAGAGCGCGCCGTGGACTTTTTGTCCGCCACTGTGCGTCGTCTGCGCAGGCCCCAAGGAAGTAGATGATTTTCAGGAATAAAGCTATTTAAAATTTTCCCTTTGTTTGGTCCCGTTCATGTTCTCATAGTAAAAGTAGTTTCTATTGAAGAGTTGTTGTTTTTTATTAGCCCTCAATGTTTGGCTAATGAATTGAAAAACACCCCGTAGAACTGAATCACGTTTAGTGTGCCGGTATGTAACAGAACCGCATTCACATGAATGTATTTTTACAAATTACAAGATTCCCAGCTCCGCGCAGCCTCTCTCTGTTTTGTAGCCGCATTTTATATTTACGCATCCAGCTACTTTAATGCTTCCCGGGAAGCATATCCCGACTTTCTCTCGTATTTCAGATTTATTTGTGGTGATTTTTCAGGTAGTTTTTTTTGCGATATCGTGTTTCGTGCTCCTTAGGGTTCTGAAAAGATTCCGCTGGATTTTTTATAAATGTTTCATTAACGGAATTTTGGTGGGAAATGGTGACGACTGACGGATGATAATGGGATTTGTCCTCTAACGATGTTTTTTATCTTTGACAATACTATACTTCTATCTCTATCTATCAGAAGCTAGCATTTTGTATGGATTGTTTTATAAAAGGTATTGTTACCCCAAGCAATTCCTCGAAACCACTAATTACTATTTCCAGAAACACAGCGCCGGACACCACGTAATTTATATCAAAGAAAGAAAACCCCACATACGTATTTAAAAGAGAAATTGGTGGAAAAACTCTATCATGTGGGCAGGATTAATTTGTCGGGCCACCCGACTCGGAGCGGCTCCTATTTGTACTTTGCCAAACGATAAAGCCGAGCGAGGAATATATAAAATAAAGAAGTTTTTTTAATAATATGGTTTTTGTTTTACGTAACCTACTCACCACACCGGGTCAATATTTTTAGAGAGTTATCCCTTTGTTTTGGAGGTTTTCTATCAATATATTTTAATTAAAGTATTAGGCCTTCTTCAGAGAGGTAAATATTTTGGGATCGATGAAGCTTTGACAACAAAATTTCTTTCAGAGATCCAAACCTGTTTGGTTTGATCCCGCCAGTCTATTAAATAGACATACGATTATATTCTTTAGGAATATCTTATTTGTGCATAGGCATAAAAGAAACAATACCCTTAAAAAGAAACAAACAAAACCAACAGTCAAGCTGCCACCTGTTTTATCTTGGGCCATAAACATAGCTCGTCTAAAGACATTTGCAGTCTCTGGCACATTATTCTTTAAAACAGACTCGTTTAGTGCAACCTCAGTTTAATATGGCCCTTTTATGACCGTGATGCCATTTTGGTCGTAAATAAATGATAATATTATGTAATGTCCAACTTTGCGTGTTTTTCAATGAAGTTTTCCTTCACCTTTCGTTCACCGCACGTATTGACACCGTCTTGTCTTTCCTGTGGGCTAGGCTGACTAATCTATAATTAGGATGGTATAGGTACTGGGCAAGCCTTTTCTATGTAACAAAAACAATGCACAGGCGTCCGAATGGTCACTTCACCCATCTAATGTGAGTGAACCTTGTGAGTGAAGCACTGGACGCTGTCAAATAATATAATCTCATTAAGTAGATGTAAATGCCTTAGTTTTTTCAAAGAAGGTTAAGACGCCGTACCGCTCACAACTAGCGCCGCCAGTAGAAAAAAAATCATATCTTTTTTTTTTAATACGTTTTTAGCAAAAAACGCTCCTGCGATTTCTCAACGCGAGGCTTAACTATTTTTAGGACCTAAGGTTTGGATTCCAGGATTGGATTTACTACGAATGCAATCGATTCTTAAGTTCTAGGATCTGGAATCCAAACCTTAGGTCCTAAAAATAGTTAAGCCTCGCGTTGAGAAATCTCAGGAGCGTTTTTTCCTAAAAACGCATCCAAAAAAAAAGATATGATTTTTTTTTCCATTGGCGGCGCTAGTTGTGAGGCGTATTTCACCTTAGTAAGTTTCAGAGGTAAACCAAGCCTTCACATAGCGCCAGTTGCTACACAAGTAACTTTTGCGCAGCAATCCAAGTGGTCCAAAATCCGCTCGCAAGTTTTTTGTGCTCGTATTCCTTTAAACCAGCGAACTTGAAAACAAATACCTACTCTATTTTCAGCCTCACTTATATTCAATACTGAAACGCGGTTTGAAAACCGAAAAGTGTTTTTGTCACATTTAACAACAGCTCGCTGACGATTTCAGAAATTCAAAGAGTCTGATTTTCAATAAAAAGGTGTTGAAGACTCCACCTTGTAAGCCACGTCTGTTATCCAAAGAAAAACAGCAACTAAAAGTCTGATAGTACCTAATTTATTTTTACTCCCGCGGAGCAAAGTTTACTATGCAAACGAGTTCGTACCCGACGCTAAGGATAGTCTTATCTAAGGTAGACGGTATACTTTAGTCTATGGGTAGATGTTTGAAAGCTGAAAGCAAAGCCTCTAAATTTGGTTTACAATTTAGTATGCAAATTGTTGAATCCGCATTTGTGAGTGCTCGAAAGCGAATTAAAGGCTTCCCGCTTCATAAAATCTTAGGAGTTCGCGTCGGCGTACACAGAAGGCGAAATTAAAGTCCTACCTAGTTCACCCTTACCCATTTACATTCAGTGTGGTGCATTGCTTTTTGCGCTTCGCTCTAGTCCACAGGGAAGAAGGTCACTTCGTCGGCTGAGAAGGTGGTGGTAGGGCTAACCTATGTTCAAAGCACTACGGCGTCTGAGTAGTGACTTTAAAGGTCAGCTAAAGCAGCGTTGCGGAAAATTAATAATTTTCATTCTTTTAAATAGTTTAGTAGTATTTAGAAAATCTCCTTATTTATTAAGTAGATATTTAGATACTTTTTACAGCTTAAACTTTCGTAAGCACTGCACATTTTTATATTGAGTAAATGAAACCGATAAATTGATATAAAAATTTACAAACTTTGTAAAAGGCAAAAAAATAACTATTTAATTACTCAATAAACTACACGATTTACACTTCCACGCCACCTTCAGTTGCAGCGGGCATAATGTAAGTCTGGCACTTACATGTCAGCTCCGACTGAAATTCCCCCGCATATTTAAATGAGTTTTCTTATTAACATTTAATATTCGTGTTTAGAGTTTAACTCTCTTTGTTAGTGGCGAGAATTTGCTCTGATTCGTGGATTTAACTTCCTCACTTGACTGTTAACAAGTTTATGAAGAGGTGGCGTGGTCTTACTTGGATGGAGGCATTGCGTTTCTTGTTGCGGCTTCGGCTTTGATTCTAAGAAGCATCAAAACTATTCTATGTCTAGGATTGTTTCTTGTTAGTTTCTAATCGCAGTTATACCTACATAGGCCCGTAATATCAATCACAGTTTAAACTCAGACCGTAGATTAAACCTCGCATTTTGCATGAGAATTAATCGATAGATAGGGTTTAAACTAGCTTTTTGGTTTAAACTGTGATTGGTATTACGGGCCTTAGTACTACAAGCTTATATTGAACTATTCATGAATACAAGGTGTTACAAAAGATGCTAACTCTTTTTACAGGGCAATAGCACCCGGTGACAGGGATCACAACCTAAATATTTTTTTTGCTCCGTGACGTTCCGTTGATTTTTAAATTAATAAAATGTGAACGCTGTGGCGGAAGAAAAGTATTTTTTTGATATTGTTTTCATTGACTTTCACAATGTTTTAACAACTCAAACCTATGCAAATGCACCTACACCCACAAACATATTTTTTTAATTTGAGCTAATACCAAGAACAAAAAAGTTATGAAAAATTTTCAATTTTGAGGAAATAAAATAAAAATTGATTTTTTCAACTTTTTTTTACAGAATTGACATCCTGATGACCAGTAGGTTACACCCTGTAAAAAGAGTTAGGATATTTTGTAACACGTTGTATAATACAAGTTAATCTACATTATGTAGGCGGACTTGATGAAAAGAAACTACAAACCAAACCAACACTAAAAGGTTTAATGATGTAGATAAAGCCATCTTTCACGATTGTTTTTTTAACTTTTATTAGTAAGTAGCAGGTAAGTAATCATTTAACTTAGAACTTGCCAATTTTAATTTGCCCTTTGATAAAAGTTGAATTTTATTTTCTATAGTCTAGGAAATATTATGTTTTTTTAATGCTTCCAACTGTTTTTCGAGTAAAGCCGCCCTTAAAACAAGTACATGGGGTAGATAGAAAATATATCTCTCTATACATCTTTAATATGTTCTTACTGAAGATATCACATTGTATTGAACCTTTACATCCCAGACACGTACATCGTACAATATTGAAGAACCTGATAAAGACCTCCATCTATTCCATATTCTGAATGACGTTCAAACGTTACATTGGGTTCAGTAGGTTTATAACATAAAATATTTACTCGTGACGTCGTTATTAAGAGTGCGATATGTAATAATTTTTCTCCCGTAAATCAAACAAATAATGAAACTAACTTGTCAATACCATAGATTTAAAAAGAGACAAATCTGTCAAGTCAAGTCAAAAGGTTTTATTCAATAAGCCATAAATAAATTGTTTCTATTGAACGTCAAAATATTATCTTTATTTATGACAGTGTAAGCGACTAGTTTCGGTTCTTATTCGGAGACATTAATCATAGAGCACAGACAGCTCTTGCAATGCCGCCATGGCCTAGTCGGCTACAAAAAGGAAAATATCCACGATAAAAATTATGGCATCAAAATCTTTATTTGGTACCTACATTTTGCAGCAAAGATACTGTATGTAGGTAAGCAAGTCTGAGCTCTACAGGATCTTTAAGGAAACTTTGTTGTACTAGCACCAAATTACGGATAGGACTTTGCGCAGTGTGGTTTTCATTTATATTTAGGTAAGATTAGATGATTCAAGTTCCGACAGATTTATGTGCGTTTTCTATCAGTTAGTGTTAGAGTTATAAAGTTGACGACTTTGGTAAAATCTTATTTGAAAGCCTAACCAACAAAAACTAGCAAAATCGGTAATCTTATTGAATACTTTATTCAACTAGGCCTTTATAAACAGACTAAGCTTTTAATTCACTAGACTTCACTAATAATCTGGAATTTGAGAAACTACAATATCGAATAGCTAAAGGAAAACTTTGATAGAGGAGAGAACGATATAATTTTCACCATCCCTAAAATAGGTTATTGGTACATACCGTATGAAGAATAGGCTTTTTGACAAAAAGGTAGGTAGGTTACAGATTTATCTATGGATTTATTGGCGGCAAAGCTGTTAATAAAAACTGGAACCGAAATTTGTAGATAACGTTTCGTTTACATAAACATTCGTAATGCGCATCGTATTGATCAATATTATAAAAAGTTTCATTTTTATTTCTTGTCAGGATAGCCGACTAGTTTCTGGTCCTTTTTGGGGACCTTTTTCATGGAGGAAAGACGGACCTTCATAGTAAAACGGTGGGCTGGTTAGTAATTAAATCTGTTTGCTCTTTGGAATGGAAGGAAATGTTTTAACCCCGTTCATTCCTGACTTGATGCCCTAAGGGGGCTCGTTCGCAAAACATTACTCATGTTGGCACATGAAGCGTCAAGCGTAAGAGAAGCGACGTCAAAAGATCCTCGGATTAGTATGTTGGCGGTCACGGTACTAGGAAATGTGTGGGTAAGGGGACAATTTATGCAAAATGGGCTTTAATTATACGACTAAACTGTTGCTGGGCAAGGCCGCCTCAAGTGATTTCTCCGTGGTAATGCCGTGCCATTTGCGAGAGGGAAGGAAAGTGCCATGATATTTTCATTCCTACACGCTTGGTAATAAAATGATATATTAAGTGTGTTTTCTTTTTTGTTTCGCATCCTACAACAAACTGCTCTTTTATTATTTTTTTATTCACTGAGTTAATCTACCCGTTATCAACTGTGAAGAGAAGAATGATTGATTATCAAGAACTTGATTTGACAGTTGACAGTCGGAGTGGATTTTAGCGAATAGGCGCCGTAGCATAAAATACATAATAGTGACACAAAGATTTGCTATCGCAATACTAATACAAAATTGTCATATTAATAAATTAAGACCCGCCATACTTAGTCCACTGAAAATAATTTCCGGACTGGAGTGAACAAAGATATTAGTAAGCACGACACCTTATTTAAGGCATCCAAAAAGAAGATAATTATTGTGTTTTTTTTTTTTCACTGGCGGCGCTTGTGTGCCTTAAATAACCATCACCTTAAAGTACAGATAGAAAGATAGAAATGAATTTTGGTTGTGGCTGAAAAGTAAGCTGATTTTAAGCAAACGTCAAAAATATGATCACCCAAGTAATTGGCTACTTAGCAGAGAACTCAAAAAAATGTGGAGCGAGAAAAATTGAATTTATGGAGCGCCATGTTTAATGATGTCATTACAAAATATTATCCTGCTACTTCACATTTTCACGAGCGCAGCTACCTACGAGTACCTAATCAAGAAAATGTGTTTTGCGCCTCACACAAAAACGTAAAATAAATGTGAATATTCTTGCTTTCAATATAGAATATTGTGTTACTATTTTGTTATCATATTATCATATACCTACCTCAAGACACCCAGTAATTATCAGTCTGTTATCTATCACAATTGAATTACAATTTTGTTTTGTGGTCGACAAACGAGTGTAGCACTGCCAAAAAAATAGTTTTATGACCAGAACGCATAATCGGCTGAATAATTGTTGTTATGTTGTTTACAATACTAATGAAAAGCATATATGTTTTAGTGCCGTGAAACAAAAATCGCTGAACAATTATCACAATAAACAAAAACCCGACTGCGTAAAAAAATCTGCTAAATAACGAAGAAAACCCAACTTGCATCACAGCCTACTTTGGGCTAATTTGTGTTTAAATAAAACTCAATTGAAGAGTATTGGAACTGTTTGTATATGGTAATGAATAAATAATGCATAACTTGACACAGTATTGACCTATGACGTATTGAAGTTAACACCATTTTGGTTGCGAAGTTAATTTTTACCCGACTGCCCAAAATAAGGGTTAATAATGATCTGCATCCACTACGGTAGAAAACTTATAAGTAACATAGAACCATCAACATCATGCCAACTCAGGAGTAGGCAAATTTACCATCTCATACAACTTGGCCCCCGTATTAATCAGGGATTAAGTCAAATGTACGGATTAGACCCTACCTTCACTGACAATGCCAAACTTGGCCGTGACTATAATGCTTAGACTTAAGTATTTGCATCCAGCATAAGATACAGTGGCGTCCAGTTGCACCTCCATTCACACTAGATAGGGGGAGTGACTAATTCAAGCATTGCCTGGGACATATTTTATGTAATTATACATAACTCCGCAAACCAATTTTGTGCACATAGAAAAAAAAATAAAAAAATGCTGATAATAATGAATTACGTTTTAAAATATTTATATCAACTTTCAGAACAATCTAACCAAAAAAAATCTGTACTAAAAGTACCAATGCCATCAACCCTTATTTTACCCACCTAGAGGTGAAATTATGAGAAATTGTAAAATACGACGACGTGTCTAAGTTATTTTTTTGGCCTAAATTAAGTTTCGTACCAATCAAACAAAAAAGCCTCCCAAAAAATCCAAACTCTAACAACACTTTTACTCAGTTACCCCCCAAATAGAGGAAAATTTTGAAAAAATTAAAATTACGGGTCTATTTGTTTTTAACACGCTTCTATAAGCTTGGCCTGTATGTATGTATGTATGTAACGGAATCTTTGAGCATAATTTTTACCAATTTCCAGAAGTCTGATTAATTTGAAACTTTGCATACGTATCAAGAACCAATGACAATGCAATAATTTGATAACAGTTTCCCATTATACCCCTACAGTGTCATTATACAGGGTGGAAAAGCGTGTTTTTTTAGTTTTTTAAACTGTTATTTATGTATGTACCTTAGGGTGTCCCAAAAAAATCAAAGTGGTTTTTTTAAAACGCATACCCTCTTATTTTTTTCGAATGATGTCAAAACAAACGTAAATAAAGTTTGGTGAACTTAGAATCATGGCAACCCGTGCCGACTTGGATCGAAACTTCTCAGTACTACGCACTATGGAGAGCGCGCGCTAAGTATTGATGTGCTTGCAATTGCTTAGTTTTTTGTTAGTGAACGTATTTTTTTTCAAGCATTCTTCATGGCACTAAAGTTACCAAGTTCTATAAAGAGATATTTTGTTTTATTGTTGACTTAAAACATCAAATAACGGGTTCAAAACTTCCTTCAAATGGGCAAATTTTGGCAGTATTGTTTTACAATATTCATGAAGTGAATTTATCTGTCAATGACAATGCAAACCTTTCAATTCGCAAATGTATTACCTATTGGGAAAAGGCACGTATCGCTAGATACATAGTTGCGTAAAAAAACTTGTAAGTTTATAAAAAGCCCTACAGGACTTGCAAAAAATGCAAACAAAACAAAAAATATCTTAGCAGCAGCATTAGATAGAGGTCAGCTAAGTATTAGAGATTATGTGTGTATCCCAGAGGCTACTATTGAGGCCTTTGAGCAGAATAATGACGAGCTTCCAACAAGAAAATCATTAATTCATACGGAGAGACGGATATAATGCGCCGTAAGGTTTAACTAAAGTAGTGTAGTTGGAAAATTAAATTTTCACGGATTTTTCTATTTTGTAGCTTTTTTGTTCGGTGATTCCTGTTCCACGACAATAAAACTGTATTTTGCTGATTATTATAAACAACAGAACAACAATAAATCAGCTGAGTATGAGATTTGGCCAAAAAAATCGTTTTGGTGCAGTACCACTGGTTTTTCCGAGCAAAACACTTTATCAGTTGATTTATTATTATTCACTTGTTTCGAACAATTAAAATAATACTGTTTTAGTGTTGTAAAACAAAAATCATTGAACAAAAATAGCTCAGTTTAGCTACCAAATCGAAAAAAACTGTGAAAAAAATGAATTTCCCACAATTAGCCCACAACACTACTTTAGTTGAACCTTATCGGAAAACCCCTTTTATAAATTGCTTATTTTTGCTTGCCGCCATGTTTTGAAGCTAAAGTTAGCTAAATGACAACAAGCCCTATGTTACACTCTTAAAAGTTTTTGGAAAAACCAGAAAAATATCGATCCTGATAAAATTCAGTGCCATAGAGAAAAACTGCAATAATTGTTTTAAAGTACTAAAAACAACTATAAATTGATTGACGTTTATATAATACTATTTTTTTGTGTTAGGTACTCACTAAATATACGATTACAAACATTATTGATTTCTTATTTCGAGATAAATATCGAAGTCAAGTATCCGCCCATACAAGCTCAGTACAAATTTTAATTTCTAAACTTTGGCTTCAAGTCGGCACGGGTTATCATTATCCAATCAAGTTAATATTTTGTATTTGAGTTATTAGGGTCAAATAGAAAAAATATAGAGGGTATGCGTATCTGATTTCGCGAAAAAAAAATCTCCCTTATAGCCTGGGACACCCTAATGTACCTACACTATTTATACAAAGTTAACAAACAAGCGGAGGAAAAAAAATCAAAAACAGAAATAAAGACGTAGCGTACATAAAAAAACTCCCGGTTTTCGGGTGCTGCAACGTTAGCACAGGTCTTTTGAAGCTGCAAGCTTGGATATAAGCAACTTGTAGTTATAACAACATATAAAAAAAACAGAACGAGCCGTTTGTTTGCCATTTAAATTTTTGATTATAAGACCGTCCTAACAAGTTCTTATAATTTTTGGACAAAGGCCCTCCCGTACCTTATTCCCATCAAAGAAAGTAAGGAGTGGCAAGAGCGCTCTGCATTTAATTTCTTATCATAACGTCATTATACGCCACATAAATTACAACTACAGAGTTAACAACATTGTAAACATCGTCAAATATGTATATTCATTCATACAAGATTACGCAATCAGCAGAGCGCGGGGGAACAACACCCGCAACTGAAAATCTAGTGCTCCTAAAATTAAACGAATTACCGGAGCCTGTAAACAATTTGGAATCGTCTAAACTTTGATAAAACAACATCGTACTACAACGGGTAACATTAATTTACAGTTCCAACCGATAAAATTAAATCGTGTGCAATTTGCCGCACCAAGAAAGCCTCAGCGACATTGAACAATGTCTAAAGAATTGCCAAATAAGGTCAACCAGCAGCTCTTCAATCGGTACAAGTTACTTACAACATTCGTAAAGAGAAAAATCCCCCTGTCAAACTTGAAGGCAAAGAACGACCTCACCAAAAAGTGTACCTATCTCGGAATGCACCAAGACTGCAGAAGAAAATCATCTGCAGAATAATTTAGTTGCGGCAAGAAATCCTGGTCTTCATCCTCCTTAAAAAGACCTACTTGATGCCACTTGCATAGAGTCCGAGTAGATCCTTGTTAACTTGTGATAAAACCTGATGAGTTTGATGATTGGCTTCATTCATCAAACTCACGCGTTGGCGGGATTTTATTTCGCTAATAAGCTTCACTCAGTTGCCGGTATAAAATGTAGAGTCGGTTCACCCCTGCACCTATCTTTTGGTCCACGACAGCACCTTAAAACGTTATCTCAGCTCAATAAAGTTCTTTCTATCCAGAAAAAAGTAATGTGGTCTTGAAAAGCAAAGAAACGTGAAACTAGTAAAACTAGTCCGGGAATCAGAGGGTTTTGAAGCGGCGGCGTTTGCCAATATGACTGTACGTACAATGTACAAACTATAATAATATATTTACACCCACTCAGCGCGACATGAATATATTTGAATAAATCTTATGAAATTGTGCTTAAGCCTCTTTGCTACGGTGCAAAATTGCCTACCTAATGTTACCATCATCGGTCCATATTCAATAAGTCATAGTGAAACTTTAATAATAGATTTTGCAAGCGTTTTAAATTCAGTTTTAAATTCAGTTTATCTGAAGACCATTTTTCTACCTTGTATCATCGTGACACAGGCGAGGGCAATGTAGGGGCGACCATCGTATTTCCTTTTGATAAATAAATATCTACTTTTTATTTTATTAGAGACAAGTTAGCACACTCCCACATAAAAATAACTTATATTACAAAAAATAAAATAATATTATATAAAATTTAAAAGTGGCTAAATAAATAATTTAAATGCCCGTGGCCGCTATTTGTGCACGAATTATGTACTAAACACTACGTGCCTGAATTAATGAGTTACCAAATTATGCATTTATACCTTGTTCTTCACGGCGTTTTTCAAGCACAGTTTGTTCATAAACGTGGCTAACTACATTAATTATGAGTCTGTAAGATTATACAGTCTTGCTTGGCTCGCTTAAGTAAGTTTTTCATAGTAGATGCTAAGATGTTATCCATTTGACTAGGAAGCATTTATAAGCTTCCAGAACTTAAAAACTGACCTTTCCTTTAATATTCTTTGTCTCAGCTATGATAAAGAGAGTGTCATTTGCACTGTGCAATTTTTCACTGGAATTAATTAAAATATTTTTCTCGAGATAATTTCCCATAAGACTTGCAGCCATTTGTTTTGTTTTCAGATGAGTTTAAAAAATATTCTTGTTCGCCCACAATTTCACGCAAAAAGAAACCTTGTGTGTGCCTTTTGATGGACAATTTAAACCCCTTTTGGCTTGAATTATTCAAATGTATTCATAATGTGCGGCCTCTATGAAAATAGGGGTCGTGTAAATTAGCCGTTTTTGGTCGAAAACTTTAGCACTTATGCGTTGGAGATTAGGGATGATATGCAGAAATGACTTTGAAATAAGATGTTATTTATCGTATTTCATTGGCTGTTTGTTATAATATCTACGTAAGTTTCCTCCCTTATAATATGCATTTTAAGGGAATGTTTCTAAAATCTTTGTTTCGTGGACGCCTTTGTTGTTATAGTTTCTATAGACTTCT
The DNA here is from genome assembly GCA_949319315.1 of Zelleria hepariella. Lineage (NCBI taxonomy): Eukaryota > Metazoa > Arthropoda > Insecta > Lepidoptera > Yponomeutidae > Zelleria > Zelleria hepariella. Next base: position 9,520,105 of record OX439393.1, read on the forward strand.
ATAGTTTCGGAGATTCTTTAATACGTCACTGGTGAGAGTAAAATTTTTAGATTTTCTCTTACATACTTCCTAAGATATTGACAAGTTTACGGATATTACAACTTTTCTTCGACCTCTAAAATGTCTCTAAATTGCATGAAGAGCATTGTTTTAGGGATACGATTTCTTTCAAAATATTGTCCGAGGTCTGTTGAACCATTAACATTCCTCCGGCATTGTGGGCAGAATACCAAGCAACCGTTCGACTTCTCTTATTTAGGTCAGCTCAAGAATGGCTACTGGCAGGCTGAAATATAGGATACTCACGCCGAGCGCTCTGCTGTTTTTCGCCCGGTATACAAAACTCGATACATTTGAAAAACTGGCCAAGTGCGCGTCGGACTAGTGCACTGAGGGTTCTGGTCTGGTATATCTGGTATACGGACTCTCAGTGTGACTCGCGCTTGACCGTTTATTATTATTTGTTTTTATACTATAAAATAATTTTAAGCCCTATAATCACACCAAGTTTCATGTTTGTAAGTATTACCGTTTTTGCGATAGAGCAAAAAGTATAAAAACACGTTTAAAATGGCATAAAATGTGCTTGCTATATTTTGACCCAACAACTCAGAAGTGACGGTTAATTGGTTTTCAAGTTAACTTCAGGAGTTGACTGATGAATGAGAAAAGGCTCTTTGTTAGTTACAACTTCATTGCTATTTACAGAAATATACTGAAGTTGAAACACTCGTTGTTAATTTATGTAACCATAAAGTACGTTCTTTGTCGAGAAGTAAACGTACTATCTGATGTACCAGTTGCAGCTGCCATAACCTTATAAACTTCGTCCGCGCAGACTTAAACAGACAGAGAAAGAAACGTATATTTTTCCACATCTCGATGACGGGGAGAAAAGATGCTTCTTTCTCTTCGATCAAGGATAAAACTAGATACAACATAGAACTCTGAAATGTGTCTGGAAAAAAAAATACAAATTAACAATTAAAGTGAAACTGTACACTAATGCAATAAGGTTGACATTCGAATATTAGATGTATGGTCGAAATGATGTTTCGTATTGTTCTATTGCTGATATCATTTGTTTTTGTGGGGACAAGTTTTTATTGTGATTTTATACGTAATGCGGATTCTATGGTATTGAGTTCGGTGTTCTTTCTACCTGCGCGGACGAAGTTTGAAGGGTTATGTCAGCGCGAACAAAGTCGCGGGAAAAAGCTAGTTATATGGTATATTAGCTCTATCCATTCCAAACATCTAAATCCGTTCAGCTGCTTCGGCGTGAAAGAGTAACCTACATCCAAACATCCATCCATACATCCATATAGCTTTTGTGTGATGTGATGATAGTCAGATGTGACAATGGGTAGGTACCTATTCGAGTCTTCACATCAGTCATCTTCTATGAAATGTATTCGTATGTAAGTAGTATCTACTTAGTTGTTTGAAAATAGGTGAGCTATCCAGCAAGTTCCCTCGTATTTAATTTTACTCCATAGCTCAATAATTATTATTGGTAAGACCAAAATTTTTAATCCTTCAATGCTTACGTATTTTCACTGAGTAACATGATAGCCACGAACTCTTCATAAAAACTGACACTTAAACTTGCATTTATCTTTAAATTATAGCCAGTGAAAGTGGCCGATTACAGTCGATGTGAATGCTGATTTACTGAGCAACAATTCAAGCTATTGACACCCAGGTGCATGCGCCAATCGGAGCTTAAGAGCGTTAAATCTAGAGTCTAATTTATGGTCTGAACCGGTCTTGATTATGGATAAACGGGTGGTATTCTAGAACGCTACTTAAACTCAGTTTAAACTGAGTTCAGACTGTCGATAAAGCAGTGCATGTTTTGATATGAAGGGAGGGATATTCAAATCAAAACATGCACTGTTTTATCGACAGTCGACTGTACTAAACTCTACTTAAACTGAGTTTAAACAGAGTTCAAGGAGCTTTCTAGTTTGAACTGAGTTTAAACAGAGTTTAAGTAGCGTTCTAGTTTGAACTGAGTTTAAGTAGCGTTCTAGAATACCACCCTTATGCCCGTTTTCACCAACCACCCCTAATTTTAAAAGACCTTTTAACGAAAATTATCTGCGCCTCTGCAAGTCTAGGGGTCATGGATGAAGGACCATACGAATTCCACTCACAAGCGTTATGAGTTGAGTGTGTATGATCCTTCATCAATGCCCCATAGACTTGCAGAGGTGCAAATAACTTTCGTTAAAAGGCCTTTTAAAATTAGGGGTCGTTGGTGAAAACGGGCATTAGAGCCTTAGAATTGAGGCTTAGTTTCGAGCTTGACTATGCAAAGGGCACCCATTCAATTAATATGGCTTCCATGCTTTTAAGGGAACCAATATAAAAAAAACATACTTAGATGCATAGAATAAGATAGAATAGAATAAGTACCCTTTTTTGTTCGATTTATGCATTTCTTCCGCGTTGTGAGCTATCGTGGGATATCCTAGCGTGTTGCTGTACCTCACTACGTGCGATAATTACCTTTTTGCTTTGCATGGTAAAAAAATCATGGATGCCTACCTATTTTATCACACTCGGTAAGCCGGCAATCTTTGAGCCGGGAAAAATCTAGTGCTTGACATCAAAAGCTCCTGGCTCAGTCGACTCCAGTATAATACAATGAAGGATTTACTTGAATCCATCCATATTCATAAGCCTCTATGTATGTGCAGCCTTAGGAGTACCGGGAGTCGAGTGTTTGCGCTCAGATAGATAGGTTATGGTAAAAACTGTAAGTTGTCTTGTTGGTAACCCCTATTCATTGTCTGTCTTTTATTTGCTGTATACCTAGCTTAGCTTTGCTCAACTTTTTAATAGCTTTTTTCCCGTGACTTCGTCCGCGCAGACTTATACAGGGTGTTAAAAGACCGCCAACAAAGCGGGAAACTACGTATTGTCCTCATCATAAGGAACATTTTTGCCCAAGGAACTATGCCTGGGAAATCAACGGTTTCCGAGATAATGAGGTTCAAAGTCGGACTTTTCAAAACTTTTTTTTTGCAAAAATGTACTCAGTATCTAATTCTTAATATACCTTTTCAAGAAGGCATACCAAAATTATGAATATTTCTTACAAAAAACTACATTAAAATTGCATTCCGCAATGTATTTTAAACATCGGCACTTCGAGCTTAAGTAAAATAAACTTATACCTACGCTTTCGCAATACGACTTCTGTACGTTACACGTCCATTGCGTGATAAAATATTTTTCAAAATTATAACATAAAAAACCAAAATCATTTCCCAGAAATGATTTATCGAAAAAGTACTTTGTTTTGGTGTCTAGTATGCGTGGCTTTCGGGTCTGTTGGCGGTCTTTTAACACCCTGTATAATTATTAATATTGGATTATAAAATTATAGACCAAAGTATCCAATATAATTTATTAAATTAAGGCAACTTAATTTAATATTTTAACAAAAAACAACTTAGTTTTTAAATTCTTCTCGGCTCGTATATTATTTCAAACAATCTTCACGCTGAGCTGTATCAAATCTCCACCATTTGCTGTAATTATTTCTAAGAAAATATGTAAATAGTTTGCTCTGAATAAGAATTCCGCCCCAGTTTGTTATGATTATAAGACGAACTAGGTTTTTAGAAGTCCTAAAAATAACTAAGCACCCACCCATCTATTTCTTTGAAATCGAACTTACGGACTTTAAATAGTCACTTAACAACCTGAAACATATTTATTATTTTATATTTTAGTATGAAAAAAGGCATTTAATTTGTAAAATCAAAAATAAACTCTGATGCATTTTTCGGGAATTAAATAGATTAAAGCAAACTCAATTCTTTGTTTCAATAGAAATAAACAAGCGATGCCTTACTACATAGTTAGAATTTTTTTCAAGAATACTAGAGCAGAAAAAACGAACAAATTGGATGCTAAATTATAAAAATAATTTTAAATGCAGATTTTGTTCGCCGTTGTCAAAATTAAAAATAAGACAGACCATTTTTTTATTTGTTGCTTGTTCTCATTATTATAGTCATTATTAGTTATCATTATTAGTCTCATTATTATCATTATTATGAGTCACATTATTATACAAAATTAACTGTGACCTAGCCTATCGCCTATTTCTAGGTTGATATAGTTTTTCAAATGTATTTTCCCCTAAGACGGAACGTACATTATCTTCCAAACGCGAGTAAAGTTAATAACTCCAGTAAGATTGTAAAACGCAAAAGTTCCAACAGATAATGGCCATATCTCACTACGTTAAATATAAGAAAAAGAAGAAGACCCTTCCAATTTAAATTTCAAATAGAGAACTAAATGACAAATGGAACGATAATAATGAAAGATGAAAAGACGGTAGTGCACTGAGAATTAACGATCCCCATGGCTTCTCGGATAGCTGCTCAGCTAACATTGCAGATCTTTTTTACCCGACTCTGTGAAGCAAAAAGGAGGATTTTGATTTCAGCAACGTATCATTATCTGTTCTGTAACTACATGACAGTTCGAATTAAATGACGTGTTGTTGGGTTCGCATTCATTACCCGGGTGACAGTCATGTGCACAAAATGAAATAAACAAAAATGTATTGACGCATGTAGGTATATAACATTGTCGATTTCAGTGTTTTTTTTTTTGTCGTGTCATCAGGTTTGAATAAAATAAAAACAAAATATTATTTAGTTCATTCCACCTGCACGAATCTGGGCCGGGTGCTTATGCACTGTGACTAATTAAATATGGGGTCTTTTCTCAGGACTTTTGGCCGTCGGGTTTCAAGTAGTTTTAAGTCTGTTTTGCATTCCCTTTTATTTACACTGATTTCCCGTGGGCCGTAAAAGCATTATGTCACCATCTGCTGTGGTTGCAATAATTTCCGCCAATAGGATAGTCGGTGCGATGGTAATCGTGGTTGACTTTTACGTGGATTTTTACTTCCTTCCTGATTTATTGAATCGTATGTGGTAGTGGCTACCCGATGTGGGAGTTTTCTGATAATATTAGTGTTAAAATGACTTGATCACGACAGTGATAAGAGTTTTTCTTTCTTCTCTCTTCATCAATTTTGATACTATAATACTGAGCTAAATTCAAAATCGCCAACCCGCATTGAGCACGCGTGGTGATTAAGCTCGAACTCTCTCTCTGGGAGAAGGCCTTTGCCCAGCTAGTGGGACATGTACAATATTATACAGGCTACATCTTACTTACTTTTAATACTGAGCTAAATAAGCTCGTTAATTTTACCAATAAAAAGCCGTAGTTTCGAACAAAATTAAGTACAAGTATACCTCTGCAAGCAATTTTATGAGCATTTTTTTAGGATGTGAAGTTTTATTATATACATGTTTCAGTATGTAGTAAATCCAATTTAAAATATAAAACGTGATTCAACCAAAGTATCAGACTTTAATTCCACTAGCTCACTGCCTAGTTTTTAATTTTCCAGTTACTCTTGCAGACTAAGCCCGGCTGTCATTATCATTTGTCTGCCATTTGTCTTCTGTCTCTTGCGTTTTACAGCCTCGAGCCAGTTTATTGATAAAGCAATGGCTCAGAAGACATACTATGCGATAAGTGTTAGGTGCGGAAACGGAGAAAACAACGGTAACTTCCGAAATATTCCTATACTACACAGCGTCGTGTAGGAAAAACTTCGTGAGGAAACCTGAGTGTCTGAGGCATTAAAGAAATCAGCGTGGTGGGGAAGCCCAAATTTTTACAGTTGCATTATAAATTGTTGTTTTTTTTTAACGATGACAACAATACTATTTTTCATCTCCCACGCCCGGAAAGTTTGCTGTTACTACTCATAGTAACTTACGATCGTGTTAAAGCCGAATTTAAACTATCTGCATTTTTGTGCGCTTCGAAATTTGAACGCGACGCTCTAGGTGTAGAAAAAAAAAACTGGCCGTTTAACTAGATGCCACAAAACCGAAAGAGAACAGAGCCTCGTTTACCCGCGGTTCTCCGCGAAAGTGTTTGTTCGTGCCCATTTTCTATACAAAACTGGGAATGTAAATGGGGCACACGCATCTTTTAAAAAGTTAAAGTCACGGAGTAGAACATTCAGAAACGCAGTTTCTTCTTACAGTCTTTTCAATATTTTGTACACATTATTTATTTTTAATACCAGTTAACAAAAAAGCTTCACTTCTGTTTTATCAAATACTATTACTAGTAAAAAAAAAAACACTGGTTGTTTAACTAGCCGTTTAACTCTCTTTCTGAGAGAAGACCTTTGACCGGTTAGGAATTAATTTGCACAAAGGTTACACATTGCACTTCGCATTGTAGAGTCTATAACTTCAATAACTGGAATACACCTCTATTTGTAGCCTGTTATTACCTACCCGTTGTTAGTAATTAGGATCTAATAAGTCAATTATCACAAGTTGATTGGACTCTGCAGCGCGGGCATGGTACCTACTGCTATCTACAGGGTGCACTCTAAGTCGATAGCGAAACTTTAAGTAGGCTGTCTACTGATCACTACAAACAACTTGTACTAGGTGGCAAAAAAATGTAGCGAAAAAAATATCAGCTGTTTCATACATTTGGCGCAGTACTGAGTCGACCTTTTGTATGGAACAGCAGAAATTTTTTTTGCTCCATTTTTTTCGCCACCTGGTAAAAGTTGTTTGTAGTGATCAGTAGACTGCATACTTAAAATTCCGCTATCGACTTAGAGTGCACCCTGTAGTGCAGTTTGTTCTACGAATTCAAGCTATAATCTCTAGAACATGAGCAAACTCTGTTAATTAACGAATGACCTGTTAGTGGGAACTAAACAGCCCAACTGTAGGTATTTTACTAAAAAGCGAGCTTTTCATCCGTGTGAAAAATACTCACCTATACAGGGTGTTAAAAGACCGCCAACAGACCAGAAAGCCACGCATACTAGACACCAAAACAAAGTACTTTTTCGATCAATTATTGCTGGGAAATGATTTTGGTTTTTTAGGTTATAATTTTGAAAATTGAACCTCATTATCTCGGAAACCCTTGATTTTCCAGGCATAGTTCCTTAGGCAAAAATGTTCCTTACGATGAGGACAATACGTGGTTTCCCGCTTTGGTGGCGGTCTTTTAACACCCTGTATACAACATATGATTTATACAGCATCCAGTGGCATAATTTATCTCCACTCTCTTTGTCCACTTTCATGAAACTTGATCAGTGAGCAAGAAAAACAGTGAGTCAATCTCTCTCTGTTTCCTCCACTCCATAAAACACACAGCCCAGTTCTCGGCAAAATATCTATTCCTAGCTAAACAAAACTAATCGTATTGCCGGACAGTGCACTGTTTAGTATTGCGCCTAGAAGAGTAGCTACGCGACCAGTTAACCAAATTCACCAACATGAGGTATTATCTTTACTGAAGTGTCACTTTACGGCAGGCGGCCAATGGCCATAGACAATCCTTCCTATCCTCAGTGTGGCATGACGCTGCCGATTTCATCCAATTAGCAGTTTGTCCATATACACCAGACACGATCAAATCAATCTGTCTATTCTGCAGCGAAGTTCAGTCATGGTTGCTATTTGGCAACTTAGTCATGCATGACTTAGTAACTTTTGACCCCGCTTCGTTACTTTTTGTAACCTTGTCTAAATGGTAACATTATGAAGCCTATTCGTTAAGTAATGTTCAATAGATTAAGAGCCTTTTCGTGCGAGTTACACTGAAATTTTCGGTAATATTATGGAAGGCGTTGTTGTAATTGTTAAAGTAGTTTAATAAAAAAATCTAAATTGGACCAAAAAGTATAAATTTCATTATTATAATACAACGTGTTACAAAACATCCTAACTCTTTTTACAGGGTGTAACCTACTGGTCAACAGGATGTAAATTCTGTAAAAAAAGAGTTGAAAAAACAATTTTTATTTTATAACCTCAAAATAAAAAAAAAACATAACTTTTTTGTTCGTGGTATTAGCTCAAATTTAAAAATATGTTTGTTGGTGTAGGTGCATTTGCATAGGTTTGAGCTGTTAAAACATTATGAAAGTCAATGAAAACAATATTTAAAAAAATACTTGTCTCCCGCCACAGCGTTCACATTTTATTAATTTAAAAATCAACGGAACGTCATAGATAGAGCAACAACAATATTTAGGTTGTGATCCCTATCACCGGGTGCTATTACCCTGCAAAAAGAGTTAGCATCTTTTGTAACACCTTGTCAGCTAAAAATATTCAGGTACAATTTATTTGAACCCAACAGTTTCGTCAAAAAAATCTGGATAAATATTGGCCAGAGTGGCAGTACTACTGCGCGACCGCCACAAACGTTTAAATTGACATGATCCATCCAATCGGCTTGATCAAGCCAAAATTATTGTGTTGCAAGCCAAATTTTTTATTTTATTTAGTAGTTATTGAATTTAGACACCCATTTCTCGGAAGAGTTTTCTCCCAACGCCTCTACCATGGGCGGTTGGTAGTGGCGTGTGGCAATTAATTTGCATTCTAGAGCGGTGGCCCGTGTCAGGCGCACGTGGTCATTCTCTCGAGGGGCCGTAAGTGGTACCGTAAGTGGTGACCGGTCATGGAAAGCCACACTGTCTCCTTACTCAGTCCCGCCCTGCCGTTTTCTACAGAGTGTTACAAAAAGGTCGTTAAAGTTGTCAGTACTTTTCAATGAATTTACATTCATGCAATTATTTTTTTCTTGTCTGTATTTGTATTGGTATACAATAAATTATATTTTATCTTATCTTCTCTCGAGGGATTCTGTCGAGGGGCAGTAGGGGTACATGACCGGTCATGGAAAGCCACACTATCTCTTAACTCACTTCCACGGCCCTGGCATTTTCTACAGAGTGTTTGCAACTAACTGCAAACAACTTTTGCAATGAGGCTGACTACGAAATCTCGAAAAAAATACTAGCTGCAACAAACATTTTATGCAGTGTATCGAATTTCCGTATGGAACAGCCGAAATTTTTTTTTTATTTCACAATTTATCGCGTAGTGCTTCGGAAGGCACGTTAAACCGTTGGTCCCGGTTGTTGTTGATTAATAACAATCGTTAAGCCATGTCAGAGACCCTTTGGGTGGCCTAAAAACTCTGACACCAGGGGTGGCCACTACCTCATACGATTACCTACCTACCATCGCGTAGTAAAAGTTTATTGTATTGATGTGTCAGAACCTTTTTTTCACACGCTATGTAGGTTACATATTGAATGTTTTCATGCAACTCTGTTGAGGCGTGGACGTCATTAGGCAGTGATTGAGACTGAGTACATAACTTGCTGCTTATATTTTAAATTTCCCGCCGGCCGTTATTTAACGGTAGACAAACTAACCATCTATAACCAGATTCAGATTCAGATATTTATTAATAATTTTTGACGCGGAGAGTCAAACTATTTCAGGTCATACGAAGTTCACCGGGTCAGCTAGTTAAAAATAAAATCATCAGTTAAGTCAATAGTTAATAAGGTAATAGAATAAAAATAGAATTTGATAAAATTAAAATATAAGTCACTGAATTAAAAATAAAGTTAATTAACCTTATTACTGGTTATAAATTCGTCGTATGTAAAGTAAGCCTGCCTGATAAGCCAGTCGCGAAGTCTAAATTTTAACCCGTGTCATTAAAGAAAACATTTAGGACGAAGTTAAAAACCTAGCGTTGTCTCAATTTGACTGTATTAATTAAAGCGAGAGGGCGACTGTTTTGAAGTCCATCCTAAATGTTTTCTTGAATGACACGGGTTATACACAGTCATCAACACTTTTGTATGATTTCGATTCGATTAGTTGGCAATAGTAATTTGATCTTAAGCAATCACAATCATAATCAAAAACGTTGAAGTTAGATAATAAGTCCCCGAATCTAAAACCTCGATGATTATATTGTGGTTGCCATATTTATAAAATTGTTTGAGTGGTTCTATGGAGAGAGTTTATACGGCCGCCGTAGGCAAATAATTTTATTTATAAATAGTTAAGGAAAGTTAAAAATGAAATAAAAAACCTCGACAAGAATGAAGTGAACTGGAGCCAAAGTTTACCCTCTAGAAGTGCTGTTTAAAACAGCACTTTTATGAAAGCATAATGAATTAATAAGAACTCTAATTAAACTTCATAGTGGCTAATAGCTGGAGAGCTGGTGACCAAAAGACTCGATTTTGTCGTCCAAGGCTGGGAGCTTTTAGGCTAGTTGTTTAGACTTCGCTGATGACGAATCACTATTATTCTCAAGTTCAGTAAAAAGAAGAAAGAAAATTCCAAATGCCCATGCACTTTACTTCTTTAACCCTTCACAATGTGCTTTCACAATAGAACATATTGGCTGTCAACTTAAATCTAACACAAGTAGGTTTTCAACGCCATCTTCAAATAAAATCAAATCAAATCAAATATTTTTATTGTGTCAGAAAAAAATATGTATAACAATAGCTAGAGTAAACTCTGAACCCCAAACTAAAATAATTTGTGTCTTGGGGAACAGTGCTTCCGTTTTGTGGGAACTACTACATTTAAAATAATACATAGTGTACTTAAGGTGAAATACGTCTCACAACTAGCGCCGCCAATGGAAAAAAAAACATATCTTTTTTTTGGATGCGTTTTTAGCAAAAAACGCTCCTGCGATTCCTCAACGCGAGGCTCAACTATTTTTAGGACCTAAGGTTCGGGTTCATACCAGTTGCCTTTTCGAGCTATATTGAGTTTTCATTGCGCGGAAAATCATACCAAAGGCAAGGTATTGGAAATTCACTAAGGGTGGCATTAATATTCGTCAGCTCAAGCTTGAAGTAGGTGATCTTAAAAAACAAAATCACCGACTTGAGACCTTGGCTAATGTGACTGTCAACCTCAAGCTACTCAAGCTCGAGCCAAGGGGTGATTTTGTTTTCTGAGATCACCTACTTGAGCTCGAGCTTTAGCTGACGACTATTAATGCCACTTTAAATGATGTTACAACAAGGAAATAAATTAACAGCCCTCCAGCAAGTGTTATGGTTGGATTCTGCATTTCGTAACACAGAATATACTCGTCAGGATAGGATAAAAGTATAGAGACGTATACAATGAGAAATTATATCGATGGTGTTGCAAATAAAATTATTAAATGAATAATTGATAAACCACCTTGTTGACGCCTTAATATTTCTATCCATTCTTTTTTACGCCAAAAGTGCTACGAATCCGGAAGTTTCGAATCCCAAATTCGAAGGTTATGTATGTAAATGGGCGGAACTTCCCGCGAATAAAGATGTATGTTTTTGGAGATCGCGCTAAACTATTTAGACCTTTGCCCTATGAATGTCGAATGAGGCATGGTGCCGAGGAGAAAATATAACTTTTCCCTCTCATAACGTGATCAAACGCGAACTGAATATCGAGATGTACTTTGGAAACTATTGGCTAAAATAATACGTCATGGAGAGATTTTGGTGGTTTTGAAAACTTTGACCCCAGGATTGGCTAGCCACTACCATATACTGGGTGTTAAAAGACCGCCAACAAAGCGGGAAACCACATATTGTCCTCATCATATCGAACATTTTTGCCCAAGGAACTATGCCTATAGTTCAGTCATTTTATGTTTTTCACCTAAACTAATTAATAAAGTTTTCAAACTTGTGTTACATTATACCTTTGGGTGTAGTGATGAAAACCCACAACTCTCCCCCCCTCTCCACCTGACGCTTCACCCCCTCTCACCATGAAATAGGTCCCATTTTTTTGTTTTTTCAATTTTGTGGGAAAACTATAGAAGATACGGCAAAAGTGTCAAAGGCAAACATAATCCTTATAAAATTTTACACAAAAATGGTTAACACATTTTTTGATAGGCTTGATGGTATTCGAGCTATAGCTAGTTCTATTATCCAAAAACTTGGCTATGAGCAATAAAATATCGTAACCAGCCTTTTTGTTTCAAAATATTAAAAGTTAGGTACGGAATTGTGTCAGGGAGCCTATGTTAATTAGTTGTCAGTACTTTAGCCTACAAAATGAGCTTTCATTCATTTCATTACGCATAATACTTATGGAGTTATAACTATCAGAGGTCTGGCGGTCACCAGTTACGCACGGCTCCCCGTTAATGGTTTCTTCCTTTTTTTGGGAAAACCATAAGAGATACGAAAAAGGTGTTAAAGGCAAACATTATCCTTATTAAATTTCACATAAAACAGGACAGCAAATTTTTTGATAAACTTAACGGTATTCAAGCTATAGCCAGATACACCGAAAAATATGTCAAAAATTACATAAGTCGCATTTCTTTTAAAATCTTTATAATTACGTACAAAGTAGTGCTCAGGGCGACTACGCCAATAATTGTAAGTAATTTAGACTACCGAACAAGCTTTCATCCATATCATTACGTACATTAGTTCTGGAGTTATACGTTCTGGAATTATTAGACAGTTAAAAATATTGCTTATTAATTATTTAAGGTTCGATACCTTATACACGAATCTATCGCCAAAAGGACGTCAAAGGGAGTTAGTTTATTGAAACGGTATTAATAATGAGCCATAACATCAGTTACAACTTTTTAATAACAGGAAATATGAAATAAAAACTCTAGTCACAAAGACTCTACATCTCCCTCAATATCATGATTTTTGTTAAAACTGCTTTTGCCTCGGCAACCGCTGCATTGCATCATTTTCCGCAGATGATGAATGAGGAGAACATTTGCGTCATCATTAGCAAGTACTTATTAGAGTTATTCCTTCGTCTTTCAGTCTGTTGGCCAGTGGAGCAATGAGTCTTTTCTTATTGCTCAAATTACTAAACATTATGTTTTGGTTAGGAAAGTTGTGTTCTTTCATTAAATTGAATCTCAGGACATTTTCTGTTGATAATACGTCTCAGTCTTCTTCCAGCTAGGCTGCGGAAAAATGCAATGCAGCGGTTGCCGAAGCAAAAGCTATTTTAACAAAAATCATCATATTGAGGGAGTCTTTGTGATTAGTGTTTGTATTTTATTTTTCCTGTTATTAAATGGTTGTTACTGATGTTATGGCTCACTATTAATAACGTTTCAATAAATTACCTCCCTTTGACGTCCTTCTGGCGATAGATTCGTACATTACTCGTTACCTTTAATACACTTTTTTTTTTAACCGTCCTATAGTTCCAGAACTAATAACTCGAGAACTATTGTACATAATTATATAGATGAAAGCTTGTTCGGTAGTCTAAATTACTTACAATTTATAAACGTATTCACCTTGAGCACTATTTCGTACGTAATTATTAAGATAAAAAAAATGCTACTTATGTAATTTTTTGGCATATTTTTTCCCCTATATCTGGCTATAGCTTGAATACCGTCATGTTTATCAAAAAAAGATGTAGAACTGTTTTATGTGAAATTTAATAAGGATAATGTTTGCCTTTGACATCTTTTTCTTATCTCTTATAGTATTCCCAAAAAAAATTAAAAACTATTAACGGGGAGTCGTAAGCTACTTGTGCCCTCCAGACCTCTGATAGGTATAACTCCGAAAGTATTATGCGTAATGAAATAAATGAAAGCTCATTTAGTAGGCTAAAGTACTAACAACTAATTAACATAGGCTTCCTGTGCAAAATTCTGTACCTAACTTATAATATTTTGAAACTAAAATGCTGGTTACGATAGTTTTTTGCTCATACTCACATTTTTGCATAATGGAACTAGCTATAGCTCGAATACCATCAAGCCTATCAAAAAAAGGTATAGAATCTTTTTTGTGTGAAATTTAATAAGGATTATGTCTGCCTTTGACACTTTTGCCGTATCTTCTTTAGTTTTCCCACAAAATTGAAAAAACTAAAAAATGGGACCTATTTTATGGTGAGGGGGGGTGAAGCGTCAGGTGGAGAGGGGGGGAGAGTTGTGGGTTTTCATCACTACACCCAAAGGTATCATGTCACACAAGTTTGAAAACTTTATTAATTTGTTTAACCGCCCCATACATTGAAAACATAGAATGACTGGGCTACTAGGAAATTAACGGTTTCCGAGATAATGAGGTTCAAAGTCGGACATTACAAAATTTTTTTTTTGCTGAAATGTACTCAGTATTAACTGCTTAACATTTCTTCTCAAGGAACTATATCAAAATATTGAATATTTCTTGCATAAAACGACGTTAAAATTGCAACCCGCAATGTATTCTTAACATCGGCACCTCGAGCGTAACAAAAGTTTATATCAACGCTTGCGCAATATGAGTTCTCTGCGTTACACATCCATTGCGTGATAAAATATTTTCCAAAATTATAACCTAAAAAACCAAAATAATTTCCCAGCAATAATTTATCGAAAAAGTACTTTGTTTTGATGTCTAGTATGCGTGGCTTTCGGGTCTGTTGGCGGTCTTTTAACACCCTGTATTAGGTTTAATAATAACTTTGTAAACTCAAGCTTCTATAGGATGCTGCAACCTTCGATAGGAAATAGTGACATTACAGTTTTTAAGACCGTCAGCTGCCAACTAAATGCTAAGCGGCTGAAACTTTTCAGTAACACACAAAATACGAAGGAACTGAGAGCTGAAAAACGAAGAATACAGTAGGAACTTTTTAGGGGTCCCCTTTCTTGAAATCCCTTGAACTGATTGAAAGATTGCTATTTTTGTTCCGATCACAATTTTAACGCTGCAATCTGCGAAGAGGAAATTTGTTTGTAAGTCTTTTATTTTGGTATCTGATCAGTCGAAAGGTACTTGATATTTTGTTCTTACGAAATTTTGATTGTAGAAACTTTTATGCGGCAAATTCAAAAAGTCTAAGTTCAAAAAGTCTACGGTCATAATGTCTAAAATTAAAATACCTAACGTTCATAACACCGACATTCCCAAAGCCGAAAGATCATTTGGTCGAATCATTGAAATGCAAGAGTTGTTAAGGCCGAAGTTAAAAATGCTGACACTTAAATTGCCTACGAATCGCCTACCGCACCTACTGACCTATCCGTTGTTTTAAATCTTGTTTGTCTGTCACACTTTCAGAAATACCCTGTATGTTAACACCCCATATGTCGAAAATTTCGTTATTTTTACGCTAAACCTCTTAGTTTACGAGATAACATAACATTTAATTTTGTGGACAGCGCAAATAATATTGCATCGGCTATTTGAACGTAGGCCTTTTAAACATAGGCGTTATTAATTTCGGCTATTTCAATAGGCATTTTGAAAGTAGGCGTTTTGATCGTCGGCGATATAATTTTCGGCGTTATGACTATTAGACCTTAGGATTTTCGGAATTTGAACCGTAGGTCTTTTAAATTTAGACGTAATGAAATTCAGCCTTCAAATGCGTGTCCCCCCCAAATACCTATTTATGCTGCATGGTCTTTACATGTCTCTACATCTATTTGTTTTCTGTTGAATTGCATCACGATTTTATTTTACATAAACTCAAGTCGCAAGTCGCATCGGAACACTTGGCACAGGCATCAGTATTATCAAGGGAAGATTATTTGCACGAGTAGCTAAAAAAAAGTAACTTTATTAACAGCTCGGCTTTTTAGAATCAACTTTCCAATAATCAGTGGAAAAACAATCAGATTAACTCAATCCCCTTGTGGTTCATCATGGAACTTCAAAATTCAAATCGCGTGCCATCCGACCTTCGCGGGGTTTCAGTGGATTTTGCCAAAATTGAATTATTTCGCGCTCCTCTTTGCTTCTGATAATCTGTTCTAGAACACTCGGTGCCTCCTACTTATTATAGAACGCTAAAGTGGTCCCCAATTAGAATTCTTTCTCGTGTTTTCTAAATTGAAACAACTATTCTTATTTCGTTTTTACACGACCACGTTATCTTGTGCTCTGTATGATTAGTGAGTGAGGACTTAAATATGGAAAAAAAATGATTTTGATGAAGTAATACTTACAACAAAACAAAGATCATGTCATCGTAAACTATTTGCATAGAACCAAGAAGGGTAGATAAAAAAGTTAGTTTTACCATCGCGTAAAGTTCTACTTTCGAAGATTTGAATTTAATAGTACTACAGGGTGCACTCTAAGTCGATAGCGGAACTTTAAGTAGGCTGTCTACTGATCAATACAAACATCTTGTACTAGATGGCGAAAAAAATGAAGCGAAAAAAATATCTGCTATTTCATACATTTGGCGCAGTACTGAGTCGACCTTTTGTATGGAACAGCTGATATTTTTTAGCTCCATTTTTTTCGCCACCTAGTACAAGTTGTTAGTATTGATCAGTAAACAGCCTACTTAAAGTTCCGCTATCGACTTAGAGTGCACCCTGTAGTGGTTCGCCCCGAACTGGGAACTCGCGACCCCATATACATACTTAACAACCCCATATCTCGGCAACCCCTTGACCGATTCGGCTCATGTTCAACCTAAAAAATTTTTTTAATTTCATTTACCCGCCTACCAAATTTCATACGATTCGACTAAATTTACTCAAGTTATCGTCGAACGAACATTCATACATACATACAAACAAACATACATACATACATACAAACATACAAACGCCGGATTGTTCAAGTAGACTCGGAGAACTTCGCTCGCTTCGCTCGCTCGTTCAATTATTTTAGTAATAATATTGTTTGTGGATTTTACTCTTTATCTTTATGCATTATTAGTTCAATTTTTATAATCATCTCAACGACAAAAGCCTCCTTCTTCACAAAAGTACTGTTCAGATGTACATTCCTCCTTTTGAACAGCGTATTTTCCTTGCGAAAGAAAATCACTGGGGCGTGTTGTACTGACGATCAAAGTACTTCTTTCTTATTTTCTATTGTTCTGTGTATGAGAGTAAAAAAATATATTTTAAAGTGCTCCGAGGCAATAAATTCCGCCTACGTTTTATGAGTTCATGCCAGTATACAATTTGCAGGAACAGGTGAATTAAGTTTAAGAAATAGGTCTAAAATAGACTCATTTCAGTAAAAGGATCCGTACGCCGGCCATTTCTTACCACGTTTTAGTGACACAGCGCAGATTTTTGACATGGAAAACAAAAGTGTGGTCAGAACCTATCAAATTGATTGAAATGGGCATACCGATGTTAATTTATCGATGTTTGGCATTTTGGCAGCTATATTTCAGTTTGGCTGTTTGACCACAGCTTCCACCACAAATGAATAACATGCGTACAACTCAATGACAAGGGGAAGCACCATAAAACCTCAAACGTAACTACATTTCCTTTTTTAGGGTTTTCTACCAAAAATATACATTTCAACCAAACATTTTACATGCTTCCGAATCAAATAACATTGGGGCAGAATGAGGAATTTTAATTACCTTGTACAATATGTATAGAGTTTTCTATATGCTAACTTGTCACCACTTTTAACATCACGCTTTGGTAAAAAGTTTACCTAGCGTTCTAGTGGTATGTACTTCGACTCACGCTAGATGCAAGGAAGGATCATTCGGTTGCTGAAGTACCTGTAGAGATAGTAAGTAAGATTTACGTCAAAATTAACAGTATATTATGTAATCTGAAACTTAACACTTTTGTGCTGTTATAATTATGTAGAACTAGCTTTTTGCCCGCGACTTCGTCCACGCAGTCTTATCTGTGGTAGGGCTTGTTCAAGTAAGTGTACCATTGTGTCGGATTTCACTCCATTCTCATCAATCTAAGATCTCTTTGAGCAGAACTACATGTAGTGTAAGCGTAGAGGCTACAAATATAGCTAGTCATAGCGGAACACTTAATTTATAAGTTTACATCGTACAATTACATCAATTTTTTTTTTTTTTTTTATCAAATTTTAAAGTTTTGTATGAAAATCAACCTATGTTGCAAACCTTTGCTGCTATATTGTCATTAATAAGAGTAAACATAGCCATATTGCACTTCCCACTAGCAGAAGGCTTAGCACGCGGGTCATTTTGCCTATTCTCAACTGTCACCTTAGCCACTGTTAACTGTCACCTCAGCTGTAGTACTACTAAGTGGCTAAGGTGACAGTTAAGAGTATTAGTAGGCAAAATGGCCCGCGTGCTAAGCCTACAGGTGCTTCTCTCAGAGAGAGAGAGAGAAAGAGAGAGAGAGAGACAGCGAAAGAAAACATCGTAAGGAAACCTGCCCCTGTATTATCTAAAATAACCACTGTAAAACTAACGGTTTTTAAATGTCAAAAAAGGATTGTTCATTTCAATAAGGGCTATTTTGGAGTGTTTTGACTCTCGGAAGTTGAGTGGAATTTTTAGATAATAGAGGCGCTGAACCTCTGAAGGTTAATATATCCAACGCAAAAATCGCCATTGATCGACTACATGTAGTTCTGCTCAAAGAGATCATTGAACGAGCGAGCGAAGTTCTCCGAGTCTACTGGAACAATCCGGCGTTTGTATGTTTGTATCTATGTATGTTTGTATGTATGTATGTTTGTATATGTATGAATGTTCGTTCGAAGATAACTTGAGTAAATTTGGTCGGATCGTTATGAAATTTGGTAGGGGGGTGAATAAAATTAAAAGAATTTTTAAGTTTGAACATGAGCCAAATCAGTCGAGGGGTTGCCGAGATATGGGGTTGTTAAGTTTATATGGGGTCGCGAGTTCACAGTTCGGGACGAACCACTAGTAAATTGATGAGAATTATGTGAAATCAGACACAACGGTAAGTGAACAAGCCCTACCACAGATAAGACTGCGTGGAAGAAGTCGCAAAAAGGTCAAAGAATCTGAAAATTGATATCCTACCTCTTCATTTCTCAGATCATTGACTGCAAAATATTCTCCCTTTACAGTTTAAACGTTATCTACCTTCGCAATTCAATCGTCTATTTACAGGTTATCCTTTACCATTTTGATGCAGCGTGCACAGAATTCTACTATCTTTTCCGAACGTATGGGAGAGTGCTCCTCAAAGAAAATGCTATAAGGAGGTAAATTGAATGCGAAACTTTCCCTGGGGTTCTATTCACGATGCTTACTTGTACAATACTACTTTACTTTGTAGAGGTATATAATAAGACTTTGTATCTTATATGTTTCTGTTGATTGGTTGAGACATTTTCTAGGAAAAGAGCCACTTCTGATTTAAGCTTTCTTCTAATTATTTCTAATGAAAGCTGAAAGCATGTTGCTACACTTGAGATTCTATGAGCCAAATATTTAAAAAAATACACTTTTTGGTTCGAAATGAGTCGAATCGCGGTAAGTTTAGTAGGTAAATTAATTAGGTACCTTTATTTTCCCGATGTTCGACCCGTTTCAAACCAAAACTATGTGTGTATTTGGCGAATCATAAAAGGTACTAAAAAATAAGCACTTCTTATAGTGTCGATTGATGATAGAGATTTGAATAGAGAAGCTTGAATAGAGAAGCTTTTTTTTTGTTTTATTTAAACTAATATGGACTAAATATCTTTGGCTTTAAAACCAAATACAAATCTCCGTGTATAAATACTCAATAATATAAAATTCTGCTTTTATAGAGTAAGTAACGTCGTGTCAGGTACTTTTTATCAGTTGGACACTAGCTTTCAACTTGGATAGCAATCACTAAGGCTGTTAATAGAAATACCCCGGCCGTATTATGGACCAAAGTCGAGTAGATGATCGATTTTCTACCTGAGCGACACTCTTTTCTATCTCCTTCAGAGATGATAATAAGAAGTGAGGCACTCACTGTGTAATCATATCCTTTACGTAAATCCGCAGACTGAGGGAGAGTGGTGAAAATTTGATTTCTTTTCGCAAGTTGCAAACACAAAAAGACAATTTAAGTTGAATGACGAAAGGGTTTGGAAGTATAGCGTTTGATTTGTATTTTTTTTTTAAATACTGTATGAATTATTTGTCACTTTAAAAATAAATAAAATTGTATTAACCAGCGCCAAAAATGTATTGTGTAGATGTTAAAAGGTTTAAGATATTTATTTCTCAAAAAGAATACATACATTCACTTATTGAGAAACAATGGGTAAGTAGGTAACAATACAATATCGACAGACAATTAACAAGAATTAAAAAAATAATAGGCAGCATGTTAAAACAACATATATTTGTTTTTCATTAATTTGAAATTGACCCTTAAAAACTGAACCTATTTCGCTCTATTAAGAATCCCCTTCAGCTTTGCAGCCCTCTCGCTCACACTTTTCAACATTTTAATTTATTGTAAGAGAATGATTCAACTTTGGTTGATGAAATATAGTTGCAGACACAGATAATTAAGCTATCGACATGTGGACTAAGTTTTGATTTTATTACTAGGAATATAAAATCAAAACTTAGTCCACATGTCGATAGCTTAATTATCTGTGTCTGCAACTATACACCGTGGAATTTTAGTGGTTTTAAAGCCGAAGGTATTTAGTTGCACTCGTGATTCTGAGCCAAATTCCAAAAATTTACTTCAAAACGAGCGAAAAAAAAAACACTTCCCAATACAAACGGCTATCGCCAATCGACACCATTTGTATGGAGAAGTGAATTTTTTTTTCGCGCGTTTTGGAATGAAATTTTGTAATTTGGCTCAGAATCACCAGTGCAACAAAATACCTTCGGCTTTAAAACCACTAAAATTCCACGGTGTATTTCATCGTCCAAAGTTACAATAAATTAAAATGTTGAAAAGTGTGAGCGAGAGGGCTGTAAAGCTGAAGGGGATTCTTAATGATGAACCTTGGCAGGAGACACCACTAAAAAGAAGTCTCACAATAGATTCTGCTTTCAGTACAATAAAGGGCTGTCAAAACCAGTAGAGGCGGGCGAGAATCGGAACATCGACCCTACGTTTTTTGCTTACCTATCTGATATCTCGGATCAGCGAAAAAGCAGTTACCTTACAAGAGTACTTACAAAGCACTTTGTTTCTGTACAAAATAGATAGCAGACCCTATTTACGTAAGTCCATCCTATTATGGCAAATGGGATTTGACCGCAAAATTGTAAAAGCGCACACACTGAATAGGTATTACTTCGTCCACATGTACTATTATTGTGTGTTTATTTACTCTGCTATATCAATAAATCATTACCGTACCTTACATTCGTACCAATTTGTGTATGTTCTCCTTTTACGAGTTACATTTCTGTTCAATCGGGCTATGTAAACTTTTTTTTTTCAATTGGTCCTAGCCTCAATGGATGGAACATCTTTTCATTGACCCTGCAAAAATTGACAGTACATAGAGGGCAATAGCGTGGTGATTAGGACTGAACTCTCTCTTTCTCTCTCTCTCTCTCTCTCTCTCTCTCTCTCTCTCTGGGAAAATGCCTGTGCCCAGTGGGACTTGTAAATACTTATATGACCGTGCCAATAAATAAAACATTTAGGATGAACTTCAAACCTAGCGTTTTCTCGCTTTGATTGTATATGACTAGTGCGAGAGAGTGCGTGTTTTGCAGTTCATCCTAATTTTTTTCTAGGGTTATACGCAAGATATGCAAATCATATTTTGGTACGAACAAAGTTAGGTACATACGTAGTTACTTACTTTATAACTGTAGTCCATCAGCCTTGTCCATTATCCAGGGTGGTAAATGTCAGCACGTCGGCACTCGGTCGCATGCATTCCCCTAGGTATGACCCACTAGTTTCTAGTTGCAAGCGACAAATGAGTGCGTCCAACTAACTTCCGCTCGCACTAACCAACTAAGCCGCTGGATGTTAATGAAATTCTCGCCATCACACATGTTGCGGTGACACTCGAAAGGCATAATAAGCTACAGCGACTATACAGGGTGTTAAAAGACCGCCAACAAAGCGGGAAACCACGTATTGTCCTCATCATAAGTAACGTTTTTGCCCAAGGAACTATGCCTGGGAAATCAACGGTTTCCGAAATAATGAGGTTCAAAGTCGGACTTTTCAAAACTTTTTTTTTGTTATGAATATTTCTTGCAAAAATCAACGTTAAAATTGCAACCCGCAATGTATTCTAAACATCGGCACTTCAAGCTTAAGTAACATGAACTGATACCTACGCTTGCGCAATATGACTTCTGTGCGTTACACTTCCATTCCGTAATAAAATATTTTTCAAAATTATAACCTAAAAAACCAAAATCATTTCCCAGCAGTAATTTATCGAAAAAGTACTTTATTTTGGTGTCTCGTATGCGTGGCTTTCGGGTCTGTTGGCGGTCTTTTAACACCCTGTATGCTACTTTATAAACTGAGACCTTTTGCATCTTTAGCAGACGATTTCAACAGCGTCCAGTCAGGCTATTAAAAAACCACTCTCGTTGTCAACTGTCAGCCTGTTTTTTTTTATCTCAAGTTATTAATAACCAATGGGTATTAAATAATATGAACTGAATATGGAAACTAAAACTAAAATTAAACTAGGAACAGCAGGCGCGCCTCTGGACCCCATGTGCCTATCGTTTGAACCCCAAACGGCGCAAATATTTCATCATCATCATCATCATCAGCCTGTTAACACCCACTGCTGAGTACAGGCCTCTTCATGCTCACGCCAACTCACACAATCCTGTGCCGGACGTAATCACCGTTTTCCGGCTACTTCGGCTATGTCATCGGATCATCTGGCTGGCAAATATGTATTTTCATCTCCCAAGCTCGGAAAGTACGCTGTTGCTTTAAACATGCGATCGTAGAAAATCCTGTTTTAAACTATCTTCATTATTGTGCGCTCCAAAATTTGAACACGATGCCCTAATAAAAAGAAATCTATGAAACTCCTTTAACTTGTAGCGTTGCCTAGCAACGGGTTGTTGATTTTATGTCACGTCAAGACACGATTTTTAATCAAGAACCCGTTGCTAGGCAACGCCACAGACTCCTTTGTGAAGAAGCAAAGAAGAAGGAAACTCATTTCACTAACCTCTTTGTAGGTTCCTGTCTATTGTTTTTCTCGCATAGCTGACAAAATCATTTCCTCGCTTCTGTGAGATGAAAAGTTTTGTGTTTTGCAATATTATTTGCGTCTCGTGCTTCTGAATACCTCACTGCGCTCAGGTTTCTTTTTTTGAACCACTCGCTACCTTCGCTAGCTCGGTATTTATTACAAGCACTCGTCGCCAACAATAATTTTGCATTCTTGCTTAACAAATTACAATTTTTGCCAATTGTATCGTATTTGCGCCGCTTAAGGCTTTCGGTTGCACCAGCTGCTGAGGCAGCCGCTCTTTCGCTCTAAGAAACATGGAAGGGCGCCAGTGTGTCAACGTAGGTGGCGTCCCACACCAGCGGCCTCCCATGCTTCCAGGGGATCAATGTAATGCCGTCAGGCCTCTTACCGTCGTCGTCGCAGATGATGCCGGGAGTTTCCAGCATGTCAAAATAGGATTTTTTTGCTAATAGTTCTTTTCATCTTTTGACAGTTGTCTTTTGAAGCCATCGCCAGAATAATCAGAAACAAGGGAGAAGTCACACTAGTGCCGCCAATGAAAAAAAAAACATAATACCTATCTTCTTTTTGGTTGCGGTTTTTTTAACGAATATGTCAGAAGTTGCATCTCCTCTCACGCTATAATAACCACTTTGGACACCGTAGTTCCTGCTGGGGAAGCACAACTTCGAAATAAAAGTTTTATCCCACTATCGGGTAGCGGCGTCTCGCTTCACGCGGTGAAATAAAGCAAGATGGCGATAGCCGATAATGGGATAAAACTTTTATCGTGACATTGTGCTCCCCTAGCTAGGCCATAGTATCCAAATAAGATGGAGGAGGCTTGCCTTGCAGCTAACGGAAAGCCAAGTCAATACGTGCAAAGCTAACTAAAACTAACTATACTCACGTTACGTGACACGGGTTACGTACATTTGCTTCTTGTATAATATATCTTGCTTTTTAGCGACAAAAAAACACCTGGCAGTTCAAACTTTGCTTTTCAATGCCAGGCAGTGCTTATAGACATAGACAGCAAATACCATTCATTCATCATCATACTCATTTGAATTGCTTAGCGGGATGGAGCGCTCTATCTCAATCCCTAAAGAGGATCCACTGAATAATTCACCAAACACCATTTCAAGTAAGTTTAGGTTTTATTGTTTATTTATAGTTACAATAAATAGTCATTTGGCGTTATTAAAACTATGTAACAGAGAGGCAACCACCATTTCTCAAAAACGTTTACGTGCCTCGTCTTGCAACCATTTTTGAGACCTGTAGTCGACGCACAGAATCCAAACTGAAACTACGAAACATCGAAGTTTGAAGTATCTATTTTTTTACAATCACAAGAGAAATTATAAAATTACCTTTCGTATCGATTATCAATTTATTTATAGCCTTATATACTGTACAGTGGATTTTAAATACATGATATTGTTAAATATATTTAAATATTTTCACCTACCTCAACATTAAGAATATTTTGTCCTTTCAGGATGATCGAAAACAAATTTAATACTGCATAGTAGGTATACCTATTTAAAATATGTACAAATGTCAGTGTAACAAAATATTTCACCAAAATGTGTAAATGTAAATAAAAAAAGAAACAACTAAGTGATCAAATTACTTATTCGGCTCAGTTTGCACCGTTTCGTTTGGTGGCACTGCAAATATTTGGTCCTCAACTTTGAATAACTAAGAAAATCAACAACGCAGAATATTTATATTATGTTTCAAACAAAACATTACTAACCACATTTAAAAAGTTGCACATTTTCGTGAAACATAGTAACGAAATAACTAACGCTAATTGAGAAATCTTACTCAATAGAAATCTTATACCTAATCACAGTTTTTGAATGTTTTTTCTTCCAACAGATTTTATATGACATAAAAAAAACATACTTACGTCCACACTACACAATATCATTATAATCTCAGAAATTATACGCCACAAACATAAAAGCACAAAGTAAATAAATTTACTCATTTATTTTCTGTATGATACCAAACGAGTATAAAAGTCTATTCCACAGGTAACCCACGATAAAGAGATAATATAGAAGTTAGTGCTTTTTGCCCTGCGATGGGAAAAACATTATGTTACGTAAAAATAATCTCCGACGGTAAACGAACTGACATTGCCTATGTTGTGACCATTGCATGGGTATTTGACAAAATACAAGACAATTTTCGTTTGTAGCCCCTATAAGCTACTTCGGACATTTACCAGCTCCTGAATCATTAAAAAAACTATCTTGCTGTCAGGATACCAGGATGCTTTATTTCACTCAGTGGCGTGCCTGGAGCCTGGAGTCAAATTAGGGCAAGCCCACAGTCGTGGAGCAGATAGACGAGATAATTGATTGATCTTAATAATTGACTTGAACTGATATTTTTGTAATCAGCCTGTGGAGCGACTATTTTTAGAAAGATTAGTCATTATTAAAAACCATACGTTTTTGATCTTATCCGTCTTAGTGCGTTTTACTGATATTAGGCATTAAAGTCATTTGATCCCTTTGAAATACTGCAGATAGTGAATGTGTGGGTCAATTGACAAATCAAAAAACTTCGATCGTACGGATTATCTTCTATTATGTAGACGTGAAGTAAAGAAATACCAAATAATTCACATAATTAAACTAGAAGCTAAATTAAAACCAGCATAACGTCAGAACTCGCAATGTCGAATTAAAAATAACATTTCCAACGAAGCTAATACCGTTATAAGATCAAAGATTACAATCGCCTTCCCATCCCGGCACGAAACAATTCCACGTAACAATTTAAAACCCAATTATCCTAAAACAAACGAAGAGATAATAAGAGACCTAAATTCGTTCTTTAGGCAAAAATTAGTAAAAGCGGCGTGATTGAGACTATAATAAAATTTGAGGACTCCCAGAATAATGTGCCTTTGTTCCATGTGTCGTGGTGGACTGCTGCTTGGTTTTCGCCGGCTATAAAAGAAAGATAATGTCAAATTAACACGAACATCTTTTTCTTTGTTTGTTTTAAGGCGGTCTTTCACCGAGAGTATTTGCTTGTAATGTAACAGAGTATCCCATCGCTGTATCAGTTATTGCGTCCAGACGCGCAACACGAGTACACACGACAGCATGTCGACCCTCACACGCTAGCACTCTACTCGTTTCGGGCGACTTTACAACAAAAGTGTACACTCTGACGTGCTGTCGTGGGTACTTACCCTAGACATGCCCGTAATGATACAATAATTATGTAACATTGCGGCAGTGCTGTGTGGCTTCAAGCTTCAGTTACAGTGTAAACTCATTCTGTGTGGTAGTTGCCTAGTGGTGGAACAATGGACTTGGAAGCGAGAGACCCAGGATCGATTCCCGGTGCGGGCATGACTTTGACTGTTATGTATTTTAATGTTACGTACATTTATGAATTTGTAGTAGCACTTGCTAACGGCGAAGGAAAAACATCGTGAGGAAACGTGAGAATATGAGTCATTATACCTTTGATGCAAAAATCAACAATCCGCATTGAGCACGCGTGGTGAAGGGGGCCTTTGCCCAGCTAGTGGGACATGTACAGGCTACATCTTACTTACAGTAAGTAATCACCTTTAGGCACAATGTACTCAGGTTATTTGTATACGTTGAGCCTTGGATTTTGCGTCTATCAAGATATAAAATAATATTGAATGTGTATTTTGGTACTGCTAAAAAAATCGTGCATCTGAAATGTCGACGGCAGATATTATGTTTAGAGAAAAAGCAAAAATTGCTATTCAAGAATGATAGTAATTTTTGCTTTTTCTCTACACATGACGAAGCTTTTGTGAATTTTATTGTGATTGATTGTATTATTTGACTTTTTTTTATTTAAGCGTGAATACCATTATGTTAAATATAATTATTTTAATTTTATCCAATAATTCAATTAGTGACTGTAGTGAAATGTGGTGACGTGAATGGTCATAATAATATGTTTGATTTCAAAGTGCAATTATTAAATCGTTACCTATAAAC
Source organism: Zelleria hepariella (assembly GCA_949319315.1). Lineage (NCBI taxonomy): Eukaryota > Metazoa > Arthropoda > Insecta > Lepidoptera > Yponomeutidae > Zelleria > Zelleria hepariella. The sequence goes on from OX439393.1 coordinate 9,546,907, forward strand.
AGAAGTCATTTTCGCTATTTCCACATTTAGCGGGTAACCAATCTAAATTAATTAACAATAATTGAATGTGGTTCGATGCAGCAAATGAGTAAACGTGCTATTGACTTAAATGGTATTTCAAATGCTATTGAATATTATAATTGTGAAATAAAGTATTCAATGCCTCTGCTTACCCTTTTTCCGTTATCAACCTACGTCATTGTACTTATTACTGTAATGATTTGATGATGAGTGAGTTACTTGGAACACATTGGAACTACTCATTAAAAAGTTTGTATTTTGGAGGCATGAGGCCAAGCATGCCTAGCATGGTAGCGGTAGACGTGGCTATTGTCGTAGTATGTCGCACAGACAGCCACATCGACCGTTACACGCGTGCACTGTATTCAGTTAGGTTATAGGCTATTTTGCAACGAAAACGTAAAGGTTTACATCTATACAGAGGTATACTGCAATGGCTGAGTTGCGCAAAACTCGCTAAATGCCGTAAGATCAATCACTGTTTAGACTCAGACCTTAGATTAAACCTCGCATTTTGTATGAAAATAAATCGACAGATAGGGTTTAAACTAGCCTTTTTGGTTGAAACTGTGATTGATCTTACGGGCCTAAGTAAATCATGCAAATGAACGTTGATACTTACCAATTAGGACATGTACATTTACTAAAGCCATGGAGTGATTCTTCAGATGGCAGGTATACGTCCCGCTGTCATTCTGTGATGCTGAAGCGACGTTGATTGAGGCGCTGAAAAAATAAGGTTAAAAATAATCCAAGTAGAAATTTTACGAGAAAATATGTTTTTGCTGTCGGGCTCCTTCTCATTCTCAACACATTTATTTCTCTCAAAAATTCGTAGTGGCATTTTAGTCAAAGTGTAGATAGTTGAGGCTTTTCATAATATTATTTTGACAAAGAAAAAAAAATATATATATTACAAAAATAGCTAAACAGTAACGGGGAAATCCGTAGTGAATGGAAAAAGACATCTAAGTTTTTCTTTTGGAATTGTATTATAAAACCACCCTGTAATAATTGCAAAATAAAAGTCCACCTAGAAGTGACACCTTTGATCATTACAAAAGTTACAGAAATAAATCTAGACCTAAAGATCTATAGAAATAATTGCATATAACCCTCTTAAGAATTCTCTGCTGATACTGAAAAAGGTTTTCTGGAAGTAACGTAATAATTACATCCAATTTTAGAGTTTTATACCAAATTGTGCAAGCACAAAATACGAAAAAAGTATTTTTTAGAGTCAATAGTTTATTATTACTGCATGACGTTACCACGTCACTTAAAAGAAGTTAAAATAGAGACTAATAATTTTGCATCCATGATAGTTTTCGATAGCTCAGTAAGTTAAAGCACTGGAAGAACCTTCTGGGAAATGCGCGAGTCCACTCACACTTGGCCGGTTTTTTTTAATTTCCTTTGACATTGCGTGTTTGATATTTCTGTGTATTGGATCACTGGCACAGCATGTCAGATCGAATTTAGACTCTTAATAGTTGCACTCACCTTACGTTTCGCCACGTAACTCCGGCTACTAAGTTTTTCCCTTGCTTCTTCCATGCCAACCCGTAGATATTATTGACAACTGGCGTTGGCGTCGTTAACGGCACCTTAGTCGGTGCCAACGTTGTCAAAGACTTTGGCTCTATCTTTGTGGTCGTACTTATACTAACTGTTGAAGTTAGAGTCGTGGTTTCCACACTCCAACTCTTATTCATTACTAGGTCTATCCTATTAAATACTGTGCTCATTTTTGTCGTCAACTCAGTGGTTGTACTCGTAGGTTGAGTGGTAGTGGGTCTGGTGGTGGTGGTCGGTTTACTTGGAAGGGCAGTTATGTAGTCTTCTGATATGATACAGGCTAAGTTTATTGAGCTGCCAGACTTGTAGAATCTGTCTTTCACTTCGTGGGTCTCGTCCCCGTTTATTGTTAGTATTGGAGCTGAAAATGTAAATATTTTTAATAAAATAAGTAGGTAACCTTTAATAATAGTTACTTCGCTTCGCAAATATTTGCAGTAATTTGTAACTTAGGCTAGTTATTCTAATAAATAAGTGCGAGAAACTCACACGCAATATTTTTAATTATTGTCATCACGTCTTTGTGTGAACCTTTGTTGCATATTATTAACTTTTAGGACTTACTAACGCAAAGAAATTAAGTCAAGCAATCAAGTCGATTCGCTTCAAGCTCTTCATTCACGCAGCCCAATCTTGGGGAAAAATATAATATAAACAGCGCCAATATGTAAATACGCACATCGACTTGATCCCCAATCTTAATATTCCGGCCGCAAATCCAAAATCAATACTTACGCAACACAGTCAGATTGGCTGATATGAACCGTGGCGGGTGAGTGGATATTTGGCACATGTAGAGGCCTGCGTCCGCTTTCCTCACAGGATTAATACTCAGCCTCCAATTGTTAGGATACTGGAACTTGACAGCGATCCGGTTGTCACCTGCATGAGGGTCCCGGGCCACCGTCAGCAACTCCGCCGAGTCAGCGTGCCGCCGGAGCCACATCACCTAGGATAATAAACTTTATTGACGGCTATTCGCTTGCCGAGAGGATGGAAAGTTGCGTGTGAGATATGAAGGTCGTAATACTGAAGGATGGGTGGAACAATGCGGGAGCAAATACGCTCGTAGCGTATCTGTGTGCTACGATCTGTGCTACGCCGTAGCGTTATACTAATATTGCTACGGCGTAGCTAGTGGAATTGTGAGTGTGATAATGTTATTGCAGGAAAATTGTGACTGAATTACGTACGGAGATAATGAAATTGCAATATTTTCCGCAAAAATATTAAACTCAATTATATTGTTGTTGAGTTTGCGAACAGAGCATACAAATTTTATAGACGCAAGTTTGAAACCGATAATGCCAATTTATCGTTTATCGCACTAATTAAAAACAAAATCAGACAAAGAACAATAGCTAATTGATATTCCACCACACATCGAAACATTTGTGGAAATTTTAGTACCTACCTGTTAGGATTTTTCCAAATTGGTTTGGTTTGTAAATAATGGCAGACCTAAATGGGTTTGCTACCCCAATAAATTGTGCCGACCAGTGTTTTTCACTTCTCCGAAGCGAAACAAAAAAGTATCGCTCTCGAATCAAATTAAGCGTCGAAAACATATACGATGTATTTAATTTCTATCCTTCTATCTATCCATTAAACGTAGGTATTTTATGTTTACTATATCGAAATTATCACAAAATTAAGATGAAGCCTTACGTCCTACTATTATAAATTATTATAGTGGTTCGCCCCGAACTACGAACTCGCGACCCCATATCTCAGCAACCCCTCGACCGATTTGGCTCATGTTCGAATTTGAAAATTCTCTTTGCCTCATTGACCCACCTACTAAATTTCATGACGAACCGACTAAATTTACCCAAGTTATCGTCATACGAACATTCATACATGCAAACATACAAACATACAAACATACATACAAACATACAAACATACATACAAACATACAAACATACATACATACAGACGCCGGATTGTTCAAGTAGACTCGGAGAACTTCGCTCGCTTCGCTCGTTCGTTCAAAAAAGAATGATAAAATTTCAACATCAATCGCGGTCGAATCCAGCGCTGGAATGCTACTAGAACAATGTAAATATGCACTGGAATCCAGTGAAATGATCAGTTTAGTAACAACGCCTTTGAAAAAATGTGGTCTAGTGTTATCTTATCGTATAATCAACTGTTTGCCTTTGGGCGGCCATGGACTTTTGGTGACAAAATACCGTCTTATCCTTCAGCATTGCCACCCTACCATTATTAGCCTACCAATCATAAACAACAGTAACCGAATGTTGTCAATCGGTTAAGAATATTTAGTCCAATTATTCTACTAACTAAGGCCTGTGCATCTACGTAATGAGATGATTTATACAGCGTTCAATGGCACCTTCTCTCACACTACATGGTTGAAGAGACCACTCGGCGTTGCAGTGCCTGTACATTGTTTTAGATGGAGTAGGCTTGCCCAGCACCTTTACCATCCTGACATCTAAGTTGGCCTAGCCCACAAAAGACAAGTCAATAAATACGTGTGGAGCCAATTAAGCCGCGGGTTTCAACCAACTAGTCTATGGCCCGGTTTCTGAGTTGAGAATTTTGCTAAGCAAATACATAACTATCGTTTTGTCACGCTCTTTTGTAAGAAATCTTCAGAGACAGGACAATACTTACCCATTTGCTTAATTCTCAATTCAGAAACCGGCAGTATCAGCGCTACAAACCTACGGTCTCGGTTGATAGTAGAGAAATTGAACAGTGAATAATCTTCTTTTTCTTATCGTGTTGGTGACATTGTCCGTCATATTTTATTGGTCCAGAATTCGGCCACGCGTATTCCGGCGTCTGTGACCGCCAGGAAGTCCTCTCGAATGCAGATAGTCTGGCACGAGGGACACGCAGAGAGGTGTGCCATTGTCGGCGGCGGTGAGGCGCTGCACACACAGCGATTTGAGCGGTCTGCGCTCACAACAGTGAATTATCCAACGTACCGTCTTATCTTTCAGCATCCCGACCCTGCAATTGAGCAGGGCTTCAGCTCCTACATGGGCGGTGACTTGCGTCGCGCCCTCCGCGCCTTCGCCCTCGAAGTACGGGCCCCAGTGACGTTCATGGTGGTGGCTCGACTGGTAGGCGCCATAGCTGGTGTGCCGGCTGTCTTCTAGCTTGTCTGTGGACAAACGGAGATATTGGTTAGATATTTGGAGACTCAGTGGTAAGCGGTGCTAGCCCAGTGGTTAAACGTTGGACACACAAGCGTGGGTACCGGGTTCGAATCCCGTGCGGGGTATGTTACTGACTTTGGCTTGTTTAAAAAAGAAGTCTTTTTTTTGCAGCAATAACACTTGCTAACGGTGAAGGAAATATATCGTGAGACACTCGCGGGTTCGCAAAGTTGGCCCCGCAAGTTTTAACATTGCTGGTTTGGCTAAACTTTGTAGGCTGAAGCTAAGGGGATGATGAAGCCTACATCAATCTAAAAATATGTCAATTTCAGCACCATTTGAGTGGTTACTTCACCCATCTACAGGGTGCACTCTAAGTCGATAGCGGAACTTTAAGTAGGCTGTCTACTGATCAATACAAACAACTTGTCCTAGGTGGATAAAAAAATGGAGCGAAAAAAATATCAGCTGCTCCATACAAAAGGTCGACTCAATACTGCGCCAAATGTATGAAACAGCAGATTTTTTTTTGCTCCATTTTTTTCGCCACCTAGTAGAAGTTGTTTGTATTGATCAGTAGACAGCCTACTTAAAGTTCCGCTAACGACATAGAATGCACCCTGTAGTGTGAGTGGAGGTTCCACTGGACGCTGTGGAAATTATGTAATAAACTAAGGCCTTTGCATCTACGTAATGAGATGATTTATACAGCGTCCAGTGGCACCTTCACTCACACTAGATAGGTGAAGAGACCACTCGGCGCTGCAGTGCCTGGGACATTGTTTTAGATGGAGTAGGCTTGCCCAGCACCTATACCATCCTGACAGCTTAGTCGACCAAGCCCACAGGAAAGACAGGTCAATACGTGTGGAGCCAACTGAGCCGCGGGTTTCCTCACGATGTTTTCCTTCACCGTTAGCGAGTGGTATTGCTACTACAAATTCACAAATGTGAAGCGGTGGTGGTCTAGTGGGTAGAACAGTGGACTCTGAAGCAAGAGGTACCCGGTTCGATTCCCAGTGCGGGCATGTATCTATGACTTTGTTTAATTTCAAAGTTACGTACATTTATGTAATAAGACGCAGGATAATACGCAGGTCTAAAGGAATTACGTGTGAACGATTCTGGGAACTCAACCTAATGAGGAGAGAATTCCCCTAACACTATAAAGGGAAGACGTGCAATTTCCAGCTCGCACAGCCGTTTTCCTTGAACTATCTTTATTACTTTACTTACATTACACTATAACATAAGCTTACTGTCCAACCTATACCACTAATATTATAAATGCGAAAGTTTGTGAGTGAGTATGGTATGTTTGTTACTCTTTCGTGCTGAAATGTCTTGAAGGATTTGGAGTAGTGGTCGCTTTGATATCAGAATAACGCTTTTACACTTAGAGCAATATCACTACTAGATAGGTATTTTTTCTATTCTGTACTATGCGGACAAAGACATAAGCAAAAGCTAAATGATTCATATTACCGTCCAGTGGCACCTTCACTCACTATCAGCCAGATTCTGTAGTGCCTTGGATCATATTTTCTTATTTGACTAAGAAACCTCGCCAGATACCTTTGCCTTTTCACCCACCGGGCTACCAACACTATAACGTGCCGCGCATACCGCCCGAAGTTTTACGTTCCGCGTCTAGAGTTCTATGTTCCGCGTTCTTTCTAATTTAAGGGGTTACTTGGAACCGTTCACACTGTAGTTGTCAGAACGCGGAGTTCTCGTGAAGCAAATCTGAGAGCTAAACGCAGAACGCGGAACTCCGGGGCAGTGTGTCCAGCGCCTTATAAAAAAGTAGGTAACACAGGACGGCGTCACAACGCTCGACGAGTAGAGACTTTTAGCATCAACGACCACGGCGCTAACAACTTTGCGATTGACCGAATTCACGGTATGGGTGCCAGCAGATGGACATCGAAGTCGAGGTAGGCCGCGAAGACGCTGGCGGGACGATCTCGATAAATGCCTGCCGGAGTGGTCTGAGGTGGCCCAGGACAAAAAAGTCTGGACTGAATTGGGGGAGGCCTTTGCCCAGCAGTAGGACACAAACAGCTAAGTAAAAAAAAAATTTAATCGCCTTGAACATACAAGTTGTTATAGTACTAATCCCACTAGCCGGCACAGGCCTGCACAACTTAGTGTTTTATATCTAAAATTACTTACTTTATAACATATCAAAAGAGAGCCGGTAACCTATTACGTAAATTAAAACTTTACGGGTGACTGTATGGCGGTTAACCAAATGATGTTTTAATTATATATGTAAATATCGTGAATCATGAAAAGTTACTTCTTCTTCATAACTGGCAATATGATATTGCTATGACAAACTCACTACTTATTAATGATCTTATTTAATATTACAATAATTAATAACACAATTAAGTTAGATTAATCGACTTATGACTAGACTAAGTATGTCATTAGGCCGAGGTCATTGAGAAAATAAGCTCTATTTTTCTCGTGAACAACCGTCCAAAAAAGGATCTTACGACATAATACATCAAGATTATTTATGATGGCTGCCTAGAGTCGATGACAAAGTGAAATGAATAGAAAATAATCACTTAGAAGGTTATTTCAAAAGCCAACCATGCTTAAGTTTAGGTTTGGTTTACACAGAGATACTATAAAATATCATTTTAGTTTTTAAAGGGTTGTCCCGTATCTTTAAAGTGATCAATTATACTCGTAGAATACGTACGTATATGTCGCAGGGATATTGTCAAACCAGTGATATTATAATTACCCTAGTGAAATTACAATTACCCGGATTATTGTCATCGCCACCATTTCTCACAATATCACGGGCTTATTTCAGTGACATTATAATTTCACTAGACTCACGCCGTTAGATTGTCAGACGGTCGATGATTGGTCCGTTTTCAAATTGACAATTTTGAAATCATAGAGTTACAAAATATTAGACAGGTTTCTGGAAATCACAAGCTTTATTGCAAGGATGTCTAATATCGCAGTTTTATCTTAATGTAACTCCCAATAAGTTAGATTGGTTTTTAGGGTTCCGTACCCGAACTCTATGTCTGTATTTCCTACCCTTATCTTTAGTACCGTAATAGCTAGCCAGTTGACATTTTGACAAAATATTTTTCATGAGGGACACTACAAATTAGATATTAATAACAAAATAAGGGGTGTCCCCATAGAACAAACGTGATTTTATACTTTATGCTCTATCACAAAAATGGTAATACTACAAGCGTCAAACTTGGTGTAGATCAAGAGCTTTATAGTAAAACAACAAATAATAAAAAACAGCCAAGTGCGAGTCGGACTTATGCGTGAGCGTACACACAACCATATATTTTTAATTGTATGGCGATACGGAACCCTCAGTGCGCGAGTCCGACTAGCATTCGGCAGATTTTTTGTTTTATCAGTCTGGTCACTGTAATATTTTCTTAGCTCTATGTTGAATTCCTAAGCAAATGGCGGTTCAAGAAGAGTTGACCAATCAAAACGCACGAAGTCCCCCACTACAAACTTGACTCATAATATACCTAGGGTTATTATAAAATCACTACAGCGTTCCCGTGAATATACAATAACACTAAAATAAGTCCGTGAAATTGTAAATGGAAATGGAGGCGATTGACAATAATCCGGGTAATTGTAATTTCACTAGGGTAATTATAATATCACTGGTTTGACAATATCCCTGCGACATATATACGTAGTGTATAAACTCTTACTCTAGGCTTGTGCCAACGCTATCTGATTGCATAATAATATCCATCTGTTTTCCTAGTAGCTTGACCTAAAACTCTAAGAATAAGTGAAATTAACGGATGCATAGATTTTTATACTACGAGGTTCTGTCACAATTATTTATTATTAGGTCTAATAGCTCTCAGTCTTGGTCACTGACCTAAAAACAGAAGAAAAATTTCAAGGTTTGCCAAAGAGCGATGGAACTGAGTATACTCGGCGTTAGAGGATCGACAGGGACGAAAAGGCCACACTACGATCCTACTAAAAAATAAGGCCTTTGCATCTACGTAATTAGATGATTTATACAGCGTCCAGTGGCACCTTCACTCAAACTAGATGGGTGAAGAGACCACTCGGCGCTGCAGTGCCTGGGACATTGTTTTAGATGGAGTAGGCTTGCCCAGCACCTATACCATCCTAACAGCTTAGTCGACCTAGCCCACAGGAAAGACAGGTCAATACGTGTGGAGCCAACTAAGCCGCGGGTTTCCTCACGATGTTTTCCTTCACAGTTAGCGAGTGTCACTGCTACTACAAATTCACAAAGGTACGTAACTTGCCCGCTGCCCGCACTGGGAATCGAACCGGGTACCTCTTGCTTCAGAGTCCACTGTTCTACCCACTAGACCACCACCGCTCACTACGATCCAGAACCCACATTTCCGATGTGGACCTTGCGACGGCAAAACTAAAGTGGACCTGGGCTGGCCACGTTAGCCGAATACACCCGGATAGGTGGGCTAGACTTGCCACCGAGTGGGTGCCCAACGGCGAACATCGTAAACGGAGCTGGCCGAGAAGAACATGGCGAGACGATCTTGACAAATATTTTTCCCAGACTCAGCGAAGTCTACTCTATCAGCCTACCAACTCCCAGCCTTGTACGAAAAAATATCTCGATTGGTCACCAGCTCTCCAACTATTTATACCTAGCAGTGGGCAAATGAGGGCAGACTATGATGGTGATATTGATGAAGTTTCAAGCATACATAAATGCAAAAGACCCATCGAATGCGCGGGAACTACGGAACAATCGTTAATCACCCTCAACAAACAAACATGAGGTGTTGTCAGTGGCACCCTCCCACTTTATTAATAAGATGATGAATGACTCTTTAAGGCTGGAAGATAGTAGTGTGGCGGGAAATTCAAAATTTTCACAGTTTTTTTACATTTTGTAGCTAAACTGAGCTATTTTTGTTCAGCGATTTTTCGTTCGCGAGAATAAAACCGTATTCTTTTCATTATTGTAAACAACAGAACAACAATAATTCAGCCGATTATGTGTTCTGGTCTACGACAAGTTTTTTGGGCAGTACCACTGCTTCGTAGACCAGAACACATAATCGGCTGAATTATTGTTGTTCTGTTGTTTACAATAATGAAAAAAATACGAAAAACGAAAAATCGCTGAACAAAAATAGTTCAGTTTAGCTACAAAATGTAAAAATCTGTGAAAAAGCCATCCAACCTTAATGGTATAGTCAAATGTCCGCCATTTTAAAAAAATCGCATATTTTCGGCTAACGTTAAAACATGTCTCAATCGACAGAGAAAGCAATCATAAAAATTAACTATTCTTTGTAAAAAATACGAAAGTGATATACTTTGGGAAATATAAGGGTTTAAACATTTGTTTAAGCATAAAACAACTTGGTTGTAAGAAAACTCTTTGCGCATGTAAAATAGATCAACAATTTAATATTAAAGCCGCGTTTTCACAGTAAAATTACTTATAACGAGAGTACCGTCCAGGGGTCGCATTTTTCTCAAGTTTCATGTTTTCTTACAATCATTAATAGTACATTACTGCCGCGATCTGTAATGGGTGCGTTTCTGGCGCGCTTTTGATGGCCGACAGAGCGCAGCGTAGCGCAGCTCAAGGTCATTACAGCGTGGTCAGCATTGCAGCCCTTGATGGACAAGCTTTATAGCGCGGACAGAAAGGGCTGCAATGATGACCAAGCTTGAGGGCCGAGAGCGTAGCTAAGCTAAGCTCGATGCCATCATAGCGTGGCCAGCAGCGCACTAATTGCAGACCAAGGCGTGTATAGTGCTTAACTCAAACAAAGCGAGTAATTGATGAAGACCTAGGACCTAGGTCCTAAGTTCTAGGTCCTAGGTCATAGATGCTAGGTCCTGGGTCCTAGGTGCTAGGTGCTAGATCCTAGGTGCTAGGTCCTTGGTGCTAGGTCCTAGGTGCTAGTTCCTATATTATCTTTATCTTTATCTTTATCTATCTTTATCTTTTATCTTTATCTTTATCTTTATCTTTATCTTTATCTTTATCTTTATCTTTATCTTTATCTTTATCTTTATCTTTATCTTTATCTTTATCTTTATCTTTATCTTTATCTTTATCTTTATCTTTATCTTTATCTTTATCTTTATCTTTATCTTTATCTTTATCTTTATCTTTATCTTTATCTTTATCTTTATCTTTATCTTTATCTTTATCTTTATCTTTATATTTATCTTTATCTTTATCTTTATCTTTATCTTTATCTTTATCTTTATCTTTATCTTTATCTTTATCTTTATCTTTATCTTTATCTTTATCTTTATCTTTATCTTTATCTTTATCTTTATCTTTATCTTTATCTTTATCTTTATCTTTATCTTTATCTTTATCTTTATCTTTATCTTTATCTTTATCTTTATCTTTATCTTTATCTTTATCTTTATCTTTATCTTTATCTTTATCTTTATCTTTATCTTTATCTTTATCTTTATCTTTATCTTTATCTTTATCTTTATCTTTATCTTTATCTTATCTTTATCTTATATCCTAGGTCCTAAGTCCTAAGTCTTATGTCCTAGATCCTAAGTTCTAAGTCCTAGGTCCTAGGTCCTAGGTACTAGGTCCTAGATCCTAAGTTCTAGGTCCTAGGCCCTAGGTCCTAGTCCTAAGTTCTAAGTCGCAAGTACCAGGTCCTAGGTCCTAGGTCCTAAGTCCTAAGTCCTAAGTCCTAAGTCCTAAGTCCTAAGTCCTAAGTCCTAAGTCCTAAGTCCTAAGTCCTAAGTCCTAAATCCTAGGTCGTAGGTCTTATGTCCTAGGTCCTAGGTCCTAGGCCCTTGGTCTTACGTCTTAAGTTCTAAGTCTTAAGCCGCAAGTCGCAAGTCACAAGATGTATAAATCATCTCAATACGTAGATGCAAGGGCTGTCTGTCAGTTGGGGCAATTTTCATCACTGGCCTTTTTGGTCTGATGACCTTCGGCTATCCCGCCCGTGCAGGGACAAACTTAAAAAAAAAAAAGAAAAATCCCTGGCCTTTTAATAATCTAAACCAAATACATATTGTAGCTTTATTCGCTGCTACGGGCCTATGCACACATGCTTTACCTTCAATATGTGTTGTGTCGTCGTTTTTTTTTTCGTTGAGGTTTTGTGTTCCAAGACTTTTCTTTTATCAACATGGCGGTCTGTAGTTTAGCTCTAGGCAAAACTGAATTTTGAAACCACTAAATCTCCGTAAGTATATCGTTTCAGACATTTTTCCTAAGAATGTTTTCATCTTATTTTTTTTTCTCCTTCTATTAAGATATGTTTCGTCCTAAGCTGGAAGATTTTATTTAAAATCAAAATCTCCGACCCCATAGGAAAATGTCGGACTGAAAACTTCAATCTCCATAGAAAAGCGGATCTTAATACTCTAATATCTTCATAACGATATCGTTTTAGACATTTTTCCTAAGAATGTTTTCGTTTTATATTTAGTTCCTCAGTCTAATAAGCTAGGTTTAGTTACAAGCTGAGAAAACGTGATTTTTTTAAAATGGCGGCGGTGTCACTATGTAACTTGCCATACAAAATGTTGGAAGCTCTTTTGAATTTCCCGCCACCTTGCTATCGTCCACCCTTAAATTTATTTCAACCAGCGGGCTGAGATAAATTTAAAGAGAAACAGCGGCTTCAAGTGTTATAATTTTTTTTTTGTTTTTTCTAAAGCACTAACCCGTGCTAGGTGTAGATTAGTGCAAACTAATCACACCAGGTGGCGCCCCCCGTCCAGTTGATGGAGACTAGTTGAAGAAATTCGCATCGACAGTTACTTGAATCGGTAGCTCAATTGGTTGCGGGTTCAAGTCCTATCTCGAGTGAATTTTTTCAACTTATTATAAATGTTATAATTATGTCATCATCACTAGGGTCTCATTAGGGTTTCATTAAGGTCCCTGCCTTAGTAAATGTCGTATTTCGAGAACTTAGCTGGGTAATTATTGCAACAGTAATGTAGCCTAGCCTCGGCCAGAGGGTATTTGCAATTTATTGCAAGTACACGGGTACGCGACCCCGGCCTCCTCGAGCTACTACTGTTAGGTCCCTTACTTTCCCTGCTAGCAGTAGTATCCCAAATCCCTGCTCCCTCCCATACTAAAATCCTATCCTATCCTTTCCCAGGAGTGACAGACTCCTAGCTTGGTCTCAGTCTAATCTGTCTAGAAGAAGGAAAACTTTGATTTATAAACCCGGTATGGTAACTCCGTAGTAACCTGCACCCTCCGCTCCTTACTGATCGTATTGGTTCTCCAGTCCACCAGTAATACGGAGCGGTGGGCGAGAGAGTGGGCTCGCGTCTGCGCAAGCGCCTGCCCACTTTAATCAAATTCACGCGCGGATGACCCTTGGCAATAAACTGGACTACGACTTCAGCGCAAGTCCTGCGGCGATAGGGAGATGGTGGAAGGAGTTCGGACTGGTGAGTTCGGCTTCTAGCTAGCTCTCTGCACGTATGGCGGTCGGACGGTGATGGTCGCTCTTGAATTCGATAGAGGCGAGAGTTCAGGTTCGGCAGCTCGTCTGACGACAAAGCAGCCCTATTTAGGATCGCTCTGCTTTCCCCAATCCGGGGAGGGGCCTAGAAAAGGTGGCCTAAAAATAGTTCGTCTCAACCCCAACCTAGTTGGCAAACCGCGGTCAACTAGGCACCACTTAATCGCGGTCGCAATAAGAAAATAAAGAAATTTAATAAAAGGCTTATTATTGCCACATGGAACGTCAGAACACTACTGGACCGTGACGTTAATCTATGTCCTGAAAGAAAGACGGCTTTGATAGCTCGAGAACTGTCGCGATATAATATTGATATTGCCGCGATTAGCGAGACTCACCTAGCAGACAGTGGAGAACTTTGCGAGGATATGGGTGGATATACATACTTCTGGATCGGTAAGCCCTCTTCGGAAAAAGCAGCCAGTGGTGTTGGTTTTGCCATTAAGAACCATCTAGCAAAATCTTTAGTGGAGCCTCCGAAAGGATTAAACGATAGGCTTATGACACTGCGCTTACACTTGGCTCCTGGAAAATATCTCCACCTAATTAGTGTTTATGCACCTACACTTCAAGCATCCGACGAAGATAAAGCAAAATTCTATGAAGGTCTTCGTGAATCTTTGCAGAAAATACCATCGCACGACAAATTGGTTCTGCTCGGCGATTTCAACGCTCGCGTCGGCACCGAATATGATGCTTGGACGGATGTACTGGGACGACATGGTGTTGGTAAATGCAACGCAAATGGCACAGACCTTCTATCTCTTTGTGCAGAGTTTGATCTCAGTATATCCAATACATTCTTTCGGCAGCCCGAGAAGTATAAGACCTCATGGATGCACCCCCGCTCCAAGCACTGGCACCTGCTTGACTACATTATAGTACGCAGACGCGACCTTAAGGACGTACTCATCACCAGAGCTATGCGAGGGGCGGAGGGCTGGACCGACCATCGTCTTATAAGATCCAAAATGAGATTGATATACAAGCCACCACGCAGAGCAGAACATAAAATTTCTTCAAGACTAGCTGCTGCAAAACTAATCTACGACAAAAAGTTACAGCAAACACTTGATACTGAATTTGGCAAATCTGTAGACAGCGCTGTCTTAGACTCTTCGGTAAATGAAGATTGGAACACATACTCCAAAGCTCTACATTCATGTTCTCAGCGTGTTATTGGTAAACCGCAAAAGAAGAGTCACGACTGGTTTGATGACTCGGATGCGGAATTGCGGAAACTCGTTGATGATCATAGGCAAGCCATTACCAACAAGACAGTCGCCACTCAGCAGCGTAGACAAATTCAGCGAGATCTCAAGTGCAAAGTTCGGGCCTTAAAGAATCACTGGTGGCAGAGAAAAGCGGAAGAACTTCAAAAATTTGCAGACTCCAACCAAACTGGAAAATTCTTTGAGGGTCTGAAAACTGTCTTTGGCCCTCGACGTAAACAGACAGCTCCAGTTCTCTCGCGCGATAAGACCAAACGCCTTACAGACCCGCAAGAAATTCTTTCGCGATGGGCAGAGCATTTCGAAGAAGTGCTCAACCCCAATAGCCACGGCGCCGATCTTGCCTACCTAGAGTCACTTGATGATTCGCCCACATCAAGTAATCTTGAAGAGCCACCTTCTTTTGACGAGTTTATGCAAGCGATTAAGCGACTCAAGAATGGTAAGACTCCTGGTTCAGACAGCCTGCCAGCTGAAATATATAAATACGGAGGACCAAACATACATAACAGGCTGTTTGAATTGGTCCTGAAGACATGGGACTTAGAAACTGTACCACAGGACTGGAAAGATGCTTCTATATGCAAACTATACAAAGGAAAGGGAGATTTGTCAGACTGTGGCGCATATAGAGGCATATCTCTGCTCAGCGTAGCCGGCAAAATCCTTTCACATATTGTTAACAGGAGGCTGAATGAACTAGCAGAGACAATTCTACCAGAAACGCAGTACGGCTTTCGTCCTAGTAGAGGCACGGTTGATGGTATTTTTGTGGTCAAACAACTCCAAGAAAAAAGCCTGGAACAACACCGTGACCTCTACATGTGCTTCGTCGATCTAGAAAAAGCCTTCGACCGAGTTCCAAGAGCCGCTCTCTGGATCATCTTAAAGAAAATTGGTTGTCCGGAGAAGTTTGTGAAGATAGTGCGCGAATTTCATGATGGCATGATGGCCACTGTGCAGCACGAGAAAGATTTCACGGATAAATTTCCAGTTACGAGCGGCGTTAAACAAGGTTGCATCATGGCTCCTACTTTATTTGCAGTCTATTTCGCTGCAGTCATGAAGGATGCCCTAAAGAACTGTAACGATCAAATTATGCTCAGTGTCAGATCTGATAAAGGCGTATTTGATCTATCACGCTTCAAGGCCAAAAATAAAGTAGAACAGCTGTCCATCTTAGAGGTTCTCTATGCCGACGACGTTTGCCTTATGGCTGACAGCATGATACATCTGCAGCAATATCTGGACAATCTAGATAAGTCTTGTCGCAAATTTGGCTTAGTGATAAGTGCCTCCAAAACCCAGGTCCTGAAACAACCGGCTAGAGGTAGACCTGCCAGTAATGTTGCACTTACTCTCAACGGCAAGCAGCTAGAAGAGGTAAAATCTTTTCGATACCTCGGCAGCTTGATAAGCAGTGACAACCGACTAGAAGCCGAAATATCGACACGCGTAGCTAGAGCTGCCGCAGCCTTTGGTAAGCTAAAGAAAAGAGTGTGGAAGGAACACGACCTGAAACTTCAGACGAAGATGCTGGTATATAAAGCAATTATTCTTCCCCTCTTGCTTTATGCATCGGAGTCGTGGTGCCTTTACAGAGGCGATATACGGCGCCTTGACACCTTCCACATGAAATGCCTTCGAGCTATTTTACATGTCAGCTGGGAGGATCGTGTTCCTAATACTGAAATCTTGCGTCGAACCAAAATGACTGGCATGGAGTGCCTTCTGATGAAAGGTCAGCTGAGATGGTGCGGGCACGTGGTGCGGATGGACTCTGCGAGACTTCCAAAAGCTGTTTTCTATTCACAGTTAACTTGTGGAAAACGCAAAGTAGGTGGTCAATACCTTCGGTATAAAGATGTCCTGAAGCGCAACTTAGCCTCCACTAATATACCGATCAAAGCGTGGGAGGAGCTGGCTCAGAAAAGACCGGAATGGCGGAAAACTGTTGGCGATGGTATCACTTCATTTGAAAAAGCGCGTCTCGAAGATCTTGACGCCAAACGCCAGTTTCGCAAAACCCGCCCCAAGCCCTCCTATACTTATACATATAACACAAACGGCCAACTGTACTGCGCCAGTTGTGACCGAATATTTAAGAGCAAATTCGGATTTGCATCACACGTCCGAGCGCATGCTCGTGTCTAAAATGTTTGCCAGGTGTCGCCGTCGACGAAACCGTTGTGGAGGACATCATCATCAATGTAGCCTTTACAAGTGTACATGTCCCCCTAGCTAGCCCATTTTGGCGTTGACGGTTACCTAATAGGTGTTCCGCGTTAGCGAGTGGGACTTGTAACAGGTTCAATACCTCGGTACTGTGCGTCACAAAAAGGTGTTGTCAAACATTAGGCGGTCATTATAATTATTGTATCTTTTACTTGTAACTTGTTCAACGGTTGTCAATAAACCCTTTTTATTTTATTCATTTTCAAAACAACTCTTAGTGAAAGTAAAAACATATTTTAAAGATTTTAGAGTCGAAACCAATTATAAAGTTGCTTGTACAGGATTAAGACCATTTCATGTTACCAAAATTAGGTTAATCGCATATAATTTTCGCGGCTTGGCCCTCGAAAACTACCCGAAAGCTTGAAAATGTCTAGTATACTTGCCAGTATTTTACACTACTTTGTAAGTTAAAATTATGACGGATGAGACATACCCAGGCAATGGGCAGGCTAAAATTATTAAAAAAACATTTATAGGTAAAGGTACCTAATTCAATGAACCAAATTGAAATTCAGTATTGTTTTTTAGAGTCGCAGGTAGGTTGTATGCTTAGTAAAGTCGGTGTTAGTAAAAAGAGTTTTAAACTTTTAGAAACTTTTTTCATCATCTATTGTCACTTTCAGTGAAATTTGTTTTCTATTGAAAGATAATGGTTTCTGAAGACAGACATTTTACAGTTCTAACGTAGGTAAGTACTTTATTTTTGTTAAATAATAAAGGTAAAAACTAAAAACTTAAAATGAGATATTATGCTATGTTGGATTGGTTGTGAATCTAGTTTATTGTGAATCCAAAACAACAACAAACGAACATCAACAACAAACCAAATAGAACGGTTACAATTTAAACTGTCGACCTCTTCTAACAAATACGATTCCATACCTAAATATACGATGGACCTTTGATCAATTCGTTTTCCACGAACGGTCCCTATAAAAGAAGCTCCGTTTTTATTTTGGCTCCACAAAGGAAAACAAAAGCGAGCGCTAAAACAACAGAACGAGAGATCAATTACGATAAAAACATTGTTTAAACTAAAAGCAAACATGGATCAGACGCGACGTATCATCGTATCGCGTTCAAAATGTGAAATATGCTCAAGCATCAAGTGTAAAGGGCCCCTTCCTTTGCAAGTGCGAACCAACTGATAGGTGTGAGTTTACAAACAGCTGACCTAAAATGGCAATGAGCTACGTACGTACGGTTCTATTTGTCAAAGTACGTTCTTAAATAACGGCGATTATTTCGTCGCCAAAAGCACAATTAAAGATGGCTTTTCATGGCAAAATAATGTTTGCCACTTTGGTCCGGAATTTTCTCTTGTTTTATTGTCTCATTTGGTCTGAAGAAAACTCATTTACGAAACAATAATAATTGCATTATTTCATTTCGACATCGTATGTTATGAAACTCATTTGCGATCACACTAGGTTGTTCACCCTTCTTCGCGCTTCCCTAAAGTCTCACTCCAAAATTGCCCCTCTACTAGTGATTTTTCACTATATAATTTTATTGTAAAAATAGCCTTAAATTTAAATAAATATTACAAAGTACGTAAAAAGTACGCAGATTTTAGACATTTATGACACCGTCCATCTTGACGCGACAGTGTGAAAATTAGAGGGGCTGTACTGACTTCTGGAGCTTAGGTCTGTAACGCAATGGCGTATCGATAGGTTCCCAGTAGAAGGCCAAACCGGGTTTTCCTCGTTTTTCTCTTACAGCTAGCAAACTAATCATAATTAGAATCAGAATATTCTTTGCTGTGCTAGAAAAACTTTAAAAGGACAGACAGCATTAATAAAATCGTAATTGAAGCCTACAGACTGGGGGGTTATCGAGGCACCATTGCGTTACAGACTCAGGCTCCAGGCTAGCTTTTCTAGCTCGCAGAGGAAGGAGTATTTTAAAAACGAATCGTTTACTCACTCTGGAACGATCGATTGGTCTTGTCTGACGCGGCCTCCCGCTCGATATTTTCCCGCAGTTGCTTTGTAATGTTCCGGAATATCTCTCTTGAAAGTGCCAGGCCATCTCTCTCCTCGCTACGACGTCTCCGTACGCCATTTGCCCGATAATCTTCGTGGTACCGCAGGGGCTCTGCGTGAAAAAAGTAATTGGAAAAAAATTTACTCGCTCCTTTAGCATAATGTTGGCTTCGATAGTGATAAGTTGGATGGCGGTGGCTTACGGAAGTTGTGTTCGGATCGGTTGCTGATTGCTTTCGGATTTGGGAATTTGTACTTAGCAATGGTTTGTGGGCTTGGCTTACTAACAGCAAAATTTCTTTCCAATTAGTTTTTTCATGATGGCGGCTATGGAAATGTAGATGGATATTTTGGTTTTGTCACTACAAATATAGATATTGGAGTTAAATGCACAAAATTATAGACAAAATCAGGGCCTCTATCGCATAGATACACCCTAGAAAATACTTACATAACACTAATGATACATTTTATTTTACTGAGGATATTAATTTCTATGTTTGTCTCAAATGTTCTATAATAAATACCGACACCGACAGTTTAGCTTCAAATTAGTATATGAAGCTATATCTCATAGAAGGCTTGACCAATTTTGATAAAATATGTTAGAAAAACTGCTTTTAAATAAATAAAAAAAACGCATTAAAATCGGTTCACCCGTTTAAGAACTATTCAAATCGGTTCACCGTTTAAGAGCTACGCACGATGCCACAGACAGGTAGACACACATAGCGGTCAAACTTATAATACTCCTCTTTTTAAATCTGGGGTTAAAAAGGAGGCAAACCAGTTTAATCTCTACCACCCATAGTTGTTGTTGTTTATACCTGTTCTGTTTGAGAAAAACGTGCACATACCAAATTGGGTCATAGAAATGGGTGAGGTTTGTGTGCTTTTGAACATTCCACAAAACGTAATAAAACCAACCGACCAAACCGACCTCTACAATGCGTGTAATGCCAGATAGAAAACTTGTGCACAAACAAATTTATGTTTTATACTAAAACATCCTTCAATAAAGAACGCGCGCTTGATTTGATTTTAGAAATCCTTTTCGACAATGGTAGTTAAAAAAACTGATTACCTGACTTATGCAACAGATACCTATTGCTACAATTATTAATGAAATTACAATTATGTATCCGTCATTAATCCAAAGAAAAACAAACATAATTGAATAAAATCCACGAACTAACCAAGCTATTAACAATTATTGTGAAATTGTTTTAATTTACTTCACAAGCAACATAGTTCTATCTTTTAAATACAATTCAACTTCGGACTCAGAATTGTAATGTGACTTAAATTACTTGCCCGTTGTTGGAGCCTTGTTTCAAAAACTTGCCCGAGTTCTGTCTGTTTCGAAAGATAACAAACTTGGATTAGGTACCTACCTGTTGTTAATGTAACCTTGAGTAGTTGTTCCAAAGTTCTAACCTATTACTATCAGTGCTTCCTAAGAGATTAGTGATTAAAATTTGTTCCAATATTGGTTTTCAACAGCTTTGTGGTAACTTTTGCTAAACTTTCAAACAACTTTACAAGTTTTTATATTGATTGAACGGTTTCACTTACTTTTATTATTGTGAAACCTTTACGATATAAAAATGTGCAGTGCTTACGAAAGTTTAAGTTGTAAAGTTTACAAGTACTAAAGGGACTAAAAGAGAAACGATACTTTGCTGTAGGTACCTTTTTGCCTCGTCACGTTACTGATCATGTTGTCAAATAAGGTGTATTATTTTAGAATGCCTTTTCTGAATTGAGTAAGATAACAGCATAAATATGCAACAAGGTAGGTATTATTAATTTTTCTACACCCTCTCAGACCTTTATGACGTCAAGTTAAAACGCCTTGCAGCAACCACATGAACCTCTCACTTCTCCATCAAATAAGTACCTACTTTCAAAATGTGCATTGTGAACTTTGTGCAGTGCAGTAGGTATTCACAAAAGTTTTTATTCAACAATACGCATCTACAAAAGAGCTCACTGCTACTTCACATGCTCTGTTTTGTTCTTTTACAGCCAGCCAGTGGTTGTATAAACAGTGTGGGTAATTGAAATACGGAACACACCTCTCGCTTTTACTTGTTCACGTTTATCTTCATTTTCCGTTTATCGCTGCGATGCCGAAAAACTAGCCATTTGCGAGATCGCCTCGGCTCGTAAACTGAATTCGGTCAGGTTATAAAAACGATCATCAACAACTAACGGCTTGGCACGAATATTTCGCTGTTTTGTACTAAAATGTTTATGATACAATACTCTGCCGCGTATCGTATCAATCTAATGCACATAATATTTCTGCTTTCATTCAGTAGGTAATACCATCAGTAGCACATTCATTACTTATTCATTTCAAGTTGAAGTTTGACACAAAGTATCAGATTAATTTTTTTTTATTTTTTATTCAATATGCAATAAATAAAAAATAAAAAAATTAAAATGTTTATGATACAATACTCTGCCGCGTATCGTATCAATCTAATGCACATAATATTTCTGCATTCAGTAGGTAATACCATCAGTAGCACATTCATTACTTATTCATTTCAAGTTGAAGTTTGACACAAAGTTTCTAGACTTTTGACTTTTTGTTATTTCGAACAAATTATGAATAAATTGATAACGTCTTAAAAAATATGATTATTTTATTGGTTGCCAGTCGCATAGCAAAATAGGGTCTGCTCTATTTACATAGTTTTTTTTAAAATATTCAGCGTTGCTGCCGTAGTATTTGTTTACCTATATTTTTACGAGTAGAACGACAACGACAAAAATTGTATCGTAATGATCAGTCAGCGACACGCTAGGATACCCCATACGATATTATCAAGAATGCCATAAGTGCGTCAATCATACAGCTAGCGGTTTACAAGTCGTTGACTGTGATGGTAGGTACGTAGTGTTTTTTTTAATGCAAGGTGGCGCCATATTTAAATATACATAGATTCACCGCCTGACGTTTGACAAAAATTGTGTAAAATTTTATAGTTAGGGCCGATCTTCAAGATTTTAACTTCCGGTTCTGTTTCGTAATTTCCATCCAACTCGATTTGGTTTGAAACTAAACATGTTAGCCATGATCTCCGGTGCAAAACAAGCTGGGTGGATTTAAATTCAATGCAAATGACATCTAACTGAGATGTAAACTGGCATTTAGAATCTTAAGTCGGCCATATACAGTCGGAATTCTGTTTCGGCTCTCCATTTTGTAATAACAATCCGAAAAAGCATTTCTCTACAAAGTGTTTGTATAGAATCGTTGCCGGCCTTGAAGATCAGCCCGGTAGTTAAAGCAAACAATAAACTATATTATGTATTACCTGAGGCGACATGTATGCAGCACAGTGCTACAGAGGCGAAGTAGAAGCCACTCCACTGCATATTAGCGGGCACATCACCGCCAATCACCCCACGTCCCACTCTCACCTGCGAACAATGATACGACGCATTCATAATAAGGTTTATTATGGTAAGGCAAGCGCCGATACGACTAAAAGTAGAGATGGTTCAATCCTAATTGTATCAGATGTTACGTTTTCTCACAGCGGGTACAGTAATGCAGTGTAATGCAGTACTCTTGCGTCATGTAAGCTACTGCGTGTTGGCGCCCGCCCGTCGATTACCTGGACGAGGACAGCACCGAAGCCAAGGCTGCTGGCATCGGTATACAGTTCTATAGGCGCGTCCTCTTTGAATATCGCGAGCACTGGTGCCGGCGCCGGCTGATCATCACACCGTGTTTACATCGATTTTGTTATTTTTTTTCCAGCAAAGGCATGGTTTTAGAGGTAGTCGCGTCAAATACAGATCTGTTATTTTTGGTCATGATATTGGCCGTTGAAGAGTTGACAAGAACAAAAATAACAAAACCGAATAACGTGGAAGAAAACGAGATCCCAGCTTAAATAACAATTAACAAGAGTAAGCAAATGTTTGTGTTTTATTTAATTGTACAGCTCAGCAGTGCAACAAGAATAGTTTATTTGCAAACAAGTTACGAAGACATATTTGTTATGGGCCAAATTCTTTGCTCAAAAACCAGAAGGTATCTTAATCAAACTACCAAGTTGAAGGCTTCTCGCACCACCTTCCCTTACTTAAGTAGGTAAAAGCACACATACATAATTTAGTACTCATAACGGACACAAATTGAGTTACCGCAAACTTAGATTAAGAAAACGCCCCTTGTAAATATTGTATGGAGCGGATAAATTGGTTCAGACGTCTTTTGCATATTTAGGCGTGCGTTGAGGGTAAAGTAAAGAGTGAATTAATAATTTTCTGGTAGAGTTCGCTTCATTACTCTAGGTTCACCTGCATTACATAGTTTGCACTACTGGGAAAAGGCTTTCTCTGAGAGAGAGTGCGAGCTTAATCACCACACGTGCTCAATGCAGATTGGCAATTTTCGCGCTAAGGGCATAATGCCTCAAACGCTCAGGTTTCCTCGCGATGTTTTCTTTCACAATTAGCATGCAAGCTTCATTTTTGAGCATAACGTTACAATAGACCGCTCTATAATAAAATTGTAATGCGCGCCCGGACGTGATTACACGAAATTGCTCCTTTATAGCCAAAATTTATTTAAATATATAATTATGTTCTACGCTCTATAAGTACAACAATTTCTATAAACCCACGCTTCTGCATAACTGAAATACCTATAAAGGAGCATTAATTAATAGCATGAAACTTTGCACGCACTTAAATTACTTTGAAATAAAATGTCTTAACTTTATTGCAGTCTTTCTAATTACTTTGTGGAGGATATTTTTTAAAGAAGAAACTTTAGTTTCTTTACCCTGCTTCTTATCCAAGAAAAGGAAACGTAGCTAGTGAAGTCGCCAAAAACAAAAATTCTGGATAAAGTAGCGAATTACCATTCACAAGTTCACATGACCTTTAATCTTTGAATACGTAGCTTTGTGTTACTTTTTGAATTCTCAGTACAACAATAACGTAAAGTATACCTACTTTGTCTATACTTGACTGTTTGTCCGAGATTATGCCCAAGTGATTGACCACTTTCGTCCATGAGTATGAGAGATGAGAACAAAATATCATATTTAAAGATAAAGATAAAATATTCTTTATTGTACACCAATATAAATACAGGCTAGGAAAAAAACTTAACTAAACAAGGTACAATTGGCGGCCTTATTGCTAACAGCAATTTCTTCCAGGCAACCACTGATGGAAAAAAGTGCTACGGAATTGAGAGAAGGGTAGTTGGTGCAATTATGAATAAAAACCGATGATATAAACTACTTAAAAGTAATCATAAACTTACATAGATCATACATAAATACCAATTTAAAATACACATACATAAACATAAATATGTTATAATTCAATACGAGAATGACAAAATGAGATTGATATACCTACATATAAATAAAGGAGAAAAATACAGTCTACATAACATACTTAATAGAATTATAGAGTTAGGTAATACGCTTTTAATTTACTTTTAAAAATTGTTGGGGTCGGGGAGCGCCTTATAGATAACGGCAGATTATTCCACAGCCGGACAGCAGTAGCAGTGAAGGAGTTGTTGTAAAAGCTTTTTGTATGGATTGGTGTTGACAGTGTCAGGCTCTGTGCTGATCGCAGTGTTCGGCTGGAGACATCACTGAGAAATACAAAGCGCTCTTTGAGATAGGCCTTACTGTATTAAGTGTTATTTACTGTATTAAGTATAAGATTTTGTTCATCCTAGTAATTACCTATGTAATTTTTAAATTTATTCGTAAATGTATAATATTTACCTTTATATTATAATAAACAGTCTCAGAAAATAACAGTCCAAAACAGAGTTTAATTAAAGCGCTTATTAAAACCACCCGAAACGTATACCTATTGGTTACGTAACAGAACAAAAGGTAGCGAATTAAGCGTCTGATTTAAACAGGTCACGAATATTTTAATCGAATTCTCTTCAGAGTTTTAGAGCTGCCAATTTGCGGCGGTCGCTGACTGCTGAGGAGGCCTACTTTTGATAGCGGTAATGAATCATTACATAATATGTATAAAACAATATTTTTGGAATTATTGGATAAGGGTAATTTCCCTCTTGAAAATCAGCGCCGTGATGATGTTCGCACACACAGCAAAAAGCTGAGCACTATCCCTTTTATCACAAAAAGCAACTTTTGAATTTTTATCATTTGTACTTATGTGTGTTTTTTTTTTCTTTGTGTTACAAATATACTTTTTCAATTTAAATTTTCTTTTGCATTATACAGAGCTTGCTTTTTAACACCCGATGTAAAAAGACGTTATAAGTTTGACCGCTATGTTTGTGTTTCTGTTTGAGTGTAGGTATGTCTGTGGCACCGTAGCTCTTAAACGGGTGCTGTGGTCTTTTTTATTTGAAAGCCGGTTTTTAACGATGGTTCTTAGACATATCTTATCAAAATCGGTTCAGCTGTTTATGATAATAATATAATATCCTAATTTGAAATTAAAATGTCGGGTTTTTTATATTTAGAATTTAGTCGTTATGACTATAGACACCAGTTATTTAAATTGATACAAGCATTCAGATTGTAGCAAAGAACTTTGAAATAGTCTCACATCTCCATATACCTACGAAAAGGACTGCGAAAGACATTCTATCTTGCCTTCCTTTTGAGTTGTGCTGTACCACATAGTGGCGCCAACCAGACAATTTCAAGCTAAATACCAGTAAACAATAAATATCACAAATCAAATCAAATCAAAATAATTTATTTGTTGAATGTGGGTACACAGGTGGGTGTAAAAATGTTTCAACAATACTGCAAAAAAGGGCTGTTTTAGTAGTGTACAAAATCACTTGACAGTAATGCTGCATAGCGATGTATGTACGGTCGGCCACAATCTCAAATACCCCATGGCAGCTCTTACCGCGCGCGGCATAAGGGCGTCAATCGAACAAAAAGGGGTATCTGAGACTGTAGCCGACTGTACAAGGTGGAAAACATGAATCCAACATAACTTTGTGTCCATAAACCAAAGCGTTATCAGAGTAGTGGATGTAGTACGTTTTGTGCAAACTAATCTCGTATTCAAAGGTGGTTTTAGCTGGGGTCTGCATATTTTTAACGAGACATTCAGACTTGAATATGAATTCGTTCGAGAAAAACGTTGTTTTACTCGCAATACTTTGATCCACGCAAAATTACATTAATCTCCATATAATGCATACGACGGTGGACTTTTAATTTCATAAATAATAGCATTAATGTTTTGAAAGGCCAGCACATTGAAAACAGATTCACATCACTACTCATTTGTTTTTTTTTCTGCCTAATTAATTATACCGATAGTTATTAGTTAAAGTTACAGGTTTCTGAACCAAGGCTTAGTTTTGCTCTCCAAAAGTAAGTACCTCTATGACGCTAGTCTTTGGCCTAATTACCAATAGATACTTACTCTTACTAAATAAACTGTTAGTTTTTATGTAGTCCACGCGGACGAACTCGCAGTCAAAAGTTAGAGCATATTTTATTTTTCATCCATCAAAAAGTTGCCAAAAAAATAAACTTGCAATAACCAACTGGTATTAGCTGATATCGTCTGTTTATCATCACACCAGAGGTATACGATACACAATAGAATAAAAAAAGGATAGGTACTAAGTGGGAGCAGCATAAGTCAGTTGTTTTTAATACCCTTGAACGCCGCATATCATTGTGTGAAATCTTTTCCACCGAAATTTCCTAAGAATAGAAGAAAAAGTATCTCGTTGTAACCACTTATTGAAAAGATAGAAATAGCTTTAATAACTTTTTGTTTTTTCTAAAGCACTAATCCGTGCTAGGGAATAATTTAAACATTTATAATAAGTTGAAAAAAAACACTCGGGACAGGACTTGAACCCGCAACCTCAAGAACTAGACTAGGAGACTAGTTGAAGAAATTCGCATCGACAGTTACTTGACTCGGTAGCTCAATTGGTAGAGCGCCTGCACGGTGTGCGAGAGGTTGCGGGTTCAAGTCCTGTCCCGAGTGAATTTTTCAACTTATTATAAATGTTTAAATAGCTTTAATATTTTCGCAACCATGAAATACCAGAGTTTTTCAATAAATATCTAGGCAGGTAGGTAGCTTAAAGGCCTAAAACTAAACTACCTAATTTGGTTGTAAACGAATCGAATCGCGGTTATTTTTGTAGGTAAATGAATAACTTTTATTGTCCCTAGGTTTCGGCGGCACCGATGCTCTAAATTGTACTAGCTTTTGCCCGCGACTTCGTCCGCGCAGACTTTTTTTTTCTCGTGTGTTTTTCCGTTGTTTTTACGGAGAGAAACCCAACAAATTAAAAATCATAAAAATCGGTCCGCCCGTTCCCGAGTTATAAATGGTGTAACTAACACGACTTTGCTATTAAGATGTAGCGTGCGTTGTGCATTTAAATAAACAATTTCAATTCAATTCAATATTTTTCAGGATAAAAGGATCTTTAAACAAACTTTAAATAGCAACCTGGCACGAGCTCAAACAGGAAAAACAATAAAGTCTTACGTTGGCCTTCATTGTCCCCAGATTGGTTGTAAACACTTCTATTATTCTCGTCACTTGGGATAACCCTGTCGTGTAAATAACCGTCTTAGGGCCCCTCAGGCTAGAACATTATATTTTATGCTGAAAATATAAAAACAAACGCTTATACATAAGTGAGGGTAAACATCTGAGAAAAATTGCCTCAATTTTCGTATTTTTACGTACAATTTTATTGGACTAAAATACCTCAGGTTTGTAGTAGAATTGGATTTTTATGAAAATCATTTTTTTTACTACAAATATGTGAGAATATTATCATGTAGATATAATGCGTGCGGAATCAGAATGGGATAATACCTTTTGGAACTGAGACGCTCGCGGTCCGCCTTTCAGATGTAGCGTCAGCATTTCGGCAAACTCTAGTTGTCTATGGCAAACTCGCGTTGAAACTTGCTTGTGTTTTCTTTGCGCGTGGGTGTCTGCTCGAGTTTTATCACGTTTTATTCAATTAATGCAATAACATTTAATCCTTTTAGATTACAACCATTAAACATTTTTGTGTATTTTCAATTTCATAACCCTATGATAGAACGTAGAACTAACATTTTTTTTACTGACGCTACTCTAGAACTGTCATTTTCGATTCAGTTCCAAAAGGTATTATCCCATTCTGATCCCGCATGCATTATACCTACAAAAGATGCCGGGATCGATTCAAAAGACTGCATCTATTATAAAGGAGAACTAAAGTTCTTGGCAACCCACACTGCGACGAAAACTTGATCTACGCTTTTCGTATATAATGGCATGAAGATTTCTAAAGTTTTCTAAAGCGCTAAGTTTTATCCACCGATTGTGTCTTCGCTAAGCCAACGCTCTTTAGTAAGTTAATACCCGGCTTAAAATTTAAATCAGTTTTTGAGGCAATCAATTACGAGTTTTTGATGATGATTGTAGCACTAAAGAATAGGTAAATTCGTGTGGAACCAACAACTATGCGCCACTGGATCCGATAAAAATCATCTACAATTATGATTATAACTATTATAAGCCCCTCTAATGGAACATTAAGTTCCCCAGTACCTACAGACGATACATTGGGAAACATCTCATTACTTCCCATCCCATAACTCAGGCCTAGCACAAAAGACCTCTGTGTAGGCTATATGTTGTAGTACAGAATATTAATCTTCAAAGTTATCCAATGAAACCCCCGTTGAAAACCACTGATACAACTTTATACAAATCGCAAGACATGAAGTGGGCTTTGCCACAGCTGCCCTCAAATTCATAGAATTTAAAAGCCATTTTCGGTCAATTCGTAAAATTTTACCCCCCTATTAATAAAATATATGTGGTTTACATTGCTCCTAAGTAAAATAGCGTGATAATATGTAGCCTATGTGTTATTCTGATGTCTAAGCTATCTCCATTCCAAATTTCATCCAAATCCGTCAAGCCGTTTCAGCGTGAGAGAGTAACAAACATCCATCCATCCATCTATCCATCCATACTTACAAACTTTCGCTTTTATGATAGTAGTAGGATTTGACGTTATTAATTTATAATGGGTTTGTTGTATCGTACAAATAATCAGTTTTTCAGATCTCAGTTTTTTTATCGAACAAAAGCTGTATAGCACAGCACTGTTATGTAACTTTTACGATTTTGCAGCTTTGCTTTGCATTGAATTCGATTGAGGTAAAAACACAGCACTACCTAACTAGCTAGAATGACCGGTCATATCGATGTTAGCTCGATAAACCTACATATAGTGCGACATAAAAGAGTAGAAATTAAATGGCAACAATTTTTCATAGTAAATCCGAAAAGTGGTCGGCTTTACTATGAAAAACTGTTGCCATTTAATTTCTACTCTTTTATGTCGCACTGTAGTTATGTCATTTCCACTCTAGGTACTTAGATCAAAAAAGCTTGAGAGAGCATTGTTTCGCGCCATATAGAGCTCGAGTTATGTTTGGCTATTCTAGGCATGCCGATCGAAGCTCAAACGTCTTTTTTTTATTTTAATCAAAAACACCAATCCAATTCAATCCATTACCTCGAAGTCCGATGTAGATTTTACGGTACAGTATTTATTTCTTTGCTGTAATGTTGCTCAAGTAAAGTAACAAAACCTCTTTTCAATCCGTGCACTCGCAGGTGTTAAAGCTGCAGGAGAAATCTTCATCCACTTTAATAAAAGCATTCTTTTTTGCCTCTACAGGATGCAAGGAGGATGCAGCGGGCCATTGCATCTGTACGAGCGAAAATGCAATATAATAACGCGGGAGTGACAGAGACGCGTATGGGAGTCAATGTAGGAAATTATTTCTGCTCGGCATCCGGATTTTACGAGAGTGGACCTGCCTGACAATGATGTACACTTTAAATTATTCGGAATTTAATAATTTTGCTGATGGGTGAAGTGACCACTCGAACGCAGCAGTGCCTGTGACATTGTTTTAGATATAGTAGGCTTGCTCAGCACCTATTCCATCCTGACAGCTAAGTCAGCCTAGCCCACAGGAAAGACAAGTGCAGGACTACATGTGGAGCCAACTGAGCATAAAAAAATACACATACCTACAATATTACACATGGACGCAAAGCCCATCTTGCTACAAAAGAGTTGGGATACTGATACGACTCTATATAGTAAACTACAAACACGCGGCTTTAGAGAGCTGTGGAGATTTCATTACGGGCCCATTGTTTGTTGAACTACTCCTAATGTTTGCTTCTATGTGTCTTCATTTATTACTCTTAAAGCACAGGGTAAGTACAGCGTGGAGATTGAGTTTTGGAATCAATAGCCAGCGTGGGGGACCAGCTGTGTTTACGTAAGACAGCGGGAGCGACCACATACCCTTTAATAGTACCTACTAGTGCGAAGCTGGAACTTGTTGCAAGTGGAACTTGTTACAAAACGTCCTTACTCTTTTTACAGTGAATTAGCACCCGGTGATAGGGATCACATCCCATTTTTATTGAACGCGACAATAGCGCTTACAATTTATTAATTTACAAATCAACTGAACTTTATAGAGCAAAAAATATATTTGGGATGTGATCCCGGATGCTATTACCCTGTATTTTTTCCCCGCCATCCATTCCAAATTTCATCCAAATACGTCAAACCGTCTCTGCAGCGTGACAGAGTAACATCAAAACATCCATTAAAGAACTTTCTCATTTTGAATATTGTTGGAATTCCGTTCACCACACACTTTTTATGGAGACATGTAATATTATATTTCTAATAGACGCTACAAAATCTGAAGCCACTAAGGTCATACAGGCGAAGTCGCGGGCGCAAAAGCTAGTAGATAAGGTAAATTACAAAATCTTGTGCCATTACAAAGTTATATTCTCCTCGAAAATGTTTCAATTTCCTTGTTCATTAATACCATAATATTACGCTATAAGCAAAACTGAGTAATACGTGCTTCAAATATAATTACTGTGTAATTTGCATCTAAGCTAAGAGGCAAATTTGGGAAATAGATTAATAACCCCACTTCTACTGTAGTTATATTTCGTTATAGGTCTTTTTCAAGAAGTGTTAATAGCATCTATTTAAAAGTCATGCTAATTATATTCCTTGGGAAAGATGGCTGCTCAATTTTATTGGGTACCTAATAATTAGGTAAGTTACATAACTATCAGTGACACCGCATAAACAAAACTGACGATGGCACAGTAACAATTATTTCTGATCCGATTAATTTGTAAAGGTAGACATTTTCGGGACTCGGGACAGGACTTAAATCCGCAACCTCCAACCTCTTGCATATGGTAGAGGTTGCGCGTTCAAGTCCTGTCCCGAGCAAAATTTTTCAACTTAAAATTAATCTTTAAAATGTCAAAATTTTTAAACAGTCGATTTGGGCAGCCAATTAGACGAGTCCCTGTGTTAATAATCCCTGAAGTTACTACCTCTTTAAAACGGGTATCTGTAGTTTTAATAAGACCAGTGGGCCATTTCATAAAACTGACAATTACAATTTACTATTATGTTACAATTTACAATTTAGTAACCTCACCTTTTTTATAACCTTTCCATTGCCTAATCAGCTACGCCGGAGTCTACATTGAATTGTCACAGTAAAATGTCATTGTCAGTTTAATTAAATGGCCCACAGGCCGTCACCCGTCAAATGAAGATGCAAAGCCACCAATTCGACACAAGACTAGAGCCCCGACCTAAGCAACAATGTTGCTCCTCGTTGCCTCCGGCCTGCATTTTCCCCACGCCCTAAGCAAGTCTGTTTGATGTTCTGTGAACTTGAATATGAAATTCGGTTGCTCTTCGTGTCAGAAAATAGAATGGACAGAAGTTCAAATGGAGTTCAGTGGATGAATTGAAATCTATGACGTCATGTCATTGTATGCACGTAAGAGCATACACGTTTGTTGTAAAGTCGCCCGTAACGTAACCGAGTAGAGTACTGGCGTGTAAGGGCCGACGTGCTGTTTTGAATGCCAGTGATACTCGCCTCGTCTATACCTTTAATTTTATACCACTTATTTTATGTTGGACCATTTAAGCTTTTGACCATCGCACCGATTCCGTCACCATAAACGAGGACGAGATGAACGCACCGAAGAAGCAATACATAATGTAACCATGGCCGCTTGTCCACCTGCATACCCGTCACAACACGTCACCCGTACAAAAAATATCCAATCTCGTTCTAGTTGATCGGTGCGGTGCCTCTACTCTACGTCGTCATAAAGGAACTAAGAGTCGTCATCTCGAGCTCAAGTAGGTGAACTCAGAAAACAAAATCAGTGACTTGCTACCTTGGCTAATGTCAATGTCAAGCTCAAGCTAATAGTGTCTATTAATATGCTGACAGCTACTCAAGATTGACATTAGCCAAGGCTTGACATTAGCATTTTTGTTTTCTGAGATCACCTACTTGAGCTCGAGCTTGAGATGACGACTATTAATGCCATGTACATTCAAACGGGCGAAAAACTTTGTTTTCTTTACTGGTGCAGTCCGGTGAAAAAGGTTCCTTCTTTAAATAAATTCATGGCTGGCCGACGTTAACCTTTTGTTCAATCTTTCTTCATGCACGGGCGCCAGAAAATTAAGAAACAAACTGAAGAGATGAATGAGAGAGTTTCGAATTTGGAATTCGTAGACGTTGCGCTAATGGCATTTTCTCAAGGCCTCTTCGTGAAAATCTTTATTTGTAAACTATGTTTCTTTTTTGCTACCTTTTTGTTAAAAGGTTATCTGAATTAACAGGGCGTTCTCCAAATTGTATTTTGCTCGTTCTACGCCCTAATTACTAAAGTTCTTTGAAAGTTTAACTGTGTAAAATTAATTAGGGTTTGTATTTTTGTCTCAAACTTTACAACTGAGTAAAAAAGGTGTATTAAGCTTTAAGCCTACTCCATCTAAAACAATGTCCCAGGCAATCCAGCGTCCGAGTGGTCTCTTCACCCATCTTGTGTGATTGAAGGTGCCACTGGACACTGACTAAATATATCATTACGTAGATGCAAAGGCCTTAGTTTTAGGCCTTAGTTCAGCTTCACTCATTTAGTTTTGCCTTTAAATTATATTAAAGAAGAAAGTCAACAAAAGTAATATAAAATTGAAAATGTCATTTACTTTACGTTATAATATAAACCGTCATAAAGTATTTTTTATAACATCTATTCGAAAAGAGCTAGTTCGTTCCCTGCAAACAGGGAATAAAATAGCTTTTTATTCCCATGGGACAAAAAGGGATTTGAATTTGGCATGTAGATAATTATATCTCGTAATTATAAATTTCAATGACCAAATAGATCAAGCACGAACATTGTATGGACAAGTAACTGGCAACATGAAAAAATATAAAGCTCGCGAGCCAAATAAAAAAAAAGTTCGTGAAAAAATGAAAACGCTAGAAATGTATTTTTGTCTTTGTTTGTAATATTGTTTATTTGTTTATAAATAATTACCTATATTTTAATATTAACTGTTAACTGTACTGAAACAAAATCATAAAATACATAAATATATATTTTTTATATTTCATTAAATTATAATTATCCTTTTCCTTTCTTGTCTGATTACGTTTGACTGGAATTTAGGGATAATAAATCCGCACCATTTTAACTCTCGTATTTCACCATACACTCACGCTTTATATTTTTAAAGGGTTAACAGAGATAAAAACTAATTACATTTTGGCTGCATTTCGTCGGATATTACATCGGTCATATTTTAAATGTGTCCATTACCACTTACAGTTACTCGCAACACACTATTTATTGTACGTGCCCGAACAAATCGAGAAAAGCTATTATTTATCGCCTCACATTAACTAATTAGTTTTTAGCTAAGAACTTCCAAGAAACAATCTCATCCAGCGGCAATAAAATAATTATGGCCATTCTGTTCCCACATTCTCTTTTACTTACATTTTTGCCGCACAGTCCGAGCGAAGTTATTTCAACTGAGAAATATCCAAAAAAGTGCACGTATTTTTTGAGAGCACACCACTGCACTTAACACGTCACTCTTGGCAGAGTTGGGGGTGTATTCCGGAGGGCGTAAATACGCACGCTCGACGCTGCTAACTCGACCGAAGACAGAGAAATACTGAGCTATGGAACGAGAGGACGGCCGGCGTGATCTCGCTTATTGTAGCTTGTGCGCTTCGTGTTCACGCGCCCCTTTGGCATGAAACTTCACCCAATGAGGGGGGGTTTCTTGGTGTGGTTTAGTTGTACCAGGCTCCGGTAGCATTGGTATAGGAGTAGTATAGTCGTAACGTCGACAGGCGACCGTCATTTGAATACGCAAACTGTGAAGGGAAACGGGCTGCGACGGAAATGTTGTAGCCGGAATTCTTTCTGCGTTCCGTTTTCGGCACGGAACAATATGCCATTTCCATGATTAGACGCTAATCAGCTTTTTTTATTAGGTACTTTTTTACTGTTAAAATTATAATGTTCGTTGTAAGCAAGAATTTGTTGTAAAATCGGAAAATCTTAACGTTTCAATTCAATCCAATTCATTTATACTACGATCGTACCTAGAAATTAATAGGTAGGTATGTATTTGATTTTCAGATCACAGTTTATTGTGATCTGTAGAATTTATTCATACGTTTGGAATAGGTAATTTGTTTTTCTTTTCATGCATTATCTTAATAAATAAAACAAAGTCGTGTTAGTTACACCATTTATAACTCGAGAACAGGGGACCGATTTTTATGATTTTTGATTTGTTGGGTTTCTGTCCGCAAATAGCAGAATAACCATTAAAACAACGGAAAAAGTAACGAGAAAAAAAAAGTCTGCGCGGACGAAGTCGCGGGCAAAAGCTAGTAATAAATATAATAAATAATAAAGGCTGGCTTACATAATAAATCCACGCCGGCCGTGACGGACGCGTGCACAATACGAAAATCAACGTAAATATTAATTTTAGTGTCGTTAATTACTTATTAAAAATATCATTGGACCGAACCTATATTTCAGCATCGAGGATTAAAAAGAGTAGGTACTTAATTTTAAATATTTCGCAGTATAAAGAACAGTAAATTATATTTTTAAAGTATGATGTATTCATGGGATATTATGTAAATTCGTAGCCGAGCAATAGACCCCATAATAGGACACTGTTCTCTGCCAAGAAGACGAGATTGTTTTGTTCAAATCGTTGAATAATAACTTATAGTCGAGCAAGCTTAAACATTTTGAAGTTAGACGAAAAGTTATCGATATTACAGCAGATACCATCATCATCATCATCAGCCTGTTAGCACCCACTGCTGAGTAAAGGCCTCTTCATGCTCACGCCACCTCTCACGCTTAATACCGAGCATTGCTCGCTCCATGGCTCTTTGGGCAGATATTAACAGGAAAACTGTTGCCAAAGGCCATAATACCATCAAGGCTTTACTTCTATCATGTCCATACACATTCGCGGCCATACAATAAGGATTACTATTCCAAAGAAAAAGTCCTTTCAAAATATACATGGTGTTAAAAGACTGCCAACAAAGCGGGAAACCACGTTTTGTCCTCATCATAAGGAACATTTATTCCCAAGGAACTATGCCTGGGAAATCAACGGTTTCCGAGATAATGAGGTTCAAAGTCGGACTTTTCAAAACTTTTTTTGTACAGTAATGCATTCAGTATCTAGTTTTTAACATACCTTCTCAAGAAGCCATATCAAAATTATGAATATTTCTTACAAAAAACGACGTTAAAATTGTATGAATGTATTCTAAACATCGGCACTTTAAGCCTATGTACCTAACATAAACTGATACCTACGCTTGCGCAATATGACTTCTGTGCGTTACACATCCAATGCGTGATAAAACATTTTTCAAAATTATAACCTAAAAAATCAAAATCATTTCTCAGCAATAATTTATCGAAAAAGTACTTTGTTTTGGTTCCTAGTATGCGTGGCTTTTGGATCTGTTGGCGGTCTTTTAACACCCTATAGAATAGACAGTGAGAGCTTATTTACCCTAAACCAGGGTTTCTCAAACTTATGGCCCCAAGTACCCCTGTTTAAGTTCCCAAAGGACTGCGAACCCCTAACACCGGTCCGTCAAAATTAGATAAGAAATTCTAGTTAACACGGTTTTTTATTTTAATATTTTTTAATAAAAGAAATAAATATAGATAAATATAGATAAAAAAGAAAAACAGAAATAAATATGTTATTAATATTAATGTGATGGATGGGCTTGTTTCTTGTTGCAAATGGCGTCGATTTTATGAGCAATTTTGGTCAATTTTAATCTTAATTCTGGCTCTAAATTAAGTCGATTTCTGTACTTGGGTTTTTTTCTGTAGTGAAACCAATCACCAAATATGATAACTAGATGTGAAAACCCACTCTCACATAAGTATGTTGTTGCGAAGGGTAAAAGAAAATTCACCGCTTTTCGTGAGAGTTCGGGATATTCTTCCTGTCTAGCTGTGCGTGTGGTAGCCAGCCATCCAGCCGCCATTACGTAAATCTTTTCTCGTACCCCCTACCATCAAATGACGAACCCCTAAGGGTTCGCGTACCACACTTTGAGTATGACTGCCCTAAACCATAAAAACGGAACCAAGCGAGGCACAAACGGATCATAATAATTACTGATTTACAGCTTGTTT
Organism: Zelleria hepariella; assembly: GCA_949319315.1. NCBI lineage: Eukaryota > Metazoa > Arthropoda > Insecta > Lepidoptera > Yponomeutidae > Zelleria > Zelleria hepariella. Next base: position 9,583,251 of record OX439393.1, read on the forward strand.
ACATAGAAGATAAAATACATCGATACTAAAGCGATAGTCTATCTATCTCTCTATCCAGCCCATAAATCTAGGGTCGGCGGACATAACCACATAAGTCCTATAGAAATTGTATAGGACTTATGTGGTTAAGTCTGCCGACCCTAGAAATAAAGCCCACTGCTGGGCATAGGCCTCTTCCTTTTCACGCCAACTCGGTCTAATGCCAATCTTGTCCATTGTCCTCCCGCTGTTTTGAAAATGTTATCGATCTATCGAGCTTTCGGTTTACCCACCGACCGTCGACCCATTCTACGTATAGGCCACCATTCCGATAATCCGGAAAGCGATAGTGAAATATAATATTTTTCTAGTAGTTATTTGATATCTCCCAGAATGTATTGTAAACAGGTTCGTATTTACACAACCCTACGCACACGGACGTAGAAAAGGTCGATGAACCTAAAACATGTTATTATTTCGTGAAACTTGTAGTACGGTCGGCCACAATCTCAGATACCCCATGGCAGCTTTTACTGCGCGCGGCATAAGGGCCAATCGAACAAAAAGGGGTATTGGAGACTGTGGCCAACTGTATCTACCTACCGACCAAATTCACTCGTTATATCGCTAGGTTTTTACCCGATTGAAGCGACACACCACATTATAGTTTATTTTTCTAAAGACATGCATACTTATGCATATTTCATACTTTTAGAGATGAGTTCTAAACACAAGTACATCAACCCTCGGCTCATGCCAAAGACTGAAGGGTGTAACGTAATTATGTCTCTTGTAGAGATTTTATTTATTACAGCCTTTTGTGCCCCGCTGCTGGGCAAAAGCCTTTGACTTTCCACTCATCCCTATCTTGGGCCACCTCTTACCATACCGGCAGAGAGGTTTTGAGGCGCTAATCATGTGAAATCCAGTCGGTGACAACTTTCGCCCATCGACCTGGACCCATACGGAAAACGTGACCAGCCCAGTTCAGAGTAGCGGTTGCAAATCCGTCCGTGATTTTGGTTTTAAGCCGCGTACAGACTAGGTGCAAAGTAACATGTAGTGCAACATGCAATGCAACATTTATCATAGATTTTAATATGTTTGCGAGCGCACTGCGCGCGAAAAATGTATGAAAAATATTGCATTGCATATTGCATTACATGTTACGTTGCATGTAGTCTGTACGCGGCTTTAGAGATAAACGAGAAAAAAATGTTTTGTCCTAGCAACTGTGAACCTATTGAAACACAATTGTGTTACAACTTGTGGCCCTGTCTCATTCCGCCATTGATATTGGTAACTTTGTGAGCATAAGTCGTCACTTTAAAGATACTGCTGGTTAACAGAAGAGCCAAACCGGACCATTTACTAATTTTAGGAACGTGACAATAGCTACAGAAAAAATCTTAAAAAAACTTGAACCCCAAAAGCTCAACCACATCAGCAAGGGGTTCACAATGCAACAATAAACAGTGTTATACCCCACTAGCATCATCTTGCTTTATTTCACTGCGAGAGATGCCGCTACCCAATAGTGAGATAAAAACGTTATCGATACAGTAATGCCGCGGACCTAATAAGTGGCAATAAAGCCATCACGCACATCTCTAGTCAAGTATAAGTGAAACTAAGTTGCTGTAGAAACGTCAAGAGTGAACTTCGCAGAATATACGTACCTTCTCTCCGTCTGCCATGTGAGATGCTCTTATTGTGAAGTGCCATCTGTACTCAGTACACTCGAAAGGGTCTTAGCGTGCCCACTTACGCCCAAATAAACCCGAATACAAACTTGGCAGCGGCTATGAAAGTTTTTAGAAGACATTTGGGTATATTACTTCGAGATCATAACTGGAAACCGCTGCTGCAAACATTTAGGCGGTTATTCTGGGACTCGGTGAAGTGGTTGCTTAAATTGTCTTCTAAATCATGGGCTTTCAAAAAAAAATAAAAAACCGTCAACTTGGAGGTACCGACCTTATCAGAGAGCTTCTGATTAGGTCGGTGATAGCAAGACTGTGCCGCTAAATTACCTCTAAATATTATTTTTCGAGTTTCAGTTAAATATTTAACCTTTATTAACATTTTCTGTTTTATCGAGTTTAAATCATAGAAAAGATAACATAATTGTTTACTCACCGGCTAGCTCTTTCTGTTCGATCAAGCCTCACGCGATAAAAGTTACTTTGGGGTAACTGTCTGTCTGGTGTCTGTCTGTCTGTGGCACCGTAGAAGCTCTCAAATGGGTGAAACGAATTGGATGCGGTTATCTAGCGAGTGTACTTAGATAATAAGTTTTATCAAAATCTGTTTAGCCGTTTATGAGATATGCTTATTTGAAGCCGGGATTATCGGGAGGTAAAATTAAAATTCTTTATATTTTTATTTACTTCACTGCTACTGCTGTCCGGCTGTGGAATAATCTGCCGTTATCTATAAGGCGCTCCCCGACCCCAACAATTTTTAAAAGTAAATTAAAAGCGTATTACCTAACTCTATAATTCTATTAAGTATGTTATGTAGACTGTATTTTTCTCCTTTATTTATATGTAGGTATATCAATCTCATTTTGTCATTCTGGTATTGAATTATAACATATTTATGTTTATGTATGTGTATTTTAAATTGGTATTTATGTATGATCTATGTAAGTTTATGATTACTTTTAAGTAGTTTATATCATCCGTTTTTATTCATAATTGCACCAACTACCCGTCTCTCAATTCCCTAGCACTTTTTTCCATCAATGGTTGCCTGGAAGAAATTGCTGTTATCAATAAGGCCGCCAATTGTACCTTGTTTAGTTAAGTTTTTTTCCTAGCCTGTATTTATATTGGTGTACAATAAAGAATATTTTATCTTTTATCTTTATCTTTACTTAGTTCTGTAATGGCCCGAATCCGTCCCTGTATGTAACATAAGTTCTTTCTCTTCGATTCTTAGTTGGGTTAGGTTTTAACACAAAGCCTAAGATCCTGGTGTCACGGCTCCACGTGAGATGGACCTAACCTTGAAAGGCCAGGAATATGCTGGTCAATCGGGACCACGTGAGATGGCCCCGCTGCCCTTGAAGGACAGGCTAGCTATCTGTTTTGGCTATGATCGTCTAGTTAGCTTCAAAATTAGTTAATAAATATTGATCCCTAAGAAACCATTTTTGACTGTAGTAAAAGGTATAATGAGTTAGATTTAACTATTGAGCTGAATATTTAACTGAGCACTTGATTAAGATCTAGGTCTTCAGGTATTTTCTGCAAGACCTAATTCCACTTTTGGGAACTCGATTAGATTAGATATGAGGGAAAGACCCCGGAGTAACGATCGGCTTCGGCTCTAAGCCTTGAGACTTACGACGGTCACAGGTTCGCAACCCAGTATCTTTCATTCCATGTATTAGCTATGTGATAGTAGCTTTGAGTTATTACTCACTTGAGTATATTATATTTTATATTATCCAACGATTCTGGATCGTGGATTAGCTGTCTCTTTATTGTCCCAATCTGACTCGAAGGGATCATTTTTTTTTTTTTTTAGCATTGTCAATCCGAATGCATTCGGATATTAGATATGAATATGCATGCCTCAGCATACATACGCATATCAATATTTTGGATTATTATCATCATAGGTGTGCGCACACTGAGATCAGCTTTTATTTGAATACAATGGTAATGAGATATCTGAGAGTCGAGTGTACAGTCCCCCATTGTGATATATTATCCACACACAAGTTTATAATATTTGTGTATTCAAGTATGAGGATCATCACTTTATTTTGTATGTTATGTCTGAAGGACTTGTTATAGCATTTTGTTCTCGCTTGTAACTATGCGAGTCTTTATTATGACAAGTACCTCTGTAAAATAGGGTTACGTCTATGTTCAAGGGAATGTTGTCTGAAGGATCCCAAAATAAATTATATTATAGTTTGATTATTTCGAATTTTGGCGGCGCCATCGCTTTCCCCCAGCGTCGCGTTCCGCCTGCGTCGCGTTCCCATGGCGACGTCTTCTGTCTGCGCCGCTCGAGGTACAGTCTGAGAAAAGGTCAAGTAATCGGAAATTAACGGATACAAATCAAAAGAGAAAATAAAAATAAAAAATTTACCATTCGTTTGCAAAGATAAAAAAAACATTTTACCTTTGTCTGCAGGTGTAGAGGAGAAAAAACATACTTTTTTCCCCTACATATTTGATGAAAATGTACTAGGAGAACATAGAGTCGTAGGAGGCTAACTGTGGCGCATCTGCAGTGAAGAAAAAAAAAAGAAAAAGAAAAAAAAAAATTTTATCCTCTTTCAAAGGAATGGTAAAAAAATTTTTTTTTTCTCCCCTGCATATGCGCCACAGTTAGCCTCCTACGACTCTATGTTATTCTAGTACATTTTCATCAAATATGTAGGGGAAAAAAAGTATGTTTTTTCTCCTCTACACCTGCAGACAAAGGTATTTTTTTTTTTATCTTTGCAAACGAATGGTATAAAAATTTTTTTTTTTCTCTTTTGATTTGTTTCCGTTAATTTCCGATTTTTTTTTTTTTTATGTAGCCTGTAATGTGTCCCACTGCTGGGCAAAGGCCTCCCCTTGTGTCCTCCACACTTTCCTATCTGGGGCCACCTCTTGCCACCCCGGTAAAAAGGTTTCGAGATCGTCCCGCCATCTCCGCCTTGGCCTGCCACGGCGCCGGTGTCCATTTTGAGGCAACCAGTCAGTGGCGATTTTCGCCCATCTGTCTGGACCCATGCGGCTTATGTGACCAGCCCAGTTCCACTTTAGCTTGGCAGTCGCAACTCCAACATCGGCGATTTTGGTTTTCGAGCGCAACGTGGTGTTTCGGATGCGGTCAATCCGTTTAAAACCCAATAAGCTGCGCTCCATCGCACGTTGGCAAACCTTGAGTTTAGACTTCTGAATTTCAGTCAAAGACCAGGTTTGAGCACCGTAGGTTAGGATAGGCAGGATGCACATGTCGACGAGTTTACGCTTCAGGGCAAGTGGAAGATTGCCCTTCATTAGCTCTTTCATGGACCAGTAGCTCTTCCAGGCATTGTCGATACGACGATCGATCTCTCTATCCTGCCTGTTTTCGAAGGAAACTATCTGGCCCAAGTAAGTATACTCGTCAACGTATTGTATCTCCTGCCCATCTACCTCGACCCTACGTTTCGTGCTATTAGACATACACTGAGTCTTTGACCTATTCATCTTCAGTCCAACCTCAAGGCTTGCGGTGCTAAGGTCTTGTAGCATTTGCTGAAGTGCCGGGGCCGTTGGGGCAAACAGGACAATGTCATCGGCGAAGCGGAGGTTTGTGAGCTTCTTCCTGCCACCGATGTCAATGCCACTGTTATTCCACGGCACCGCCAGACTCTTGAAAACTTCTTCTAAGGTGCTAGTAAAAAGTTTCGGAGACAACGGGTCTCCCTGTTTTACTCCTCTTTCGATGTGAAAAGATGGACCAGGCTTATGCAATTTAATGTCAGCTGTGCTACTGTTGTAAATATGTTCTAAGAGATTGATGTAGGAGGGTTCTATATTTTGGCTATGGAGTGCGGTGAAAATGGATTTATGGGAGAGACTGTCAAACGCTTTTGAATAGTCAACGAATGCAACATAGAGAGGTATGTTGTACTCGCTGACCTTCTCAATGATTTGGTTAAGAGTATGAAGGTGATCTGTAGTTGAAAAGCCAGGACGGAAGCCCGCCTGCTCTGGTGGCTGCTGGGAGTCAAGTTGTTGGGCTATACGGTTTTGAACTATTATTATTAGAATTTTATAAATATGTGAAATTAAACTAATTGGCCGATAGTTTCCTATGTCACTTTTATTGCCTTTCTTGTGGAGGAGAATGATGTTCGAATGACAGATCTTATCCGGGAGTTTCCCGGTATAGAGAATGGCGTTGCACAGGTTTGCTAGTCGGGGTAACAAGGTGTGTTTACCAATTTTTAGTGCCTCTGTAGTGATGCCATCCTCTCCTGGACTCTTGTGGTACTTCATACTCTTGAGAGCCAGGTGTACCTCGAAACCGGTAATAGGTGAAATTTGGTTAATATCAAGGGGAGAGTAAATATTACTATTAGTTTTTGTAGGATCAGAGTAAAGATCTTTGTAGAACTTTGTACAGATGTCTACAACTCTGTCTCGGCTTCCCTGCCTAACGCCGTCTGCGTCCGTGAGACTGGTGATCCATGTTTTTGATCTGTGTATGCCTTGTTTTGCGACACGTAGTGAGCCGTTCCTCTCTATTGCTTTTTCAACTAGTTGTGTATTGTATGATCTTAAATCTTTTCTAATATTACGTTTGACTTCTTTATCTTTGATATTGTATTGTGGTGTTCCTCTATCTAAAGTATCTCTTTGTTGAATCATATTTAATGTTTCCGGGGAAAAATTGATTTTGTTCCTTCTATCTGGTTTGATCTTTTTACTGGCGGAGTCTATTGCCCTTTTGATGTGAGTGTACTGTCCTTCCGTATCATCCCCATCTATTACCAGATCTTTAAAGTAGTTATGAAGTTCCAAATTAAAATTTTGTTTGTTCTCTAATAATATGTTTTTGCTAAGCTTCCTGATTTTTTTGATAAATATCTGTTTGCGATGTATTCTAAAGTTAAAAGATATCTTAGCCCGCACTGGCCTGTGATCAGAACCATGTTGGAATTTATTAAGAACTCCCACATCCTTGATGATATTGCCGTCGGAACTTAACATGAAATCGATTTCATTTTTGGTCTTACCACCAGGAGAGACCCATGTCCAGCGACGTTGAGGTTGTTTTTTGAAAAAGCTATTACAAATCTTTAGGCTCTGGCCGAAGGCAAACTGGAGTAGACGACTGCCGCGATTATTTCGGCTTCCAAGTCCATGTGGTCCGACTATGGACTCGTTATCCAGCGGCTGCCTTACGCCTACTTTCGCATTAAAGTCACCGAGTACGATGGTCCATGTTCCTCTGTGCTCCTCGCATGCCTTATTCAATAGGTCATTTAATTTCCGATTACTTGACCTTTTCTCAGACTGTACCTCGAGCGGCGCAGACAGAAGACGTCGCCATGGGAACGCGACGCAGGCGGAACGCGACGCTGGGGGAAAGCGATGGCGCCGCCAAAATTCATTATTTCCAGCATGCGTGTTTGATTGAGTGGATTTATTTTCGCAGCTTGGTTTGAGCTAGTATGTGTGCTAGTTATAAATGTGACTGAAAATCTTGTAATTTGCCCAGTTCAATTAAAAAGGATTTAATTAAGTGTCAATAAGGAAAATGGCTCTTAGGTTTCAGTGAATCTGGAATTAATTAATGAGTAATAAAATATGCAATCATTTTATCAGTCATATTCCTGAAGGGATTTAGCAATATTTTAGTGAATATTGTTTCTAGCTTTATTTGTGGAGATGAAAGGAAACAGCAAGGTTTGAAGTTTGAAACATTTGAATATGCGTATATTAACTTCAAAAAAAAATCTGACTGTGTAACGTGTGACTTGAGATTAAGTCTCAGTCCAGCTTGGTTAATGCTTTATTATACAATTTGACGGAAGGAAAAACCTTAAGAGCTGAATCTGAAAAAAACCTTCCAAGCATATCAAAATATCAAGAATAATCAGAATTCGTTTAACGTCTATATTCTTGAATTTTCTCTTAGTACATGAAATATTTGCATCGTCCAAAATGGATGTGCTGGGAGTTAAGCTCAGATATTATATTAATTTAATTATTACTGTGATTCATATTTCACAGTATTATTGGCAAATATAATGTCGAGTATTTACATAATTATTATCCACTTTGTGCATTTACATATTATAATATTATTTGACCATGTACGGATAGCGTCAAAGTTTCCGCTCAAATCTATGGATTATTATGCTAATAAAGTCTATGGAAAAATATCAGTGATTACACTTAGTCTTTCTGAACCTGTATTCTCGGAGGTAAAAATAGAATTCCATACATTTAACAACAAACAATGTCTCCAGGTCTTATGGCTTTGATTTCTACATATTTAATGGAAAATATCAGTAACATTCTCAAACTGTATTCGATTTACACATTTCATATTAAACTGGTCTTTATTCTAAAGGCTTTAGTCTTCACATATTCACGTACATGACTTTCATTGAGATTCGCTCATTCCACACATTAAAAACAATAGATGATTTATACGGCGCCTCTCTGCTAAAACTAATATCTCTCCCTAGTGATTCGATCAATTCATCTTTCATTTACCCTTTCGTATTCATAATTATTAGGGCTTCATTGGCAAAAGTCAGATTATTTCAAAATAAAACAGGACAATTTTCAGCATGAGAATCAATTTTGGAGGGCGTATTTTAGACAAAAGATTATATTAATAGGTATTTACTTTCTGGCTTCTGCGGTCTATGATTTTCTCAATTACTTTTAAATAACACCTGCCTTCCAAAAAGCTGATAATTCTCAACAACAAAGATAAATTGCAAATTACGAAATCACCTTGTGGATGAAATTAGCCTCCTGTCTTACTCTTATCTCGTGACATAAAAATATGAAATAGTTTTCCAAATTAAATACATTTAACTGAGAAGTAAACAAGGTGAATACGCAATTTAGACAAAGGAAAGAAATTACTCAACTTGCCCAATCCTTGTCTGGCTCTAACCACCGAATTTACACAATTTTTATCTCCAATCTCGTTCCAGGAACAATTTAGCTATCTCAAATACAATCAAAACTCGATAGGTCTTAGTTCTTCCTCGGACGTCGATCGAATCGTCCTCCCTCTAGCACGGCTCTAGATTGAATCCCCCGAAAGATTTCTCTCTGTTTACAATTTTTCAAAGTCTGTCTACCAGTCTAAATTTACATAAATTAAACCCTATTATAGTCTAAATAAAGTCTAGTACTTCTTGGCAACCACCTGTTTTGGGAATGCGTATGCGCCTCCTCCTTTTTGTCGTAGGAAATTTTTGGCAGCTTCTGATTGGCTCGTTCCTGTAAATATCCATGCTTTTTCCCTTGACTGGAGTGAGATGCAAGACGTTCCATTTCTTTCCTTACACAGGCCCTCCGCTGATACACACTGGAGACGATTAACAGGCTCTTTTCTTATAATTATCTGATCCATATTTTATTGATGAAATGGGGTCTTCTTCCAAGTAGGTATTTGTAAGATGTCGATGTCTAGATCGCTGGTCTCCCTCGTTCTGGTTTTGCCTAGATTGTGCCATCAATCTAGGTCAGCTCAGCGCTCCCAGTGCCAGCTTAGTTGTCTCAGGTCGGATTTCATTGTTTCCCTGAAGTTAGAAAGAAAACAAAAAAAACGCGTAATTTCCAAATATACAAATTCATAGGCACAAAATATTACAATTTTGCATCGGTCGTTTATTCTCTATGTTTGTTTGGTTTTGGGCCACCTTTTTTATAACCTTTCGTTTTTGGGATTTTCACCTCTAGTCTCATACAGCATAGATCTTATTTTAGCCTGTCACAACCAATCCACACAAAACCAACACATGTGCTTGAATTTCAGGGTCCTCCAATCTTTTTTTGTTAGAAATTCCTCACGTTAGTTTTAGTCAAACGTTCTTAAAAAAAAATAATTTATGTGACGTTCCACTTTAAATAAGTTATGACCACTCCGAAGCGGTTGCGATGTTGTTTATCGAAAGCGAGTTTGAACTAGGTATACAAGGTGTTGTAATGAATAAGGCTAAATCACATACTATCACAGTACCTAGTTAAGGACCTACTAAAGGAACAATTCTGAAATGTTTAAAAAACTGATTGAACATTTTAGGATGCTTTACTAAACTAAAAGTTTTCCCTGCGACTTTCACAACAATGTTTTACTCCCATGTCCATGCAGCAAACTTTAATCCTCTGAACGACACTAAACCAGTTTAACTTAGCATAATACCGGCCAGCGAACAATGAATTAAACGAATAGAGATACCTCCACATTTGTAAATACAATTTAAGTATAGCTGTGAAACATACGTTACAATGTAGAATGATAAGTAGGTACCCAGAATGCCAACTCAATGGATGAATAAGAAAACTCGTATGATCATCGAAAAACTGTAAAAGCGCTTCGCCAACAAACTGTTACTACAGTTTGGCGTATTTTGTAACTGTTTGTTTGTTTTTTTTTTTTTCTTTTCGCATATCTTAAAATTAAAAAAAGGTTGAAAGTACACCAGATGCTGCAGTGCCAGAAAGAACTCCACATTCCTAGTTTATAGGAAGAACTATCAATACGAGATGGGCCAACTAACCTCACGACGTTTCCCAAGTGCAAAATGAAATAAGTTTGATCTTACCTGTGATAATAATATGGTTGAAAGCCGCAAACTGGGGTTTGTTGTGCAATGACTTAGAGCTTAGAAGATTTACTTACGCTGAGGGGCTGATCATAGCAGTGGGTCACTCGAACAATAAATTGCTTCAATTCCATTTTATAGAAATAAAGGAAGAATATTGTTAGAAAGGAATACGGGCTATCGTTTTTGTGCGCACTAGTTGGCGCCACTGGCGAGTAAGGTCCTGAAGTTAGCTCTCAAAGTTTGTTATTACAGGCGTGAAAACAAAGTTAACAATGCGGCAGTGTTGCCCAGTCCCGTTTTAATCGGAAAAAATGGGAGACATAAGTTTCCGAAAGATCAAAGCAGTGTTTAGTAGCGGGACAACAACTATTTGCCATAATTAATCTCAGATATTGCAAAATATTTACATTATTCTTATTATAAAAAACCCTCGTAGGCGTTGCCCTTACAGTCAGTGACATTTCTGACCTACACTAGCGCCCGTAGCAGCGAATCCACACGCGATAGCCCTAGTAAGTGCTTTAAAAAAGTTTTAAGAATTCGTTACTCATGAATTATATTACTCACAGTGTACCTATGTGTTTGATGGTCTTGTGTGTAATTTAACTTTGGATCTTGGTAACATAAAAACATGCTCAACGGTTCCATGTAAGAAAAGACGATAAAATACGGAAAATAAAAATAATAGCCATGTCAAAAGACGCGCGACGCCATTTTGTCTAGTTTTCATGTTTTTTTTTTTCATTGTTTTTTCTGAGCAGTAGGATTATTAAAATTTTGTACAATGAAACAATTTTCGTTTTGTGCCTCTGGCCATTTTATAAGGAAAAAATGTTATGTATGCCTATTCCTTACAAAAAGAGAACAAAAATGGTTTACTTTTAAATGGCGTCTATTTTTATGTTTGCCATTAAAATAGTGAAAAAAGTTTTGTTTGTTTTTTGTCACAAACGAAAGAAAAAAATGCTTAGCCAAATTTTACTTCAAAATATAATTATAATTTATTAATCCAAGTGATTTTTCGCGGTACATAGACACATTGGTAATAAGAAAATTGACGGTTTTACACAATGACTTTCCAATTTTGTACACAAAAAAAAATCCACCCATGCAGATATCCTAAAGTAAATCAAAGGCTCAAAGCGTTCACCGCTTTCATCCTGTGCGGAGCGGGGCGTCAGTGACTCATCGTTGATAAAAAAAAAATGTCTGTTCTGTTGTCGTGTAGTGGATACGCCTCATATCCCGCCATCTCGGGCGTAACACCAAGCATACTGTCCATACTATCATAGCATGTGAGTCCAAAAAAAACTCGAAATCACGATGTGCTCTACGCCTCTAACCAAACTGGTCTTTCGATATTTTTCTATTTTGCGGCTGTGTGAAACATACAGCATCTGTCGCTCGCGGAGATTGAAGAGCAGATAGAGAAAGTTTCGCCGGCCTGAGCGTCAAAACGAGCACACTGTGTTCTAGTACATTTAAAAAGTTCCACAGCATAACTTTTATTTTACTATCCCCAGCCCGTATTTAAAGTTATCATTGCTCTTTTATGTAACCACAGGCGTGTTGCGTGCGGGCGCTTTTTTGTTTACTTTATCAACTCCGTGCATTCATGGTTTTGTGTTGTGTAAAATCTCGTGTTTTATTTTTCACTTTTCATGTCATCCTCAACGTTAGGAAATAGCATAAAGACCTCTGTACTGCACACGAAAAGGCCACCCGAGAGATCAAAGTGAAAATACCTGCAATATCTAAACGCAGCGATCAAAAGCCGTTTTGGCTGTCCTCCACTTTCTCTCCCTCATTTTCACAAAAAAATCCCCGTTCCAAACAAGGATATACAGAGCAATTTTTAAATAGCGTTTTTCCTGAAACATGTCAACTTCTAAATGTGATCTCCATTAACTTTTGTTCTACGACTTTTCGAAAAGCTCATTCTTCTTGGCTCAGCGACCTGAAAAGCTGAATCATCATCATCATCCTCATCGGCCTGGTTAACACCCACTGCTGAGTAAAGGCCTATTTATGCTCACGCCACCCTCTTACGATTTCTCACGACAAAAAGCTGGATACTTTTTATTTATTGAACGTTTCTTATTCTATAAAAGTGTGCATTTCTACCATTTCATTTTGCTGCCTGCGCGGCGCGCTTTCGTGCCCCTCCACTCTCTACCACATCTCCAGCCTCTCCTGTCCCTATTTGTTACTTTGCGCCAAAAAAATGTGATACCTAAGTGAAAAAAAATAATATTATGCTTCCACCAAAGTCGTAGAACAACAGTTGTTGGAAATCGTATTTAGAAGTTGGGGTGTTTGATGAAAAACGCTATAAAAAAAATTCCCTGTATACTTTTGCATGTATAATATGACAGACTCCGCTCTAATTAAAATTTCAGTGGACATCCGCACGATACGTTCCCTAATCCCTTCAGAAACGGCGAATCGTTTAGAGCAAAACAACAACGCTGAACTCAGAACTTCACTCGGACCGCCGCATCCGGAAAGTGTGGGGTCAGACGGCTTATCACAATGTGAGCCGAAATGATAATAGGATTAACTAAAGTTTATTTAAATCTCTAATGTCAGCTTCTCTGGCCTGAATAACCTTGCCGGATTCAATAGCGAGAGACTCAAGCATTCACTGACTCTTAAGAGGGTGATAGAGCAGCATTTTCCCATTCAAACGTAGTTCAGGTTTAATTTCTAAACTACAGGCTGGATTTTGCTGAAACTTGGTTTATATCAGTAGATGACCAATACGGAGGTTTGCAAATAGTTTTTATAATAAAAAGAACGAAATTAGAGCGATGCGTTTATCACGCCGAAAAAGGGTTTATGTTGAGATGTTATTTACTTACATTATTACACTGTCAATTGGAGTCTAACTACCTTGGGAACATCAATAATGTGTTGTAATTGTCAAAAAAAAAAGATTTTTGAAATACCTAATAAAATGTACAAATAGCAGCTGAACTACGAAAAAATTTGGGAAAATAGATATTTCATTACAACTACAACTAGATACTCGCGAAAGGACACGAACACACGTAGACTCATACAGCCGCATTGCCTCTCAGTTTTCCCGCGCCCCGTCTCGCTCTGGGTGAAACAGCTATAGAAAACAGTGTTTCACGCCCTTGGCCGTCACTGAGTTCCCACGGTCCTGGAGGATAATTATTTGCGCCTAACGGCGACTTGCGCATAGTGAGTGTGAGTGATGACTTAAGCCATGTATTCACTCGGCGACAAATTGTCGCAGAACATGTCTAGGAACACTGTTTTTACGTGTCGCCGCGACATCGCGCTGTGTTCCGCGACGTCGCACGCGACATTCCAGCGACATCTACGTGTCGCAGATTGTGTTCCGTGTTCTGTCTCGCGAGCCAGAACTTCCTGCGACATCAGTCGGGCGACAGGTGTCGCCGAGTGTAGACGCGTCTGCGATTTGTTTTTCAACATGCCCGTAGAGTGGAGCAATTAAGCAGTGCTTAAACTTATCGAACTTTACGAAAGCAATGGAAGTCTGATATCAGGACCAACAGCATTCCGTAATATTGTGTCTTGTTTAGCTATGGCAGGCCCGATCATTATTAATAACACTTTAAAATCACTTCTTATCATACGAGTGAAATTTACAAAATAATGATCATCAAACATTCGAAGATCACGTAAAATATTCACTCTGCTTTCTCTTTGTGCTAAGTACTTTCGCACCCACCACCTTTTCTTTTTATAACGTCTTGGTCCACTCAATCGACAAAATATATTACGCAGCACAGCACTAACTGCCACGACTTCCTCGGGCGACATCTCCGTGGTGTGGACAGGGAAAATGTCTCGCGACATGTTGCTAATATGTTCCGAGAACACGCACCGTAGATGTTCTGGCACATGTCTCGCGACTTGTCCCCTAGTGAAATCGCCGCTAATTCCATGACTAATGCGAACCTAAACTACGGCTATCCCGATATTTTGTAATGTTTTCAAAAATAAATATTTTTTCAATTACAATTTCAATTTCATATCAATAAAAGTAACAGAAATCGTTTTTAAAATACAAAATGTTTATTTAGTGCAAACGAAAGTTTAAGTTCAGAAATTGCGATGGGTAGGTATATCTAGTTATCCAAACCACTTCTAATGCTTGGTCACGAAGAATGAACTTCTCTTTTTACCACATAGTTTTGTTCAAAGTTTAGGTGCACATAGAATAGAAACAGCCACGTAGGTAGCGACAACGGACCCGCTAAACTTTGCAAATTGCTCAAAATTATTCAGTAGCTAGACAACATTAGTGTGAGTTGCCTAAAAGGTTACATAATTGAGCCCACGGCCACTGCTCATTAGGGAGTTTACTTACGGGTGATGTTTGTGCTTTACTTCCTTAATTTAGCGCCAAGAATTTTATTATAAAAAGTTTGCAATAGGTAGATAAATATAAAAATGTACAATTAGCCAAGCAATAAAGGCCTTTTTGCATCTACGTAATGAGATGATTAATACAGCGTGTAGTTGTACCGGAAGCGGTGGTGGTCTAATGGGTAGAACAGTGGACTCTGAAGCAAGAGGTACCCGGTTCGATTCCCAGTGCGGGCATGTATCTATGACTTTGTTTAATTTCAAAGTTACGTACATTTGTGAATTTGTAGTAGCAATACCACTCGCTAACGGTGAAGGAAAACATCGTGAGGAAACCCGCGGCTGCGTTGGCTCCACACGTATTGACCTGTCTTTCCTGTGGGCTTGGTCGACTAAGCTGTCAGGATGGTATCGGTGCTGGGCAAGCCTACTCCATCTAAAACATTGTCCCAGGCACTGCAGCGCCGAGTGGTCTCTTCACCCATCTAGTGTGAGTGAAGGTGCCACTGGACGCTGTATAAATCATCTCATTACGTAGATGCAAAAGGCCTTAGTAGTAGTAGTTGTACCTTCACTCACACTAGATAGGTGAGGAGATGGGCGCTGCAGTGCCTGGGACATTGTTTTAGATGGAGTTGGCTTGCCCAGCACCTAGCCAAGCAAACTCTACAAGTATGAATAGATATTATTATGGCTCTTTCTACGCGACTGAATGATAGATAAACAAACCTTTGCGAAACGTTGAAACCGCAGCGAAATAAGTCAGAAGTATTAGAAAAACGACGCCACCTCTTCCGTGTTTACAACCTCCGAGGATCATCAGCAAATGAGAGGAATAAACCGGTTGCGAGCAAACAAAAAGCACGGTCGCGCGTCGCCGCGTCGTTTGCTAACGGCATTATACAGGGTGTTAAAAGACCGCCAACAAAGCGGGAAACCACGTATTGTCCTCATCATAATGAATATTTTTGCCCAATGAACTATGCCTGGGAAATCAACGGTTTCCGAGATAATGAGGTTCAAAGTCGGACTTTTCAAAACTTTTTTTTGCAGAAATGTATTCAGTATCTAGTTCTTAACATACCTTCTCAAGAAGCCATGTCAAAATTATGAATATTTCTTACAAAAAACAACGTTAAATTTACAACCCGCAATGTATTCTAAACATCTGCAATTCCAGCTTAAGTAACATAAACTTATACCTACGCTAGCGCAATATGAATTTTGTGCCTTACACTTCCATTGCGTGATAAAATATTTTTCAAATTTATAACATAAAAAATCAAAATCATTTCCCAGCAATAATTTATCGAAAAAGTACTTTGTTTTGGTCTCTAGTATGCGTAGCTTTCGGGTCTGTTGGCGGTCTTTTAACACCCTGTATACGTATCTCGTCTGCCATTCCGTTTGGAATCCCAGTGCCGACAAGGGCCATCAATCTTGTTGATTTGGATGCCACCATCAACATCAGAGGCAACTGCGCAGGCTCTCAACATTTTGTTCATTTTTAGCTTTCGAAATCCGATTTTCTCAGCGCCATTTCATGTTTGCGAAGTCCGCTTTTGCCGGCTTTTGACGTCATCATAAATCCGTCCTATTGCTTAGACGTTTAACTGATGCAGAATGCTTATGCGATTGCCTTTTGGAAACTATGTCGAGGGAAAAATATAAAGGTTTTTTTCTTTTGATCTTTATTAATGTGGCTCGAGGACGGAGGACCTTCTCGACGGAATGTTTCCACTGTAGTAAATCATTTCGTAACTCCATTTTGCGCATCTTTATTTTTAGGTTCGTCCCCTGATTTATTGCGTCGATTTTTCCGAAGTGAAAGGTATCAATTGAGAATGACAGGATAGCCCCTAAAGAGAAAACCTGCCAATTAAATATTGGCAATGCAAGTAGTATATGGAAAATATTTTTTTGAATTCAGCAAACAATTTCATTTTTTTTTTCTGACATAAAGGTGCAACGAAAGTAGCATGGTGGAAAAGTCAAAATTTTCACAGTTTTTAGGGTTCCGTACTCGAAGGGTGCCAAACGGGACCCTATTACTAAGACTCCGCTGTCCGTCCGTCTGTCTGTGCGTCCGTTTGTCACCTAGCTATATCTCATGAACCGTGATAGTTGGTCAGTTGAAATTTTCACAGATGATGTATTTCTGTTGCCACTATAACAAAAAATACAGCAACAGGCGGACGCTTAAAATATTCACAGAATATATTTAAGGGGGTATAGACAACAGACATGTTTTTTTTTGCCTTTTTTATAGATAATGGTACGGAACCCTTCGTGCGCGAGTCCGACTCGCACTTGGCCGGTTTTTTTAAATTATTTTAAACTAGCTGTGCCCGCGACTTCGTATGCGTTTTAAGGGTTCCGTACCGTAAAAGGCAAAACGGAACCATTACAGGATCACTCGTGCCTCTGCCTGTCCATCGGTCACAGCCAATTTACTCCGAAACTACTGAGAACCGATCGTGTTTAAATTTGGGACACATAAGTAAGTTGAAAGGGCTCGTTGTGAGGATCTCAAATATTTTTTCAATCATTTTTTAATAAACAGTTTTGAAGTTATTTAAGAAACTACTGAGCCTAAAATTTTGAAAAACTACATGTAATAGTTATTTACCTATAGATTACAGGAAAATCTATAAGAAGTCCACGGTGTATAAAACAATATAGGAAAATGATCATATAAGCCAACAGATGGCGCTCTACAGTCCTACATCGTGGATCGCTGTATGGTTTCTCAACATTTGTGCGTAAATGAACTTTGGATGTACGGAACCCTCTCCTCGCGAATATATCTCGCACTTGACCCGTTTTTTTTTAGGTGTAGTCTCAGAGTGTCTAGAACGCAAAATTACTACATTACAAAGACATTTAATTTTAATCCGACTGTGGAGGAAAACTCAAAAGAAAGGCTATTTTTACTTCATGACTTGCGGCAGCAAGGCTCAAAAGAGAACAATAAATAGAGTACGTAAAACGCTAGGAATCTAGGATACACCTTTTTGTTAAATAAATAATTCTTTTTATTTTAGGCATTTTTTAAGCCTTAAAATCCTTAATCTAAACAATACGACATATTTATAAATTTTCTAATAAAGCAGGAACTTTGCCACGTACGCGGCGGGTTTATAAATGTATTGTTTCAAAGTCATTCAAAACCGCATAGTGGCAAAATTAGATTCCCAGCAGCCCCCTGAACAAGCAGGCTTCCGTCCTGGATTCTCGACGACAGACCACCTACAAGCCTTAAACCAAATCATCGAGAAGTGCAACGAGTTTAACAAACCTCTATACCTGGCCTTCGTCGACTATTCTAAAGCCTTTGATAGCCTATCACATTCCGCTATATTTAGTTCTTTGCGGAACCAAAGCATCGACAACATCTACATAGACCTGCTCCAATTAATTTACAACAATAGCACAGCAAATATTAAATTACACTCATCATCATCTGGACCATCTTTTGTAATAGAAAAAGGCGTTAAACAGGGCGACCCTCTGTCGCCAAAACTTTTTACTTCGACACTTGAAGAAGTATTTAAAACGATCAATGAGTCTTGGACGAACAAGGGGATTGATGTCGGTGCCAGGAGGCTCACGAACCTTCGCTTCGCCGACGACATTGTGCTATTTGCTTCAACTGCGCTCGAGCTCGAAGGCATGCTACGCGAACTCAATGCGGCAAGTCTTGAGGTTGGACTTGCTATGAACAGGTCCAAAACCCAAGTCATGACCAATAGTCGAAAGCAAAAAATTGCTGTGGACGGGCAGGAAATACACTATGTCAGCGAGTATATCTACTTGGGCCAGCTAGTAAGCTTCGAAAACAGGCAAGGCAAAGAAATCGATCGCCGCATCGAGAACGCCTGGAAGTGCTACTGGTCCATGAAAGATCTTATGAAGGGAAACCTTCCGCTCAACCTTAAGCGGAAACTCGTTGACATGTGTGTCCTGCCCGTTCTCACCTACGGCTCCCAGACTTGGTCACTGACCGAACAGCAAAAGTCAAGGCTCAAGGTTTGCCAGAGACCAATGGAGCGCAGTATACTCGGTGTCAAGAGGACAGATCGTATCCGAAACACCACACTGCGCTCCAAGACGCGCATAGCCGACGTAGGCGTCCAAACGGCAAAGTTAAAATGGAGCTGGGCCGGACATATGAGCCGTATGCACCCGGATAGGTGGGCAAGAATCGCCACGGAATGGGTGCCAGCAGATGGACATCGAAGTCGAGGTAGGCCGCGAAGACGCTGGCGGGACGATCTCGATAAATACCTGCCGGAGTGGTCTGAGGTGGCCCAGGACAAAAAAGTCTGGACTGAAGCGGGGGAGGCCTTTGCCCAGCAGTGGGACACTAACATCAAGGCTACGTAAAAAAAAAAAAAAAATATATTTATCCCAAAAGTCGTAGCGTGATATAATATAGCCTAGATTGTGCCCAGAAACAGGACTTATCACGGTACGACTGTTTGACTGAAGACTATTAAGCGGTATTCGCGTGATGAGGTAACACACAGACATAGGGACAGACAGTGTGACAGAGAGAGACAGGTAGAGTCAGACAGAGACAAAAATTTAGAGTTTTATTATAAGTATAGATAGATAGATTATTTTTTAGCTAAACTGAGATATTTTTGTTCAGCTATTTGCAAAACAAGTGTAAGGTACCTATATAGAAATGATTTTTGAATTCAGCAAAAAATAAATTGAATATATTTTTTCTGTTTTAAGATTTAACGAAAGTAGCGTGGCGGAAAATGCACAATATTCACAGTTTTTTTTCTTCAAAATTTCATCTAAACTGAGATATAATATTTTTTGCATTTTTTGTTTTACGACAATAAACTATTATTTTTATTATTTGAACAATAATTAAGCTGATTTTATTTTTCTGGTCGACGTACCAGTGAACTAGAAAACTATAAGATACGGAAAACTAGAAGTTCGAGCAAATCTTATTATCAGCTGAATTATTGTCTTTTCGTATAAAGAATAAAATAAATACAATAGGTACAATAAGTTTATTTACAAAAAAGAAAAGTACAATAAAAAGTAATTTTTGAACAAAAATGGCTCGGTTTTGCAGAAAATTTAAAAAACACTGTCAAATTTTGTATTTTGTAAACGGTTAAACTTACTTGGCCACGGCGTCGCGAGGGCCGTCTCAGCTCCATGATTAAGGTCTCCGAATGAGAACCGAAACTAGTCGGCTACACCGACATAATACAAGTAAGTTTAACCGTTTACGAAATACAAAATGTGCAGTGCTTACGAAAGTTTAAGTGTAAAAACTGTGAAAGTTGTGCATTTCTCGTCACGTTCTCGTCACGCGTCAATAGTTCTTTCATCGACCCCTAACAAGTAAACCAATTAAGTAATTGAAACCTTTTGATGTTTTTGGTGGGATACCAGTTTACAGGCAACTCAATTATCGGAAAAACATCAACACGATACGGCGAAGGTAGTAGTTTTGCTCTCAGTCCAGTTCTCTTCTGTTTCAATTATAAACAAATAGATAGACAGTCTCCTTATTGCCTCTTCCTCAAGTTGGTAGAGAGAAAATGGGTCACGGAAATAAATAAGACATGGCATGTCCGTCCGTTGCTTTTAAACTCAGTACCATATATCTGAGGATTCGTTCCAGAGACTCGCGGGTGGCGGGAACGACGCTCAGCCTTGACTCGTATGGGCGAAATGCATGTAGATTTGAATATTTTTCCACAACTCGGTGCTTGCATGGATATAATTTAATGTAAGCAAGTTAGCATAACGCCAGCGTCTGGTATTATTGCCTTTTCTATCTGCTAGCACCAAGCGTTTTAATGTTTTTCTTTGTACGAATATTTAAATATGTCTGTATGTCCGGATATTACCTATCATAGAATAATCTGTAACGTGATACGTTTTAAATATTTGGCAAAAAATATGTTTTTGTTTATCCTACCAGACCACCACACAAGATTTTCCTAGTAATATTGGCTTTTCTTTTAATCATTTTGGACGTTAATTTTGAGACTATCCAGTTTACCAGGGGGTCTACCGGCTAAGTCGAAGCCGATTACCATTGTCGAAAATCGAAGTTCGATTTATGAAAAATTAACTAGGTAGGTGGCAGTAAAATAAACTGGGTGGCAGTTCATTTTTCAAGAATCGAACTTCGATTTTTGCCAATCGTAATCGGCTTCGTCTTAGCCGGTAGACCCCCTGTATATAGGTTGCGTTTGTTGTTTAAATTATTACGTTACAAACGATGCAATCTTATCCCTCATGCATCTTGAGTTGAAGTTTCCTTTGATATAGATCAGGTAATTCTTGCCCCGACCTAGGAGCCCAACTCTCGAGATTCCCAAGATAATATTGATGCAAACTTGATATTTCAACATATTGGCAAGATGCTGACCGTCAAAACTCACTATCCTACGTATGGTAGACACAGGCGATAAAGAACGTAGCGCTCTACCCTGCGCTACCTTCTTTATCGCCTATGCCAGGGGCCTGGGTCTGTAACGTAATGGTGCTTCGATAGGCTCCCAATTGTAGGCTTCAATTACAATTCATTAATGTTGTCTGTCTTTTTAATGTTATTCTACCTCTAGTACAGAAATTGTTATTTATTATGCAAGAATGCAAAATTGTTGTTTGCGGCGAGTGCTTGTACTGAATACCGAGCTAGCGAAGGTTTCTAAAATTGAGCCACGAGCGTAGGGAGTGGTTCAAAAAAAGAAACCTGAGCGTAGCGAGGTATTCAGAAGCACGAAACGCAAATAATATTGCATTCGTGCGAAACACAAAACTTTTCATCTCACAGAAGCGAGGAAATGACTTTGTTAGCCAAGCGGGAAAAACTCTATAGACAAATACTTACAGGCAAAACAGGTGAGTCAAATAAGTTCCTTTTAACAGCATATTTTACTGTAGTTACGGCTGCCGCACTAAAGTTTTGAGCTTTGTTGGTATTAAAACCATTCGTTTTATTAATAACTAGTTGTGCCCGCGACTTCGTATGCTTTTTTACACATTTGACATTTAATTGAAATTCGACTGTGGAGGAAAACTCAAAAGGAAGATTTTTTTTAACCTTCGACCAACAAAGAGGGGTGTCATAAGTTTGATAGCTTTGTGTGTGTGTCTGTTTATGTGTTTATGAGGGTATGCCTGTCTGTGTGCCTGTCTGTGTGTCTGTCTGTGTATGTGTGCCCTAATCTAAACAATACATTTATGATAAAATATGTTTTATTTAGATTGGGTATCGCCCGTGTAAGATACCAGGAAGCTTAGCATAAGAATTGCCTGGGAAGTATGGGGGTTTATTATGAATCTCCCTCGACGTAGAGTGGGATAGATAAAGTTATAAGCCCATAGATAAGGTCTTACCCATTCTCATGCTAAGCCAGCAAGCAAAGCATAAGGTTGGGTTAGAGCGTATCTACCGCAAATAACTCTGTCTATCCCGCTCTACGGCAAACAAAATATATTTTTTTAATATCAAGTTGGGCTCAGTAGAGTAAATATTTTAAAAAAGGCACAAAAAAAAATTTCAACCTCGCGTGGGTTTAAACCCAGAACATTTCGACCGCGACGCAACAGTACTACATTTCTAACATCGATAAACTTTGTCCGACCTCCACCGAAAACCACTCACAATTCCCTCCAGCAAGCATCATAAGGCTGGGTTAGAGCGTATCTATGGCTCTGTCCATCCCGCTCTACGCCAAACAAAAGAGAGAGATACCTATTGTTTTAAACCCATAGATACGCTCTAACCCGGCCTTATGCTACGCTTGTAGAACTAACATTTTCCGCCAAAATAAAATAAAAACAAATGCCGATTTTTCATTTACAATATGCGCCCGAAATGCCAAAAGTCGTAGCATGCGTATACAGAGTGTTAAAAGACCGCCAACAAAGCGGGAGACCACGTATACGTATAGTCCTCATCATAACGAACATTTTTGCCCAAGGAACTATGCCTGGGAAATCAACGGTTTCCGAGATAATAAAGTCGGACTAAATTTTTTTTTTTTTTTTCCGAAATGTGTTCAGTATCACGTTCTTAACATACCTTCCCAAGAAGCCATATCAAAATTATGGATATTTCTTACAAAAAATCAAGTTAAAATTGCAACCCGCAATGTAGGTTTTCGAGAGAATGTGGTTCAAAGTCGGACTTTTTTTTTTTTTTTGCAGAAATATGTTCAGTATCACGTTCTTAACATACCTTCTGAAGAAGCCATATCCAAATTATGAATATTTCTTACAAAAAACGAAGTTAAAATTGCAACCCGCAATGTATTCTAAACATCGGATAGCCTAAGTTACTCCCAGAAACGTGAGTTACGACCATGTTAAGTTTGGTTGAAAACTATTCAGCGGTGTTCGCGTTTATCGTGTTCATACAGACAGACAGACAGACAGACAGACAGACAGACAGACAGACAGACAGACAGACATAAACCGTTTTTTTTGCATTTTTGGATTCAGTATAGTTTACTTAGTAACCCCTGCTAGTTTTTTTCTAAAAATATTCAATGTACAGAATTGACTTCGCTAGAGTTTTATTATAAGTATAGATAAGATATAGATTTCCTGAAGTTTATTTATCCAGACACAAAAATAATGTAAATAAAAGAATGTTTTTTTTTCCGGGTGCATTCCGAACTTTTACCTTAAAAAAATAAATTTTCTAGAGATAAAAAATAAATTCAATTATATCGTTTGAAAAAAATTATTTAACAAACCAACCCATAATTATCTATTTTATAAAACAGAAGCGGAGCATTTTTTTAATTTACTGTTATTAAAAATAAATATAGTGTACAAAATATTAAAAAGACTAAGAAGAAACAGCGTTTCTGAATGTTCTATTCCGTGACTTTAGATGCCTATGCCTCATTTGCATTCACAGTTTTGTATAGAAAATGGGCACTTGCGTGGAGAGTCGCGTCTAAACGAGGCTCTACTTTCTGAAGCTTTTATGAACTTATAAGGCATCTAGTGAAACGGCCAGTGTTTTTTCTTTTTCTGCACCATGGGGCGTGGAAAAAAAGGGCATTCAAATTTCGAAGTGCACAAAAATGCAGATTGGTTAAATTCGGGTTTTACAAGGTTGTAAGTTGCTAGTAACAGCAAACTTTCCGAGCATGGGAGATGAAAATAATATTAAGTATGCTGATTCTAATTCTAGAGGATTCTAGAGTTCGCGGGTTGTAGGAGAAAAACGAGGATATCTCGGTTTTGTCCTTCTACTGGGAATCTATCGACACGCCATTGCGTTAGAAACTTAAGCCTCTGGATATCACACGTCAGAGGATGTGCATAAGCATATACACACTGCTTTGTCTTCGCCTTTATCATGGAGGTTTCAGTTTTATCCCCAGACAGTTTGTGCGGTTTTCCCGACATGTATTTACACAAAATAAAAAATAGTTTATTACGGTTAGATACATTCTCAAAATAATTATGATACCTACGCAACATTGCGATGTTTTAAACAAGCCGTTTGAATGGGAAAAAAAATTGGTGCCCAAAATTAAATCAACTTGACTCCTCTGCATACTTTTTCGAAAGTGGGCATGCCACAAGGACAGGAAAATTACCCCGCAGGAATTTTCCCGAGCCAAGTAGGTATCGATTTCGTCTCGAATAAAGCGACACGCGCTACCGTTATTTTTCTCACCTCATGCAACATACTCGGATCCCATTACTTTAATGTCAGACAGAGTGACTCGTCAAAAATAAAAATTTCGGCTCTACATCGGGTTAGTACCGAATGGTCTAAACTGAATCATCATCATCATCATCATCAGTCTGTTAACACCCACTGCTGAGTAAAGGCCTCTTCATGCTCACACCACCTCTCTCAGTTCTGTGCCAGCCGCAACCACTGTTTTCCGGCTACTTGGGCTATGTCGTCGGACCATCTGGCTGGTGGTCTTACCCTCTCGGGGTCGTCTCGTCTCCTTGAAGAGCCAAAGGGTCAACCAGCAAGTTAATAAAATATGTTGCCAACTGCTCCATTATGCGAATTTGTAAATTGTGGTACGTATTTCATAGATGACCAGCTATTTCAAATTCAAATTCAAAATATTTATTTCAGACAATTTCTATAGGGTTTGTAACATTATTTCTTATTCTATGTTAGTAGGTACAGTAGTTATTATAAGATTTATTTATTTGAGCAATTCAATCAATCAATTTAGTCCATAATTTTTAAATGTCACGGCTCTGGTTGACACGTGTTTAGCCACCCAGTGCCGCAGGATGGGACCGTCTACCCTGTCAGCTATAATTTTCAGGGGACCGCTGCTGCTGCTCCTCAGCCTGTGCATCAGGGAAGCCACTCTGTTACGCATTATTGCGTGGAACCCGTCAGTGTGTGCTGCTACAAACATCCCTGATGCACTGCAGTAACACTGCAGTATTTAGACCAGTTGCATTTACTCGTATGAAGAGTTGAAAAAATACCTGTCGTGTATTCTTTGACGAGATGCATCTTATAACCGGTAATTTTTTTCGCGACTTGTGTCTAATATACCACTTGCGTTTTATACCAACTGATACTAACCCTCTAGAGCGCCATAATATAAGTGGTAAGCGTGTGTGGGACGTCTCCGGAAGATAATGTTCGCGATAAGTTTATGCTTCGTGTAGGTAGAGGAAGTGTGGTATGAGTAGCTTTTAAATTGTGTTTTATTGATAACCAAACCGCGGCATAGTTCCACCATAAGACGAGACGATGGTATAAGTACTGGGTAAGTTTAGAGTTCTAGACTAAAACCTAAATAACAAGACTGCAACGTACTTTTGTAAAAACTATGTTTTTATCATGTCAATGAAGAAGTAGATCCTTGTTAACTGAAACTCCATAATGTTTCTCTAGCACGGGTTGATGCTTTAGAAAAAACAAAAAGTAGTTCCATGTTGAGTATTTTTCAGTTTCCACGTTGCAAATGTAATCGAGTTTTAGTCACATAGAGCATAATGCAATATTTTATCTACCTATATTATTCACGATCGAAATGCGCCCGCATGTAGGTAAGTACCTATGCCTTGAATCTCGGTACATATGTCCTGCTCCTATATTGTGATATAGTGCTCACAAGATCTAAACACACAAGCGTGCGTGAGGCGAAGTGATTGGGTCTGTGTAAGTCTACCTACGTGTGCGTGAAGCTCGTTTATCTTGGTAAGTGACGACGCGATCCCGGAGGGTCGCTCTGTCAAGATTTCACGCGCCTCATGAGGTGGCAGTTGGCACAGATTTTGCATCTTCGACGGATGTCGGCGCGTCAGATTTGGAGGGGCCTCGATGCTATTGAGACAACATCTATGAAGTCGCAAAAACTTGCTTCCGTTTCACATACTTTGTAAATGTTTATTAAAATTTAATTTGTACAATAGAAACGTACAATGCATCTAAATTCCTGAAATATTTAATATTGCGACATAAAAATTGCATTTTGTCATTATTTTTCACCATAAAATGGCCACATCAAAATGATGCAAGTGCACTTCAAGTTACAAAAAACTCCTATTAAACTTTGAAAAACTTTGATTAACGACCCCAAAAGTATGGCAAGTCCTTTCCCACGTAGAAGCTAATATGCACTACTGACACATTAGGTTATGTTTTTACGAAATTATTAAGTGAAGGCGTTGTAGTCGGTAACTTAATTATGCCCCATTGAATTGAATATTAGTGTATTGGTAGGTACATCTACAAACAGACACTCGTTCAAATCTCGGTTAAAAAATAAATGCAGTCTCTCCTTGACTGAGCATAAAATTATGAATGCGAAATAGGTGCTCAACTTTTAACCATACTGTTTTATTTTACAACTTCACAAAGTTAGAGGCCTATTATGAAAATGGCGTTACATCAGGAGAACGGCTTGCTAGATGCTAAAAAGTCACGGCCGGAAAAAGAAAAATATTCAATGCTTACCGGTTACTATACGATGCTTCACTCCTACATTGAATAAGCAGTAAATAAGAAAAGTCCTACTAATAATGCCTGAATTGACAGATCGGAGATCCGATATACAAGTGTCACACAAAAGAGGTTCGTTTCTATGAAAACATACACAGTGCTTATAACAGTCGTATAACAGGTTTGGTTTTGTTTTGGTCTGGTTTGGTTACTAGGAGGTTAAAAATGTAAAAAAAGTTCAAAAACCTATGAAAACCTGGTTTGTACGCGGATTCAGGACCGCGTATCTAAGGCGGAAAGCGAACGACCTCTGCTCGAAATGCGGAAAGCCGAGGTGTTTCATAAAATATTCCGTGTCATGAAGCCAACAGCTGGCTAAAACTTCCGGCGTAAATGTCGCCGGCTGATTGGAAAAAGTGAAATATATTGATTGAAAGGGAAAACAAGGTTAACTATGTTTGTTTCGCTACAGAGCTGGTAATTTATTAAAAGGCGGTGGTGAAATCTTCTTTGGCTCTCCATTTTGCTTTTTTTTCAGCCTGTGGCTTCCGAGTTTTTCTTCCAGCCAGTATTATTTTTCTTTGATGTGTCACTCACAGATTTATATTTCTTTTTAGTGTTATACTTTTTCCAGCAATTTTGTCCGCGTGGACTGCAGAAAAACGAACAATAAGTTTAGTATCTAGAAGTAATTAAGCCAAGGCGTCATTTCAAAAACCTGAGCAGCAAAACCAAACCAACCTACAGTTAAAAAAACTGTAAAGAAACAAAAAAGAGAAGGTTCAGTAACATTTTGTACTAAACTTGGTAGTTTTTAAAGTAGAAACATCACAGTGTGAAGACGAAAACATGTTTATCTGGCCGGAGATTTATTCTCAAACAATATGTCAGTACGTTTTAAACACAGGAGCTTGAGTAAAGTGACCCTTTTAGAACCGGCAGCTGAAGTTAAGTAGAACAAGACGGCACTTCTTGTCACCGCTTTCCCCTCCATCTAACTTCTCGGTAGTTTATTCTCTAAGCAAGTGACATGCTTCTATTCTGGGGTGAACCATCGGTTGGAAACAGAACTGCTTTAGTAACATTATAGGTAACTAGAGGTATATTATTATTATGAGAATTTCTGTCTGCATAAATGATACAATAATACAAATGATAAAGAAAAGTATGACGTTACAACTGCTCCCACCAGGAACATCACCTGATATGGGAAGAAAAACGAAGCATGAAATATGAACTTAAAGATTACATTACTTACATTACTTTACCTTTCAAACCATGGCCTAGATACCAAGTATTTAACCAAATTGTTATAAGTATAAACTTTATAATCTATTGTTTAGGTACAACTTTACTGTGTAGATATCTGCTGTCAACTACAGTCATCGGACACGTTTTCATTGTTTTAAATATAGACAAAAGAAAAGAAAACAATTGAAACTAATATTGTAGTAATTTAGTTTATTTAGCCCAAGTTTAGCCTGATGATATTTGCGTAGACTTTCGTGGGTCTGCCATTGAGCGAAATAGAAGAAAACACCAGATTCATCTTTTTTTGCTACTTAGAAAACTGTGAAATAGACTTAGCTCGGCATAAACAATTTGCGTTTCAAAGAATAAGGCTGCATAATATGGAGTACGTACCGATGTATACTCTAACTAAGCAATACAGTCGAGCTCTATTCAAAGTCTTTGGAAGTACCTTCTTCGGTGTTGAGGTATAAACTACAGGGTGCACTCTAAGTCAATAGCGAAACTTTAAGTGGGCTTTAAGTCTACTGATCAGTACAAACAACTTGTACTAGGTGGCGAAAAAAATGGTGTGAAAAAAGCTATTATCAGCTATTCCATACAAAAGGTCAACTCAGTACTGCGCCAGATGTATGAAACAGCTGATATTTTTTTCGCTCCATTTTTGTCGCCACCTAGTAGAAGTTGTTTGTATTGATCAGTAGATAGCCCACTTAAAGTTCCGCTATCGACTTAGAGTGCACCCTGTAGAGGTATAATGTATTTATTGGATACTAAAGGAGAGTTGCTCATTGATTTAGAAACTATACAGAATATGGCCAAAGTTATACAACATGCTTGATATTAGTATGGTTAGTTCAACAGTGAAGATTCTTGAAACATACAATAACATATTGGTTCAATGAATATTGAACGCTTTAATGGTAAAAAAAAATCTTAAAATGTTATTATATTCGTAAAATTTGATCAAGTAAGTTGGTAAGATGAAGTTTGTATAATCGTAGCTGAGCAAACCGTCCGATTACTATGTAAAATCACCTACCTACGCACAAAAACATGTGTTTGAATTTGAAGTTAATCCAAAAACAAATGTCTTGAATATTTTTTTTTTTTTTACAGTATTGACATCATGTTGAACATCAGTTGAAAGCCTGAAAAATGAGTTAGGATCTTTTGTAACAAGTTGTATACGGTAAGTGAATTTAACCGGTATTCAAACAGGCACATCTCGATTTAGAGAGAAGTATAATTCATCATAATTCATATAATTCATACATCTTTGCTTGTTACCGAGAACCAGCCATCCAATGCCAAAGTTCATTCTCGACTCCACAAGGCAATAGGAGCAATTAATTTCCATTCCGCGATATTGCTGGCCCTTTTTGCACTCTAGGAAAAGTTAATTTGTCTTTGCTGAACTTTTCAATTTGCTTCGAACGTTCATGAACCTTGTTTTATATTTGCAGCGTTGGTTTGCAATTTAGCAAAGCAAGTGACTCTCCTCGTTTATTTTTCAATGAGATGCGTTGCCTAAATATGTTGCAATAACAAAGATTTGGTATCTATGATGCTTTTTCATTTTAATTTCATTGTGAAGTCTCTCTTGACTTGTCATTCCTGTGGATTAGGCCGACGGCCGAGCTGTGAGAAATTGTATTGGTAAACCAACTGGGCGAACCTACTTCATTTACACAATGTGCCAGGCACTGCAGCGTCCGAGTGGTCGCTTCACTTATCTAGTGTAAGTGGAGATGTCACTGAACGTTGTATAAATTATTTCTACTAGACGTAAAGGCCTAAATTTATGTTACAATCGCTAGTTAAAGTGGAAATTTTGACAGCGGTTTTTATTACTCGTGTCATATTTATTTCATACATTCCTTTTTATTACCCGACTACGCGAAGCAAAAAGGAGGGTTATGATTTTAGCAGCGTATGTATGTATGTATGTATGTATGTATGTATGTATGTATGTATGTATGTATGTATGTATGTATGTTTGTGTGTTCATCTGTTCCCTCGCAGAGCCTAAACTACTCGGCCGATTTCAACAAATGAGGTATCGTTGGATTCGTCTTAATCACCCAGGTAACATAGGATAGTTTAATTTTGAAAAAAAACCAAGATGGCGGCTGTGCTGCGCCCTAAAGTGGTGGACCTAAAAATAAAAATTATCGGATACCATCGTCATGGGTATCAAATGAAAGGGCTTTAAAAGACCTTTTCAAAAATTTACAACACATGTAGCGTCAACATAACAGATAGAACAAAAAATTCCAAAATGTGTTTTTTTTTGCCCTTCTTGGTTCTATTCTGGGTGATCGTCCAAAATGACTTACTAAAAAGCTCAAAAAAAAATAGAAGTTAAAAACTAAAACCCGACTACTAAAAGGCTTAAAACAAGACCTGCTTATCCTTAAAATAGACTCATAGATAATTAATCGTAGTCGGAGGACACCACATTCGCATTTGATAAACCGATGGCCTCCGACTACGATTAATTATCTATGAGTCTATTTTAAGGATAAGCAGGTCTTGTTTTAAGCCTTTTAGTAGTCGGGTTTTAGTTTTTAACTTCTATTTTTTTCCCCAGTAAAAAGCCTTAACCGTCAAATATCCTCTGTAACTATTGATTGCAGTAAAACTGTCGCTAAGCTCACAAAACCTAGCCATTCCTAGTCGCATATCAGTAGGCAATGTTGGCCCATTCGACGTGCGCTCTCCAGATTGGTATGAAAAGTTAATTGCCTGCCTTACTTGGCTACGTCATCTGCGGTTCGTTAGGGTTGCCAATTAAGGTGAATAAACAAGCACGCTAAATCTAACAACCTACGTGTTACGAGTTATATTCCTTCGGCTCACTGTTTATGGATTTATGTCGAATGGCGTTTATTTAAGTTGAGTCTGTTGTAAGACGCGCTCATTTAACCCTTAATTACTCGCGTCAAAAAAGTTACACTAACGCTCGCGTGGGGTATATTTTACCCCAATTGAAAAAAATGGAATAAAGTAAAGTTTTACTGCTTAATATTATTTTTATTAGTAAATATTTATAAAATCAACTTCTCGCTAGAGGATGCAGTATTCATAATCAACATTTCTAGGAACATTTTCATGAAAAAAATATTTAAAATAAGGAACAATTTAGTCATTGCATTTATCACATGTCATGATGGAATGGTCATGACAGAAGTGCTGGTTGCATTTGGCACACGTCATCCTTATTTTCTAATCCTTTGACCTTGGGCAGATAAGATATTTTTTGTTCGAAGTGGATGGGCCATCTCTGGACGTGGAGCTAGGAGCCTGAACATCTCTTCACTTTTCTTGAGAAGTTTTTTCTTGGCCCCGGGTAGTTTTGGTATGTTTGCTTGAGTTTTTTGTTGAGCCCTTATCAGATCTACAGATGGTCCGTTTCATTGGCGCTTTCTTGAGAGGCGGAGCCATGATCACTTTGTATACCTTCAGTTTCTACTTCATCTTCATCGGGGCTGTCAATAGCGCATTCTTCCTCATCTTCCAATAAATACTGAGCAATCTGATTGACACAAAGGCGTCAGTTTGTCATTCTGAACGTTGTAATCTAAAAATATAACTCAAAATTAGCAAAACGAGCATATAACTAAAAAAAATATATATTTCTGTACTACTTACTTGCCAAAAATAGTAGCACCAACACTCGCGTGGGGCAATATATACCCCAGACGCGATTTCCTGGCACGACCACACGTTGCAACGTGGCGCACGCGACTGATTCGTGGAGGGGGGACCTATTTAGGCAGCTACTGGGAAGGCCACGGTGAAAAACACAGTAGTTTAGGTGTTGGATGTGTTCAAACATGCTTTGGGGTAAAATATACCCCACGCGAGTAATTAAGGGTTAAGGCCCAAACCTAGGCACAACTAGAAAAACAATTATACCGTCTTTTTGGACGCGTTTTTTGCTAAAAACGAAACGTCCTAGAGTAGAACACCTACAAATAAAACACGCCGCCACCAAAAGTGGCCACTTTTGGCAGTGGCGGGTTTTATTCTAGGGTTTAGTTCTAGGATCTGGAATCTAAACCTTAGCTCCTTAAAATTGTTAAGCCTAGGAATTATCATTTGACGTTTCGTTTTTAACTAATTTAATGTTAACACCAAAGTCCATCATCATTATCATCACTGGGGCTCGATTTCTCTGATAAAACGGTGCTAGGTGCAAAAAAAAATACTACTAAGTAAAAAGCAACCTGTTTTCTACAGGGTGCTTCCAATGCATAAGACCAACTTTGAGAGGTACGTTTTATTATAAATTTTCTACTCATCAATTCTAACAAATTTGTCCATGGTCAATCAATAATGGTATAAAGTTTAATTAGCTGATTTATGCGTTGCACAATAAGATAATAAAGGCCCGGTTTCTGAGTTGAGAATTTTACTAAGCACATACTTATGTATCGCTCTTTCACGCTCTTTTGTGAGAAATCTGCAGAGACAGGACGATACTTACCCATTTGCTTAGCAAAATTCTCAATTCAGAAATTTCAGAAATCGGCAGTAAGATTCCTTCTAATTTAACAAAGAACTAAAAATGGAACCGTATCGCGTTTATCGGTTATCTTTTAACTGCTATTTTAAATACATCCAGATCCAAAAGATCCGTGTGAAAAAACTCATATGCTGCTATTTATTCCTCTCGTTTACGGTTAACCAACATTACAATGCAGTACACAGTACACAGCCCTATACAAACCACAAGCGTTCACCGATTCCCGAGCAATAGTCAATGTATGGAAATATCGATATGCAGTGATCCCTCGCTATTTACTGTCCCATTGTCTTCCCGAGACAAAGAGAATACAGGCATCCAACATTCACTAAATAGACCTTATGCCATAGGGATAGCAAATAGAATGCAACGGCATGGTTTTAATTAAGCATATTATTTATAGCGACTAGCAGATTTGCAAACAACTCGAGGGCATTCACGGATCAAACAAAGTATTTAACTTTCGACAATCATACTCGTACAAGTACCTACAGTACGTCTAGCTTAAGAATCCCCTTCAGCAGCCCTCTCGCTCACACTTTTCAACATTTTAATTTATTGTAAGAGAATGATTCAACTTTCGACGATGAAATATAGTTGCAGACACAGATAACTAGTGATTCGCCCCGAACTATGAACTCGCGACCCCATATCTCAGCAACCCCTCGACCGATTTGGCTCATGTTCGAACTTAAAAATTCTCTTGGCCTCATTTACCTGCCTACCAAATTTCATGACGATCCGACTAAATTTACTCAAGTTATCGTCGAACGAACATTCATACATACATACATACATACATACATACAAACGCCGGATTGTTCCAGTAGACTCGCTCGTTCAATTAAGCTATCGACATGTGGACTAAGTTTTGATTTTATATTCCTAGTAATAAAAAAAAAATCACGGAACTACTACTTTTAAACGAAGTTCCGTGATATTTATTATTACTAGGAATATAAAATCAAAACTTAGTCCACATGTCGATAGCGTAATTATCTGTGTCTGCAACTATATTTCATCGTCCAAAGTTGAATCATTCTCTTACAATAAATTAAAATGTTGAAAAGTGTGAGCGAGAGGGCTGCATAGCTGCAGGGGATTCTTAAAAAGACATATTATCATGCTTTGGTAACTCGACAGACCGCTATTCTATTCTGCTTTAGGTACATCAACAAGGTGAGAGAGACCCATCTCCCGTTTTCATCTATCTATCTATCCAGCCCATAAGTCAAGCCCACTGCTGGGCTCTTTTTCCATTGGACTCCATTAATTATAGTATTGGGCCTTTCTCCTCCAGTCTTTTGCTATGGGTTGAAGATGAGAGGGGAAGAGGGGGAAAAGAGGGAAAGAGGGAGGCAGAAAAAGGGTCGTAACAGACGGACAGACGGTTGGACAGACATATCTTTTTTTATAGAAAAAAAGTGTGAGCTCGAATAGCTTCTAAAGCATGAGGAGATTTGCCTTCAGTTTTGCCTGACCTGACATAAACGTACCGTGTATGGATGCTGCGGCCTAGGTAAATGCAGTTACTGAGGCAATTCAATTACATCGGCCTGACCGGATAGACTGACGCAATTTTGTTCGTTCAGTTTGCTACGCCTTAACAGATGGCACTACTGTCTTATCTGAAGACGTCACTCTGAGGTAATTTTAGCATCAGCATAGGAACTCAACTCAGAAATCTCTCCAGCGCCTCTATTATCAAAAAATTCCACTCAACCTCCAAGCGTCAAAACACTCGAAAATAGCCCTCACTAAAATGATCAAAAAAATTTTTTTTTAATATTTAGAAACGGTTTGTTTTTACGGTGGGTATTTTAGAGAAAACAGGAGCTGAGCATAAAATGTTAAATTTTTTAATACATTTTAACTTGGTGAGGCCCGGAATCGTAAATACAAAAATTGGTCATGTGATGGGGTTATTTTTTAGCATTTGGTGAGTCCTAAAAAGAATTGTCGACGTTCCCATAGAAGCTCATATGACTGACAAATACACCATCCGCACTTGCCAAATCCTATGACAGTATCGTTCACATCTTTACAACTTAAGCTTTACAAAAACAACGCAATAACATTTTCCAATTTCGTTTCGTAATGGAAACTCAAAATGCAAGTGACTAATTGCATTGCCATTTCCCTTTTCACTTTGCAATTG
Source organism: Zelleria hepariella (assembly GCA_949319315.1). Taxonomy (NCBI): domain Eukaryota; kingdom Metazoa; phylum Arthropoda; class Insecta; order Lepidoptera; family Yponomeutidae; genus Zelleria; species Zelleria hepariella. The sequence continues at coordinate 9,617,776 of OX439393.1, forward strand.
AACTCGGTGGATTCATCATTCAACAGTTAAATATTTGGTTATTGTTCGGAAAATTGCGTTCACTCACTTTACTGTCTCGTTATTTTCAGCGAATGCGTTGTCTGTAATAAGGTGCTGTTTTGTAAAGTGTAACCCGACTCAGGGGTGATTATTTCCACAATACTGAGGCCAAGAAAAAATAAAATAAAAAAATCTGTGAATAATACCAAAAATCAAGAAATTGTGTCCTTCCTTACTATCGCTTGCGGCTGCACTCGCAATATCGGGCACCGCATCGCGCGCGTGTTTTGAGAACGCCCGGGTGTCCGCACGTCGCGGTTATTTTGGAACAAATTGAACAAGGTAATTTGTGAATAATTTTTTTTTTTTTGTTTCCAGCGTTACTACAACTAACTTTCCTGAGACGGGTGTCATTAACCAAAATAGTGCACCCTGTAGCAACCATGGCACAAAATATATGGGAAACCGATTTTTTTTACCTACCTATAGTTTAAGTTCAATCTTTTGTTGTAACTCACAATGCGCGTTTTCAAATAAAAATAATTAAAAAAAATAAAGGAACTTTAAAAATTTAAAAACAAAAATTATACATGCAGTTAAAACTTGTCGTTTTATAATGCTCTTGTCAGAAGATCGGGAGAGCATTCTTAGCTACGATAGGCTCCGAGCTACTGGCTACGCCGTAGAATAGCTACGTCGTAGCACCGGTGCGTAGCATGTATCAAAATCGTTCAAGAGTTTTGATCTCTGTGAGATGTCTGTACTCGAGCCACTGTACGGTTATTGTTTTCAATAGTAATAATAAAGTCTGTTTTCATTGCACAGCCATTTTATTCGTCGATTGCAAAACGACAGAATAATGTTCGAAAGGGCGTAAAGAATTCATTTCATCCTATCGAACAACAAAAAATACCCCTTAAATATTTTCGAAACGATAAACAGATGCACCCAAATCATTAAACTGGCCAACACCCGTGTAAATCCCCCTAACAAAACAAGTAGCTAACAAGCCTTGTACGTTACTCGTAATCCTGGCACAATTTGCATGCCATAATAATAACCCGATTAACCAAAATTACTATACAATTACTTATTTCTGCGTCTATCATCTTCTAAGTGTAAAATCACCCTACATGATCGACAGCCTATTCAAGCAAAATGCCTCATTGACAAAAGATTACTTTCGTATCGAGAAAATTGTTACATCAGATTGCTTTTATATTTTTCAGGGGACTATAACGACCGGCTTTTAGGCGCAACAAAAAGCGATTTTTTCTATTAAGAAAAAATATGTAATATCGTGTATCAAAGGAAGCTATTTGTACGCAAATTTAAGTAACATTTTTGGCGTCGTCTCAAGCAGGAAATAAGAAGGGTATCGCTTTGGTGCTCACTGTTTTAATATCCGACGGAATGACATGACTTATTGAGTCAAATTATACAGGGCAGTTTTTAAATAGCTTTACTCCTGAAACATGTCAAAAATGTGATTTCCAACAACTTTTGTTCTACGATTTTTCGAATAACTCGATAATTGAAAAGTCGTACCACAAAAGTTTCCAGCCTCTCCTTCTCCTATGTTACACTTGTTGTATGGTGAAATAAAATTGGGCTTTCACCAAAATAGTTCAACAAAAATTTTATGTCGTCAGAAATCACATGTAGAAGTTGACGTGTTTCCGGAATAAAGCTATTTAAAAATGGCCCTGTATTCAGCCAATGTCAACTGATCTACAGTTGGATGCAAGAAGTAAGTCGAAATAAAGTTTTTTTTTTGTGGAAAGTCGACATTTTGTTTTAAGATTCCTCTCGTCTCTCTCCCTCTCTCTACTTTGATATTTTGAGATGAGGAACTCATCTTGTATTCTAATTAAGACGTCTAGCGAATAAATTCCCCAAATCATAAAAACATGTAGGTAAGAGCCTTCACCCACAGAAACTTTTTGTAGCGATGCTGTCGCGCGTTCGCATCGATACAGTCACGATGCGGTCGCTAGCTGTGTGGCCTCGCCCACCGTAACCACGATTTAGTCGCGATGCAAACGCGATACCATCGCGCTTCTGTCGCGATGCAGTAACGGCATAAAATAACTGCGATCGATGCAGTTTCAAGATGAATTCCGTTGAGGCAACATTAGTCACGTTGTCTTTGGTGCTGCTTTTACGTAAGCAGCCAAAGTGTGGGCAACGAAAGCAGCTTAAAGCTAAGCAGCTTTAGCGATAAGACCGCCATTCGTACTGTTATTTTAATATGTTTTTTTTTAACATTTTCGTTTGTTCAATAAAGAGTTACTTACTTACTTAAATATTGGATGCACCCATTTAATAAAGAGAGATTACAATGATGGACATTATTAATGTTTCTGTGTCGAACGACTCCATTTTGCGTACTGACGTGACGGACAACAGCACTTTAGATCTGTCTGTGTTGCATTCCCCACTAACGCGCCGCCCTTCCTCCGTTCTCTCCCCGATGTCATCCGACACGGTCGCGCGTTTGCATCGATACAGTCGCGATGCTGAAGCGCGTTAGTAGTGCGTTGGCATCGCTTCTGTAGCACGTTGCAAATGCGACTAAAGAGCGTTAGTAGCGATGCTGTTACGCGTTTACGAAACGCGCGAGAGCATCGCTACAAAAAGTCGCAGTGGCTAAATGGTTTTTGTTTCAACATCCAATGCGGTCGGTACATCGTTACTAAGCGCCAACCTAATCGTTAATTTCCCATTAGGTGTTACGAATAAACGATGCGTTGGTGCAAAATGCAGTGGTTTGTGGCTAAGTCACACTAGGGGTACAGAGATTAGTCAACTTTAGTTTTAAACCCCCGACCCAAAAAGATGGGTGATAATATTTTGAATGCTATGTGTGTGTGTCTGTCTGTGGTACCGTAGCTTTTAATCGGGTAAACCGATTTGAATACGGTTCTTTTTATTTGAAAGCAGGTTTTCTAGCGAGTGTTCTTGGATTTGTTTTATCAAAATCGGTTCAGCCGTTTATGAGATATGCTAATTTGAAGCTACAATTACGAAGGTACTTAATTTTTTAATTTTATCATCCTGAGTCCTTCCAGAGTTCTCTATCTATTTAAGTACCTATCAGCGTTGTCGCGGCCTTACCAAATTTGCAGAGTGTATATCTTTTAGTTTTTTATACTAGAAAATGATGAAATAGTACCTAGACTGTTTAATATGAAAGAATTCCATGCTTGAGAGAGATGAAAGGATGGTCTATCTATACCATCACCGATGTGGTTTAGTATTAAACAAGGCCTATGTGTTGGATAAACCTACTCCATATAAATAATGTCCCAGGCACTGCAACTTTGGAGAGGTCATTTCACCCGTAATTGTAAGTGAATCTGCCCCTGGATGGACGCAATATCTCATTTCGTTGATGCAAAGACCATGATTGAAAATTAAAAGCAAAAAAGCCTCCAAATATCATGCGGCATAACGTGGCGTCTATGAGTGCAACAGGAAGCTAGCAGTCTCGGGATGAGTATATTATCTGAGCTTGAGATGAAGGAGCAAAATAAGTCGGAATGGAAAACTGTTTTAAGAGCCCCAAGTCCCTGATTACGGATGACAGAAACTGATGATGGCGATGATGATAACATCCTGTGTAGGTAATCTTGTTACTCGAAGGATAGATAGATAGATAGATAGAGAACTCTTTATTGCACAGCAGAAAGAATATTACAGATAACTTTTCAACAAAATTTTGTACAAATGGCTGCCTTATAGCTAAAAACTATCTCTTCCAGACAACCTTGGGATGGTCAGGACTGGATGCGGAAATAAAGTAGCAAGTAGATGCACAATAAGATATGGTAGGATTAAAATACTTAGATAACAGAGTTTACGTTACAGAGGATAGAGAACTCGTTCTGTATTTTATTGTTTTGTTACCGAGTGCAATGCACATTTGTTGGAAGGCTCCGCTACGTGTCACTTCACACGTTCCATTAGGTACAAACGTAACAATGCTCTTGCTCTAATGGAAAATCAACCGTAAATCTGTGGTATAAAAGAGCGGATTAGAACCACTGAACCTAGTTTTAGAATTCTCTTTTGTGGTTACACCTCGCTGTAGTTAATTTAACGCTCTACTAGAAAGGTACATTCTGTTTGTAAGTTAAACTGTGTTTATCAATCATATGCATCAGTATAAACTTTTGCTGGGTGATGTACTAAAATGTAGAACCAAATGACTTTGTCACAATAACTATGATTTTAATTTTCCTATTTCAATTTTTTCTGTCCCACAAAAGTGTAAACTTTAAATAAAAGTGTAAAGGTTAAATAAAAGTGTAAAGGTTAAATAAAATGTCTACTCCTACGCTTACACTCAAAAATTAATATATTGCTATATATTGTTGAGTACTACTTATTATCTTAAGTATGAGACCGTAAAAATTAAATAATTATATATTTAAAAAAGCAGAACTGGAAACGCAAAAAGACGCGAAATTAAAAAGGTTTTCCATTATATTTCACACGAGAGATGCGCTAAAATATAAGGCTGAAAACTGGCCTCGGTATTTTCATAAATTACCGGCATAATGGGAGCTCTCATAAAACTATAATTTTGAACTTTCGCGAGTTCGTTACACAGATTAACCTTTCCAGTCAGGTACGTACCTATGATGAAAGTTTACCCATTTCGCAATAACCTTTAATAAAATTAATGTTTCAACATGTCCCTGGCGTTTAATGACTGTTAATACCTAGTCATCTTAGCTTTTGAATTCTGCTAAAATAAAGGTACAACACAAAGTTTATTTTAATCTCAAATGAAGGATCCTATCCAGATAAGGACACTAATCCATCTTTACATGTTTCACTTACCTTTTACATATCAAACCTAAGCATACAAAATAATTAAAGGCAGGATATAAATCATCCTCCACCGTAGGCTGCGTCGCTAAGATAAATTGCAGGTTATCGGCTTTACTGGGAACTTTCCATCTCAAAATTAATAATTTTGAAGAGGTAGGTATCTAATATTGATTTTTATTTACGTCTGAAAACGCCTTTTTGACATATTAGTGGGATATTTTTTATAATCTAGTGCTCGGACCAGTGTGCAAAAATTACAAATGAAGGTGTATCGGCAATCCCGTAAAATACAAGGTGTTACAAAAGTACCTAACTCTTTTTACAGGGTGTAACCTACTGGTCAACAGGATGTCAAATCTGTAAAAAAAAACAATTTTTATTTTATAATCTCAAAATTGTATACTACAGGGTGCACTCTAAGTCGATAGCGGAACTTTAAGTAGGCTGTCTACTGATCACTACAAACAACTTTTACCAGGTGGCGAAAAAAATGGAGCGAAAAAAAAATCAGCTGTTTCATACATTTGGCGCAGTACTCAGTCGACTTTTGTATGGAATATCTGATATTTTTTTCGCTCCATTTTTTTCGCCACCTGTTAAAAGTTGTTTGTATTGATCAGTAGACAGCCTACTTAAAGTTCCGCTATCGACTTAGAGTGCACCCTGTAGTATACTAGTAGCGTTTTCATTCGAGTGTAATAAGATCGTGAACACCAAACTTGATCTGAAAAAAAAAACATTGCACAATCAGTGGGTGTACGTTAGGTATGGCATTAAAAAAGCACTTCTTACCCACTATTCTACTTCAATAACCCACCGAAGGAGCCGACAGTCCAGAGTCAATGGGACGAGCCGCTCTGCAAGCTGGGATAACAAAACCCGTTAGGTTCGTGCGCCAGTGAAACGGAGCGAGCTCGCTTCCTTGCCGTTTTGGGGCACGAATTGGGCGACTGGCTGCTGGCACGTTGATAGACATCGTGTCATTCAGCACAGCCGTCGGGCTGCGACTCGGCTATGACGTCACCGTGCCCCAACGGTGGCCTGCGGGGTCGATGTCGACCACATAGGCCAGCATGGCCTATCCTGCCAACGAAGCGCCAGCCCCCTTCCCCGTCATGCGATCCTTAACGATGCCATCCGTACTTCGGATCCTGGACCCTAGATCCAGGATCCAAGATATTCCTAAAATAATGTCTTAAAAACTTACGCCATTGGTACCAACAATCAACGAGCTCCTTGTTCCGTTTGTTAGCCTCAAAAAAAAGATGATTGCCAACCTCCCAGACGGCTGCTGGGCAAAGCCCTCCCCTATACAAAAAGCCTTATATCCTTATACAAAAATTACTTTGGAACCCAGACGAACAGAGTGCGAGCAACCGTTAACAGAAAATCGCAAGTCGTAGTTTGAAGTGGCAATTCCATTACAAATATTGGAAAAGACATACTAGTTGATGGTCCAAGCAGCTATTCGCGGGGGTAATCGACGCTGTTAAGTGCTATTCCGATGGTAATATTGTTAATGTCATTCCTAACGCACGGAGATGCTGCATGGAAATGATATCGTGGCCAGTTCTGCTTACAACCGACGTGATGAGGTTTTTTTTTTATTTTAGTTTTATTTTAGAAACAAACAGTCATACATTTGGCTATAGTTAAAGTTTTAGAGACCTATAGTTTCTCACAATATTTCTATAAATTTGGTAAGTGTACAGTCGACCACAGTCTCAGATACCCCTTTTTGTTCGATTGGCGCCCTTATGCCGCTCGCGATAAGAGCTGCCATGGGGTATCTGAGATTGTGGCCGACCGTACATGCATCAAAAAAAGTGTATTCAAACGGTGTAAGTCTTTTGGATAGTTACAAAGATGTATTGAAGGATTAAGTAGTACCTACCTATTAGATTTTAAATTAAACTGATGATGCGCTTTTATTTTCAATTGTTTTGATTATTTCCACGTGGGGAAAAGGGTACAGATGATTTATAAGGCTTTGGTGACGGGAATCACCAAAATAGCTCATCCATGGAAGTTATGGCATGTACCTAAGTTTGATAGATAACGTAAGCATCCAATAAGAAAGGATTTCAGGAAAGTTCTGATCAAAAGTTTAAGCACTGATGTCACAACTTTTCTGCGACTGAATTCGGAGCGAATTGATAATTTAAATCTGTGAAAAGGTGACGACTGACGGTCGAAAGCGAAAGAAACCCGCGGCTTTTGTTTCCCCTCTATCGATTAGAAATAAATATATGTTATCGCCGAATTCCCCTTACAAAGGATGTGTAGGAAATCTTTATTGGTTCGCCTCCAAGGCAATATTGTTGGCCTCCGGAAGCGATCTCTGTTGGTATTGGAATTACGCCCCTTTTATTACTAGCATGACTTGTAATTGATTATTCTTTTGTGTGAACTTCGATGGAGTCCCAAAAAAACTGCTCTAAACAGCGACAGGCAAGCCCAGTCTGCTTTGTTTGCCACCTCATAACCATTAATAGGTGTAGCATCTAACAAAGGTGTGGATAGGCTCATGCGTATTTAACAATAGAAATATTTATAAAGATTTTTATAAGGTTAAAAAATTCGCTCGGGACAGGATAAATAAATCTTTATAAAGTTCCCTAGCATGGGTTAGTGCTTTAGAAAATACAAAAAAAATATATAAATGTTTTACTATCAGTGTTAACATTATGTCCTCTTTCAACTCTTTCAGTCGCAACATGTCCGCTATAGTCACCATCTTTATAACACTTCACTGATACAATAGTTAAAGGGTAATTAGGTAAATGTAGGACTTCAACATCTATTTCGATCCCGTCCAAGTGGCCGCAATGATTGAATTAACGTTTTAAGAGGCCCCTCCAGGACCGTGGGAACTCAGTGACGGCCAAGCGCGTGAAACACTCTTATCTATAGCTGTTTCACCCAGAGCGAGACGGGGCGCGGGAAAAGTGAGAGGCAATGCGGCTGTATGAGTCTACGTGTGTTCGTGTCCTTTCGCGGGTATGTAGTTGTAGTTGTAATGTAATAGATCTATTTTCCCAAATTGTTTCGTAGTTCAGCTGCCATTTCTACATTTTGTTAGCTATTTCAATAATCAATTTTTTTCTGACAAGTACATACATTATTGATGTTCCCAAGGTAGTAAGAATCCAATAGATAGTGTAATAATATAAGTAAATAACAGCTGAAAGTAAACCCTTTTTCGGCGCGAAAAAGCATCGCTCTAATTTCTTTCAGGCTATTTTTTTATAATAAAAACTGTTTGCAAACCTCCGTATTGGTGATCTACTGATATGAACCAAGTTTCAGCAAAATCCAGCCTGTGGTTTAGAAATTAAACCTGAACTACGTTTGTATGGAAAAATGGTTCTCTAGAGCCCTCTTAAATCGCAATCGCTAACAGAATGTTGTGTCGATCAAATCACCATAAAAATTTACGAATACGAGGTATGAAGTGAACAAATTTGAGAGAATGTGTGTAAGTAGTTATATCACCCATCCCGCCCGCACCCTAACCCTGAACCCTTACGCTTGTGTAACCAATGTTCTTCCCACTACCACCGCTTGGACAAATCATCTAACATCGATGCAAAGGCCCAAGTTTATTGAAGTTAGAGGTCAGCTCTGCAGCGACCTCCGCAAATAGCTGGTCGTCGCGGTCCTCGAGTCGACAACAGAAATTCCATAACTCACTCCTCTCCAAGTTACAAACTATCTGTAATCGAATGGCAATGAATATTCCACGAATGAGTTTCGACTCATTGAAAACTAATTTCACGCTGATTTATTGCTTGGAAACTTTGCCGGAGACTGTCTTGGGATGTGAGGTTACATTTTACAGTTAGGTACACAAGAATGTTTACTGTAACAGTGATATATTCAATGCAGTTAAGTTTTATACCAGTCTACGATCACAGATAGATAACACTAGGTATATACTAGGTATCTAAGGGTAAATATACACGCTTAAATGTGTTTCTAAAAAGGCATTTGGTAACACTGGTCATTCTCAACCGAAATCCAAATTTCACTGCAAAGTGCGCATTAAAATCACAAAAACATATTTCTCAGTTTGGTTTAGAGAACCACTAGTTTAAAACAGCGTTCGGTCATGTTGTTGACACTTTATTACAAAATCTACAAAGTTGAATACAATAAGTACCAAAGCTTACCAAAATACCAATTTAACTGAAAATTCAATTTCTAGCGTTAAAGTTTCTTCGTAGGCTACCACAATTCTTGTAATACCTTCATTAGTAAAACCAAATCAGCCGAGACCACCGAAACTAAAATGAAAGCTTTTAAAATCGATCCGCAAAAGTAAACCCAGGTTCATTACTATGAATTTAATACCTATCCTAGTTAGAGATATTCAATACTAATGAGCCAAGATGACAATAGGAATCCACCCACACAGTAGCTATTATACATACGCGATTATACCGTGTCCTAACTGGCGTAGTTGCATAACCCATAAACTACGATTATGGTAATGGGTTAGCAAGTGTGAAATCACTGACGATATGTATAAATTAGATATATTACAGTACAAGTCTATTACAAGCGGCTATGTATGACAGATAATCAACTTGAGTGCCAAACTGAGAAGCTAAAAGTATGCAATAAAAAATAAGTAAGAACTTAGCGTGGCGGGAAAGTTCTAATAAAATTTCCAGTTTTTTATTTTTTATTTTTACTGATATATATTTTCTCAGCGATTGTTGTTTTACGGTTATAAAATTGTAAGTATTATATTAATTATTCTCAACAACAGGAAAACAATAAATTAAGCTTATTTGTTTTTTCTGTTCGACAAACCAGTGGTACTGCCCAAATAACTAGAAGTTCGAGCAAATCTCATAATCAGCTGAATTATTATTATTGTTGTTTAAAATAATGGAAAAACATGGTATTTTACCGTCGTGAAACTAAACTCGCTGAACAAAAATTGCTCAGTTCACCTAAAAACACACGCTAATTTCACTGACCCATAAGTAAATATAATACAAAAAGGTCCTGTCACTGTTAATATGGGACCAATCATCAATAATTATAATCATCGAACAACTTATCAATACAAGCAACTTTTACCACATTGTGGAACCAAATTGGAAAACTCGAAAAACATTAATAATATTAAGAGCTGATCCATATCAATATTCTATACAAAATGTATAAAGCTGCTTTTAGATTTCGCAGTTGGTCCCATATTAAAAGGTTCCTTCTATTGATTATTTAATCGGCCCCTTCAATATGACAGGTGCTTTCCAATAACCTGGGGCCTTAGCCTGTAACACAATGGTGCCAAAATGGGCTCCCGGTTGACGGTTTCAATTACGATTTATTAATGCTGTCGGTCCAGTGTCGGTCCTTTTAATGTTTTTGTAGTACAGCAAAGAATATTATGAGTCTAATTTTAGAGGATTAGTTTCGCTGGTTGTAGGAGAGCAACGAAAAAATCCCGGTTTTGTCCTTCTACCTGGGACGCCATTGATACGCCATTGTGTTACAGGCTAAGGCCCCTGTAGATGACAATAATTAGGTAAATTATGTGCTGGCAAAGTATTTCCAAAGCTTCCCGTTACAACCGGTTTGAACGACATGGCTAAGAGAATACGTGATTGAACAAAAGTACGCATATCAGGTAGACAGACAAGTGTGCTTAATTAGTGGCATATAAATTCATCAAAGGGCTTTTAACAAAATACGCCATTATTCTCTCCGAGACATGCGTAACCTACGTACCTACGTTACGTATCTAACGTTATACAACGTGTTACAAAACATCCTTACTCTTTTTACAGGGTGTAACCTACCTGGTCAACAGGACGTCAATTCTGTAAAAAAATATATATTTTATAACCTCAAAATTGAAAAAAAAAAATCTTAACTTTTTTGTTTTTGGTATTATCTCAAATTTCAAAATAAGTTTGTGGGTGTAAAGTCAATGAAAAAAAAGATTTAAAAAATACGTTTCTCCCGCCACAGCGTTCACATTTTATTAATTCAAAAATTAACGGAACGTCATAGAGCAAAAAAAATATTTAGGTTGTGATCCCTATCACCGGGTGCTATTTCCCTGTAAAAAGATTTAGTCCTTACGGACCGGAGGAATATTTAACTTCTTAAACTATTACTGTCCGAAACAGAGATGGCAGGACGACCTAACTTTTTTTTTTCAGGGGTGGGACGAGACGTTCCAGGATAGAGAAGGATAGGGAAAGAAGAAAAAGGGGAAGCCTTGGCCTTTTTCCAGCAGTGGGACACTAGAAACGGGTTTAAAAAAAAACTGGATAACATTGTAAAACAAAATAAAAAAATACAGTTCTTCAAGCACTTTAATTTTACCAATGACATGATATGGTTATATCGTAGTGTACAAACAGATACAAACGCTTTCAAAATGCATATTATTATATTCAAGTTTTATCTCTCACCAAAACCTCAGATCAGACAAAGATACATCGTAGATTCCAAAACTATTTACTTCCTCACACGGCATTCCGTAGCAAGTTGCCAACTCGTGATAATAGAATACGTGGTGCCTGAAGCATAGGATAGACAGAGACAGAATACCCACTCTCTTCAATACTTGTTTTATCAACTACCATAATGATAGATTTAAGTGCACATTTTATTTAAGGCTCTGGTTGCCAAACAGATTTTCTTAGAGTCTTATATTTTGTGCAAGACTACATTATTATTATTTCTTTATTCTTTATTAAACATAAAATAAATTGTGCACAAAGGCATAATAATGCTAAGTAGCATTTAATTTTTCAGTCTGTCAACCTTTGGATATAGTGTTTTGGGTAGCGCAAGAATGTACACAGCAATACATAAAGTAACTACTTATAAATAAAATAAATATAGGGTGTTTCATGAAGGTCCCATTACACTGATACGGGGGTCACCCAACTCACCAATACAAGCAACCTTTACCACGGAGCCAAGTGCGAAATCTCAAAACAAATATCAGCTGATCCATACATTTGGTGCAGTAGTATCGAATTTTAGTATCGAACAGCTGATATTCTGTTCGAGACTTCGCACCCGGTCCACAGTAAAAGTTGGCTACATGGGTGAAGTTACCGCTGCAGCGCTTGGATATGTGTCGCGGCTGAACCTGCTCCGCAAGTCCGCATGTCATGACCAATGACAAATATACCCAAAAATCCTACAGCGCCCTGCGTGTCCAATATAACAACGCATTTAGGGTGTTGATGGGGCTGCCGCGCTTTTGCAGTGCATCAGGGATGTTCGCGGAAGCTCGAGTAGACTGCTTTTATACAACTATGCGGAAGAGATGCGCGTCCCTGGTGCGCAGGGTGCGCGCCAGCTCCAACAGCATCCTAAATATGATCGCGGAGAGGCTAGACTGCCCATACATCAGCCGATGCTGTGCCATATCAAATGGCATTAAATGGCGGCGTCTGCCTACTTAATTGCCATCTGTATATAATGTACATATAGTTAGGTAAGTACTAACATTAGGCTAAGTCACTTTCACTAACACAATTATAGATGTACTTCTGAAATAAATTGTTAAATAAAATTAAAAAAAAAAAAGATTATGTCTACCTGTGGATAAGACTGACTAAGGATAGTATAAGTGTTCTGGGCAAGCATACTGGATTTACACCTTCAGTGACTAGATAGTGAAACCGTTAAATCGATATAAAAATGTGCAGTAGTTACGAAAGTTTAAGTTTTAAGACTAGATAGTAGATATAAGACACTTATTTTAAAAAAAAAAAAATGGTGACCACGGTGACAACTACGATTTTTCATTTTGACTGTTTCAGATTTCACCTTGAATGAAAGTTCTGCGTTACCCCGTCCCATGCCTGAAGCACGAAGCTCTGCCTTAATTAGCTTAATGGATGGCGTGTGAATAGCACAAAGCATTAGGCAAACAGGTCACGTAGGAACGTCGTGCATGAATGACTTGTTGTCCGCTCGTTTGATGATGCGGAGATGTGGCTACAGTGGGATTAGGCGCTTGGCTATGAAGCCCTATAGAAGAAGAACAGCTTTGGTTTTGAACAACCTACGGTTCGCCCCAGACTGTGAACACGCGACCCCATATCTCATCAACCCCTCGACCGATTTGGCTCATGTTTGAACTTAAAAATTCTCTTTACCTCATTTCCCGCTTAGCAAATTTCATGACGATCCGATTAAATTTACTCAAGTTATCGTCGAACGAACATTCATACCTACAAACATACAAACGCCGGATTGTTCAAGTAGACTCGGAGAACTTCTCACGCTTCGCTCGCTCGTTCAATTGAAAGTGCGTTAGTTACTTGAGCTGGACCATAATTTTCCTTATTCCGAAAATTTTATGCGGAAGGGTGTTTATATGCGTGTCTGAGAGGTTCACGTTAAAACAGCTAGGCGAATTTGGATAGAAAAAAAAAACTCTTTATCAAAATCTACGCAAAGGAAGTCGCGGGCCTATAACTTTTTCTCTAAGCTAAGCCTTAAGATGCACTCACACACACACATACACACACACACAAACTCACACACACACACACAGCACACTCCTCGCAGGTTATTTAAATTTTAAATTATATACGTCATCTTCGGGCTTTGCATGTGTTTTAATTAATTTTAATTCAATTCAATTTATTTTTCAATTTCAATTTATTTTATCGTTGGGTCATATAATATTACTCTTTCGTTTATTAACTTTAAAAATACAACTTTATAGTTCTTACGACCTTTTTATTGTGAAGAGAGAACTGCTTACCAATTACAGGTTTTACCTTCTTGGGAAGCAGGGCAGCTTTGCCTTAGTAACATTAAGGTCGATTGTAAAATTTTATAATCTACTAGCTTTTCGCCCGCGACTTCGTCCGCGAAGACTTATAAGAAGTGGCCTGGGTACATCTTTCACCATTATCAAATTAGCATGAATAGAGTCATGGGTGTGTATTTTTGTAAGCTATCTCTATTCCAAATGTCATCCAAATCCGTCGTGCAGTTTCAGCGTGGAAGTGTATGTTTGTGTATGTGTGTGACCAAATTGGTAAAGATCAAATGAATCCAACAAAAAAAAATACATACTTTGAACCTTTTTGGCCGTTTTAGATTTATCATTATTATTGTTTTCTTCATGCTTAGTAGATTTGCTATAAAACGCAACTGTAATTAAATGTTCATTGAATAGTTGTAGCTTTAAAGGTTCCGGCATTGTTATTGATACTACATCAGGAAAACTCTTAAAATGTTTCCACCCTTTTTGATGCTGAAACATGAGTTTAATTATTATTTCTGATTATATACACGACTACTTAGTTTCAAGTTAATCTGACCCAATAAAATGATAATTTCATACAAATTTTGAACCCCGTTTTGGCCGTTTTAGAGTTAACATTATTACTTTTTTCTTCATGGTTGGTAGTTTTGCTATAAAAGGCAACTGTAGTTTTTCAAAGTTGTAACTTAAATGGGTTGGGCCCAGCATTGCTACTACATCAGAGAAAAATATTCAACGTTTCCACCCATTTTAACCCTTGAATGGGTTGATGGAAAAATTGCTGAAACACGTGTTTGATTATTTCTGATTTAGCATACGAATACTTAGTTTCAAGTATATCAGACAAAAAAAAATGTATTTCATACAAAATTTTAACCCCGGTTTGGGCATTTCAAGGGTTAACTTTATTACTTTTTTCGTCATGGTTGGTAGTTTTGCTATAAAACGCAACTGTAGTTCAAATTTCAAAGTTCTAACTTAAATGGTTTGGACCCAGCATTGCTACTATACAGGGCGTCCCACGGCTATGCCACATGGAGGGAAAGTACCTTAAATATTGTAGATGGAACATTTTACTGAAAGAAGACATTATTTTAATTTAAAAAACAATTTGAACTGCATTCATAGATATTTAAATAATTACATGGTTGAACCGGGAATCGAACCCGTTACATGAGAAAAATAATTACCCTGTAGTTTTATCATACCGATCGAAAGGCTTCATCATAAGGATTATTTTTTGCTAAATAACATAGTGTCAGAAATAAAAAAATACCATGAATTTTAACATTTTTAATACATCATTAATCAATTTATCAATGAAAATCACAGTAACAAAAGAATAAAAGTATGAAAATGAAACACATTTTTGAATTATTTCTTTATAATCAGCCAGCCCCGTTGCGATGGACAAATTTTACGCGTCTTTCGGCTCAGGATACGGCTCGATTTGTTGCATATTACCAGGTAAATGTTAAAATTCATGGTCTTCCTTTTATTTCTGACACTATGTTATTTAGGAAAAAATAATCCTTAACATGAAGCCTTTCGATCGGTATGATAAAACTACAGGGTAATTTTTTTTCTCATGTAACGGGTTCGATTCCCGTTTCAACCATGTAATTATTAAAATATCTATGAATGCAGTTTAAATTGTTTTTTAAATTAAAATAATGTCTTCTTTCAGTAAAATGTTCCATCTACAATATTTAAGGTACTTTCCCTCCATGTGGCATAGCCGTGGGACGCCCTGTATAAGGGAAAAATCTTCAACGTTTCCACCCATTTTAACCCTTCATTCGCTGAAATAAGAAAAATGCTGAAACACGTGTTTAATTATTTCTGATTTAGTATACGAATACTTAGTTTGAAGTAAATCGGACCAAAGAAAAATTTTATTTCATACAAACTTTGAACCCCGGTTTGGGCATTTGAAGGTTTAAAATTATATTCTTTTTTTCATGGTAGGTAGTTTTGCCACAAAACACTACTGCAGTTTCAATTTCATAGTTGTAGCTTTAATGGTTTAGGCCTGGCATTGATACTACATCTGGAAAAATCTTCAAACTTTTCTACCCCTTTTAACCCTTTTGTGGACAGAAATTTGAAATACGCTGAAACACGTGTTCAATGGTTTCTTATTTAATATACAAATACTAAGTTTCAAGTAAATCGGACCAAAAAAATTTTTTATTTCATACAAACTTTGAACCCCGGTTTGGGCATTTGAAGGGTTAAAATTATATTTTTTTCTTGATGGTGGGTAGTAATGCTATAAAATGCAACTGCAAATTCAATTTCAAAGTTGTAGCTTCAATGGTTTGGGCCCAGTATTGCTACTACATCAGGAAAAAAACTTTATACTTTATACTTTATTGCACACGAGAAAAAAATACAACATAAATTGCATACAGAAAAGTAGTGGTGTACATGGCGGACTTATTTCAGGAGAAATCTCTTCCAGTCAACCCTTGGTGTGGTGTAATGGCATGTGATAGCGGGAGGGGAAATAGTGCACAATAAGTAAATAAAATACATACTAACATGCATACTACGGTAAATATATAAAGATAATATATAAACAGTACTTATTTAAAGATCGTATACACTACATAATTAAATAAATACATACATAATATACTACAATATATATTAATATACTAAGCATTTATGACGTAGAAAGGTAATACTCTTTTAGCTTAGCCTTGAAGGCGGCTACTGATGAACTTTCCCGTATAGCCTTTGGCAAACGGTTCCACTGCCGAGCAGCGCGCACAGTGAATGAAGCTGAGTAGAACTCAGTCTTGCAATCTGGTACCAGCAATGTTCTCCTGTCACACTCCCTCTGAGGCCTAGCACGGGGGGGCAGAAGCGAAAACCTCTGACGCAGGTAATGGGGGGCACTGGGGTTCTTAAGGATGTTGTATAAAAGTGACAACATATGCACGTTGCGGCGCATACGGATTGGGAGCCACTTTAACTGCCGTCTGAAGTCCGATACGTGGTCATACTTCTTGAGACCAAATATAAATCGTATAGCCAGATTTTGGAGTCGTTCGAGCTTTTCGACAACGGCCTCAGTCGCATCCATGAAACAGACGTCAGCATAGTCCAGCAGCGGCAACATGAGAGACTGAGCAAACTTCAACGTTTCCACCCATTTTAACCCTTCATTGGCTGAAATGAGAAAAACGCTGAAACACGTGTTTGATTATTTCTGATTTAGTATACTAATACTTAAATTCAAGTAAATCAAACAAAAAAAAAAATTATTTCATACAAACTTTGAACCCTGGTTTGGGCATTTGAAGGGTTAAAATTATATTTTTTTCTTCATGGTAGGTAGTTTTGCCACAAAACACTACTGCAGTTTCAATTTCATAGTTGTAGCTTTAATGGTTTAGGCCTGGCATTGATACTAAATCAGGAAAAATCTTCAAACTTTTCTACCCCTTTTAACCCTTTGGTGGGAAGAATTTTGAAAAACACTGAAACACGTATTTAATTGTTTCTTATTAAATATACAAATACTAAATTTCAAGTAAATCGGACCAAAAAAAAATTTTATTTCATAGATTCAAGATTCAAGATTCAAGATATTTATTTGCTTTGAACGTGGTAGGTACATTTCAGATGTTAAAATAGTTGGTATTTAAAAGTTCAGCACATTCAACCTATTTAAGGCATGCAAATCTTATGAGTACATAATGCAAAACAAGCATTTAAGCAAGTTTAAGCTACAACTATGAAATTGAAACTGCAGTAGCGTTTTGTAGCAAAACTACCCACTATGAAGAAAAAAATATAATTTTAACCCTTCAAATGCCCAAACCGGGGTTCAAAGTTTGTATGAAATAAAATTTTTTTTTGGGTTGATTTACTTGAAACTTAGTATTTGTATATTAAATAAGAAACAAATAAATACGTGTTTCAGCGTTTTTCAAAATTCTGCCCACTAAAGGGTTAAAAGGGGTAGAAAAGTTTGAAGATTTTTCCTGATTTAGTATCAATGCCAGGCCTAAACCATTAAAGCTACAACTATGAAATTGAAACTGCAGTAGTGTTTTGTGGAAAAACTACCTACCATGAAGAAAAAAATATAATTTTAACCCTTCAAATGCCCAAACCGGGGTTCAAAGTTTGTATGAAATAAAATTTTTTTTGGTCCGATTTACTTGAAACTAAGTATTGGTATAATACATCAGAAATAATCAAACACGTGTTTCAGCGTTTTTGTCATTTCAGCCAATGAAGGGTTAAAATGGGTGGAAACGTTGAAGTTTTTCCCTGATGTAGTAGCAATGCTGGGCCCAAACCATTGAAGCTACAACTTTGAATATGAATGTGCAGTTGCATTTTATAGCATTACTACCCACCATCAAGAAAAAAATATAATTTTAACCCTTCAAATGCCCAAACCGGGGTTCAAAGTTAGTATGAAATAAAAATTTTTTTTGGTCTGATTTACTTGAAACTTAGTATTTGTATATTAAATAAGAAACAAATAAACACGTGTTTCAGCGTTTTTCAAAATTCTGCCCACTAAAGGGTTAAACGAGGTTGAAATGTATGAATATTTTTTTCGTGATGTAGTGTCAACGTCGGGCCCAAACCATTTAAGCTACAACTATGAAATTGAAACTGCAGTAGCGTTTTGTAGCAAAACTACCCACCATGAAGAAAAAAATATAATTTTAACCCTTGAAATGCCCAAACCGGGGTTCAAAGTTTGTATGAAATAACATTTTTTTTTGGTCCGATTTACTTGAAACTTAGTATTTGTATAGTAAATCAGAAATAATCAAACACGTGTTTCAGCGTTTTTCTCATTTCAGACAATGAAGGGTTGAAATGGCTGGAAATGTTGAAGATTTTTCCCTGATATAGTAGCAATACTTGGCCCAATTTATAGCAAAATTACCAAACGTGAAGAAAAAAGTAATACCTCTAATATTAACCCTGAAACGGCCAAAACGGGGTTCAAAATGTTTATGAAATTATTATTTTATTATTATATTCACTTGAAACTAAGTGTAGTCGTATAATAAATCAGGTTTTTTCTCTTTTTGGCCACAGAAGGGTTAAAAAGGGCGGAAATTTTTGAAGAGTTTTCCTTAAGTAGTATTGATCAATTCCGGAACCGTTAAAGCTATAACTATGAAATTATTACTACAGTTGTGTTGTATAGCAAAACTACCAACCATGAAGAAAAAGTAACGATAACTAAAACGGCCAAACGGTTTAAAGTTTGTTTTTTTTATTAATTTTTTGGTTGGATTCACTTGATACTTGACAAATTTGGTCACAAGCACACTTCCACGCTGAAACTGCTCGACGGATTAGGATGACATTTGGAATAGCTTACACACCCATTACTCTATTCAAGCTAATTTGATAATGGTGAATGATGTAGGCCACTACTTATTTAAGTCTGCGCGGACGAAGTCGCGGGCGGAAAGCTAGTGAAATATATTACTATTACTACTATTACTATTACTAAGGCGGTCGTCCACCGCAGTGTCAAACGTCATACGAGAACGAGATTATTTATGGGCGGATACTTTTTGTGTGGGATGACGTGACGTGACAGTGCGATGGGCAAACTCACTAAACTCTTCCATAAGTCTTGTTTTTGGACTTCTACTCGATTTGTTTCATTGTACGGTACGATGCTTGTTAGTTGACCAAATAGACTGTGGCTTAGGGTTGATAGCTCGGTCTAAGTCTGAGAGCTGTGTTACGACGTGATGCAATTTCAAAGGAAGCCCTATGGGCCGTCTCACTTTAACTAAATTGTCTAGTGGCAACAGCTATACAACGTGTTACAAAACATCCTAACTCTTTTTACAGGGTGTAACCTACTAGTCAACAGAATGTCAATTCTGTAAAAAAAAGTTGAATTTTTTTTTTTTATTTTATAACCTCAAAATTGAAAATTTTTCATGACTGTTTTGTCTTGGTATTAGCTCAAATTTAAAAATATGTTTGTGGGTGAAGGTGCATTTGCATAGGTTTGAAGTGTTAAAACTTTGTGAAATGTAATGAAAACAATATTTAAAAAATACTTTTCTCCCGCCACAGCGTTCACATTTTATTAATTTAAAAATCAATGGAACGACATAGAGCAAAAAAAAAATTTAGGTTGTGATCCCTATCACCGGGTGCTATTACACTGTAAAAAGAGTTAGCATCTTTTTTAACACCTTGTATGTTTTGTATTTCGTAAACTGTTAAACTTACTTGTATTATGTCGGTGTAGCCGACTAGTTTCGGTTCTCATTCGCAGACCTTAATCATGGACCTTAATTACACCGACATAATACAAGTAAGTTTAATCGTTTACGAAATACAAAATGTGCAGTGCTTACAAAATTTAAGTCTAAAAACAGCTATATGAGTTGGTACCCCGTCAAGACAATTCCACGAACGTCATGACTGTATTAGAATTTTACTTTTTCGTAAACCACAATGTGCAGTTATCTTTTTTTTGTAACTGATTCTTTTTTTCCCAAAATTTTTGCTCCTGGTCGCAAACTGTGAAGGAAAACTCTCTCTCTCGAAATAATTGATAAACAGGACCCACACCAAAAATACCTTGCGGTCTCAAACTAAGTAATCCTTTGAATCCCGTAAATGGCCTGCAATTATAGCTTCGATCGAGTTAGTTTTTAGCCATTTAGCTAGCACGGCATTTGTGGTCTTACTGGCATTGAAATAGACTATCAATTACTGGTTAATTGGTTACAGAACGCTAGAGTACAAAACGGCTTTCATGGTAACACAAATGTGAATTTATTTAAACGTTTTATTGAAATAAAGTGGTGTGTGTGTTTTTTTTTTCCATGACTCTAATGCTGTTATTTGGTTTGTTGAAGAGGTCTACTATAAATCTACACATCGAAGGGCAGTTAGGAATTCATAACAGTTTTACTACTTTTTATGAAGTAAAAAAGCCGGCCAAGTGCGAGTGGGACTCTCGCACCGAGGGTTCTGAACGACCATTCTATTTGGTAGAGAAAATGAAAATAAGATCGGGAGAATATAAAAATAAGGCACAAGAGAAAATAAAAAGTTCGAGTTGGACTCACGCGCTTGTTAGGGAGACATTGTATAATTCGGTACGCAAAGTTTTTTGTTCGAAAGTCCGTTATTGGCTTAATCTTATCTTTAGACAATATTGAGAAACCAATTTCAATATTTTTTATTTTGGTTCAGTAGTTTGGATTTTACAACGTTTCAAAGTTACGGTTTTATGACGTCACGCGACGGTCTGCATACTGTTGGCGGTCATAGGAACAAAACATTTTAGCGCATAAAAACAAAACGACTGGACCAAAATAAAAAATATTTAAATTAGTTTCTCAATATGGTCTAAAGATAAGATTAAGCCAATAACGGACTTTCGAACAAAAAACTTTGCCTTCCGAATTGCCTGCAATTATAGCTTTGATCGAGCTAGTTTTTAGCCATTTAGCTAGCACGGCATTTAATTTTGTGGTCTTACTGGCATTGAAATAGACTATCTTACTTAAAGAACGCTAGAGTACAAAACGGCTTTCATGGTAACACAAATGTGAATTTAATTAAACGTTTTATTGAAATAAAGTGGTGTGTGTTTTTTTTTTCATAGGGCTGTTATTTGGTTTGTTGAAGAGGTCTACTATAAATCTACAAATCGAAGGTCAGTTAGGAATTCATAACAGTTTTACTACTTTTTATGAAGCAAAAAAAGTGGCCAAGTGCGGGTGGGACTCTCGCACCGAGGGTTCCGAACGACCATTCTATTTGGTAGAGAAAATAAAAATAAGTTCGGGAGAATATAAAAATAAGTCATAAGAGAAAATAAAAAGTTCGAGTTGGACTCACGCGCTTGTTAGGGAGACATTGTATGATAATATTTTTATATATTTCTTCATGTATCGCAAAAAAATACATTCTTTAAAAGAATACCTAATTGATAACCGATTTTAGCTTGTGCTAATGAAGCCCTTTCATAACGATACGGTCGCCCCACTTTAAAATTTGGACGACAAAGTGATCCAATAATGGTTCCATTTTAACTTTTGAGGTCCGGAACCCTAAAAATGATGAGCAAATATGTGTACCTAATTAATTACGCACGATTGACATCGTCCATATGTCGCGCGCGGTAAAAGCTACCATTGGAAATCCTGGCGTTTTCTTTACTCGACTTTGACAATCGCTCATCTACCATTCACATTTGTTAATAGATATACCTCCGATTTCTGAATTGAGAATTTCACTAATCCAAAACAAAAGTATTGTTCTGCCTCTGCAGATGTCACATAAAAGAACGTGACAGAATGATACTTAAGTATGAACTTAGTGAATTTCTCAATTCAGAAATCGGCCATATTTGACCAAATTTTTGATAAAACGTACAAAAGTTTACTGCATCACCGACGTAACCGTGCTTAACCACTTCAAGACGTCTAGTGACCATCGTTTGGTGCGGAGCACATTTAAGTACAACCTACCCAAAGAACGTGCCAAGCTGGTAAAAACACAACATGAAAGGTATGACAGGGAGGGCTACATGTTCTTGCACAAAGAATACCAGCTTGAGCTAAAAAACAAGTTCGATGGGCTTGAAGAAGAAAACTTGGATGTGCACGCACTAAACGAAAAGATCTGTGACGTCTTAGTGACCACAACAAAAAAGCATATTGGCGGTAAAAATCAACGCAATGAAAACAAACTAACACCCAGCACGTTATCACTGTTGGAAAAAAGAAGGACCATCAAAAACCATTCAGAAAACGATCAGAGAGAGCTACAGACACTAAATAAATTTATTAAAAGGGCAATTAGAAAGGATATGCGAGCACACAACACTAAAATTATAACGGAAACTATTAAAGAAAACAGAGGCCCCAAAGTTTTTAGACGTAAGTTAAGTTCCGGAAAGTCAGAGATAAATAAACTTAAAAGTAGTACAGGACAAATTATTACCGACCGTCAGCAAATACTGAAAATTGTTGAAGAGTTTTATGCCGAGTTGTACTCTTCAAAATGTAGCGCTCCAATTTCACCAGACACAGACGACGCCAGAGCAGCACCTATAGAACGCCTCGCGGACGAAGACCTGCCGCCAATAGAAGAGGACGAAATAGGTGCTGCACTGAGAAAAATGAAGCGTGGGAAAGCCGCTGGTGAAGACGGAGTCTACGTAGAGATGCTACAGCGAGGAGGACTCGCAGTACAACAAATATTGGCGAAACTTTTTAACAGTGTTCTCGCCCACAATATCACACCAAAGGCCTGGAATAATGCTACCGTTACTATCCTGCACAAGAAAGGAGATAAATCCAATCTTGCCAATTACCGTCCCATCAGTTTACTCTCTCAGATATACAAGTTATTTGCCAAGATTTTATGCAACCGACTGACTCGCCAGTTCGATGAGTACCAACCGGTTGAACAAGCCGGCTTCCGGAGTGGATACTCGACTATGGACCACATACACTCGATAAAACAGCTGATGGAGAAATGCCATGAGTACAACCTGCCCATATGCTTCGCTTTCGTCGACTACGAGAAGGCTTTCGACAGTGTCGAGCACTGGGCAGTGTTTCATTCTCTCCATCGCTGTAATGTCAATAAGAGGTATGTGGACATCCTCCGGGAGCTGTACCGGTCCGCTACTCTACAGGTGCGGCTACACGATTTAACAGACCCTGTGAAGATCAACAGGGGCGTACGTCAGGGGGACACTATTTCGCCCAAACTCTTCACTAACGTCTTAGAAGACCTAATGAAGACTTTCGACTGGAGCGAAAAGGGTGTCAAAATCGACGGCGCTTTTATGTCACACCTAAGGTTTGCCGATGATATCATCGTCCTGGCCGAAGACGCTGCAGATCTCGAGTGCATGCTCGCAGAATTGCATGAAGCATCCCTGAGGATTGGCCTTAAGATGAACATGTCCAAGACCAAGATCATGACTAACCATACTCTATCTGTGCCAGACATTATCGTTGGCAACTGCCCCATAGAGGTAGTAGATGAGTATGTCTACCTTGGACATCGTTTATCTTTTGGCCTAGAATCCCAGGTAAAGGAGATCAAGCGACGGATTGGGCTGGGATGGGCTGCATTTGGGAAACTCGCCGACGTCTTCAAGTCAAAGATCCCACAATGCCTAAAGACCAAGACCTTTAACCAGTGTGTTCTGCCCATCCTCACATACGGGGCCGAAACATGGACGCTTACAAAGAATAACATGCACCGTATAAAAGTGGCACAAAGGGCTATGGAGCGAGCCATGCTAGGCCTCAGACTCGTGGATCGCGTACCAAACGTCGTCATCCGTCGTCGAACGAAGGCTGACGATGTTGGTGATCGAATCGCGGGTCTCAAGTGGAAATGGGCAGGACACCTGGCGAGGCGGGAAGATGGCCGGTGGACAAGGGCATTGACAGAGTGGCGGCCAAGAGTTGGACGGAGGTCGGTAGGAAGACCTGCAGCCCGATGGTCGGACGACATCGTTATGGCGGCAGAGGGTCCATGGATGCGGATGGCGAGGGACCGCGAGAGATGGCGCGAGGGGAAAAAGGCCTATACCCAGCAGTGGGCAGCGGTGGGCTGATGATGATGATGATGATGATGACAAAAGTTGGAAGGCTGTGAGTAGAGACGCCGTCCCGCACGAGTGAACACAGCATAAATGGCGCTAGTCAAAGTTGTTCTATACATTATTCTGTTAGGTATTTTAACAGCTACTTGTACCGAATAACTTTGGCGTTTCTCTATTAATTGCGAGCTGAAAAGGTTCAAGGACTTAAGAGCTAACTTAATTAAGTTTGCTTACCTTAAATAACCATCGCCTTTACAAAGTTATTCGATACTAAACAGGGTGTTAAAAGACCGCCAACAGACCCGAAAGCCACGCATACTAGACACCAAAACAAAGTACTTTTTCGATAAATTATTGCTGGGAAATGATTTTGGTTTTTTAGGTTATAATTTTGAAAAATATTTTACCACCCAAACGCAATGGACGTGTAACGCACAGAAGTCATATTGCGCAAGTGTAGGTATCAGTTTATGTTACTTAAGCTTGAAGTGCAGATGTTTAGAATACATTGCGGGTTGAATTTTTAACGTCGTTTTTTGTAAGAAATATTCATAATTTAATTTTTGAGAAGGTATGTTAAGAACAAGATACTGAATGCATTTCTGCAAAAAAAAGTTTTGAAAAGTCCGACTTTGAACCTCATTATCTCTGAAACCGTTGATTTCCCAGGCATAGTTCCTTGGTAAAAATGTTCCATAATATGATGAGGACAATACGTGGTTTCCCGCTTTGTTGGCGGTCTTTTAACAGCCTGTATAGCACTTCTGCAGTAAAGTGTGTACCTACTAATGAGTTTTTCAAAGCCTTTCTATGTGAAATGTTTAACTGCACGCAAAACGGTGTCAGGTAGCATGCTAATTGGGAAGGCAAAGTTTTTTGTTCGAAAGTCCGTTATTGGCTTAATCTTATCTTTAGACAATATTGAGAAACTAATTTCAATATTTTTTATTTTAGTGCAGTAGTTTGGATTTTACAACGTTTCAAAGATACGGTTTTATGACCTTCACGCGACGGTCTGCATACTGTTGGCGGTCATAGGAACAAAACATTTTAGCGCATAAAAACAAAACTACTGGACCAAAATAAAAAATATTTAAATTAGTTTCTTAATATTGTCTAAAGATAAGTTTAAGCCAATAACGGACTTTCGTACAAAAAACTTTGCCTACCCAATTACTCTCGTAGATTAAAATCATGGTTAGTTAATAGTGATTGGCTTGCATTGGTTGTAAATCCAGGCAGAGGCAGAGGACGTCTACTTGACTGTGGTCCACGGTCACAAAGGACTTGGACCGAAGAACCTGTAGCACGAAAACGAGGAGAGCTGATCCCAAAATAATGGGATATGGCAAAGACAAAGAAGAAGAAAACTGGTGGCTAGCTTGAACTTTTTAAGTTTATGCATTGGCTCAATGCAATAGTTTGTGCAAGTGAAACTATGTTTATAAGGGATCCGTACACTCTGTTCGTACCTCCGTTACAGCTGACTCTTGAATAGGAGAAATAAGCCAGTAATTAAACCCAAAAACTGGAAGATTCATCACCAAAGTTAGGTAAGGTTAGGGTCACCTACTAGGTCGTTGAGCATTAATAAACAATTTCTGATTTTGAGGTTACAGACAGATTTAGGGTACTGTAATGTTGTTACTGAAGGTCTTTACCTCTTGTAGTTTGTACCAGTGACATTCATTCACAGACTGAATTACTAATTGGTTTTCGTAACTGTCTAGACCCACAAAAGACTATCTGGAAAAACAAACTATTATCATAACTTAGGCCAGAAATATATCATCATTTATTCACTAAAGTTGAAGCCAAATGGTGAAACTTTCAGCGAAAGATGTATTCATAGAAATTGCTTTTACACTAGTTAACCGTTCAACGAGTATTACAGGTTGTTAATCAGCTGTCTTCAGTTGTTTTTTTAAATACCTACCAAATGTCATACTGACGACTGTTAATGTACGGGTGTGTACACAATCAAGTTATGAATATGGTCAACATTAAAAAAAAAACCGGTTAAGTGCGAGTTGCTATTGCGCACGAAGGGTTCCGTACCATTATCTATAAAAAAAGCAAAAAAATCACGTTTGTTGTATGGGAGTTAAATGGTTCTTTAGTATTGGTTGTTATAGCGGCAACAGAAATACCTACAACATCTGTGAAAATTTCAACTGACTAACCTATCACGGTTCATGAAATACAGTCTGGTGACAGACGGACAGACCGACAGACGGACGGACAGCGGACTTTAATTGGACACATTTTTACCCTTTGGATATGGAACCCTAAAAAGACTGAATGTTTGTTAACAAAGGACGTGAGTTCATTTAATCAACCATCCTATCGCACTGGGACAGTGATAGAGTATACTGAAAGAGCAAAGATTAAAAAGTTCAAACAGATCTATCAGATTTATTGTCGGTATAAAACACTGTATCAGCATTTATCTTCGAATGCCACGATTTGGAGCTGATCCAAAACGTTGTGTGGTCAGCGATGTTCGACCGGCGATTTCATATTTGAATAACTGCGGTTTCCTTCGTTCTTGTTTGAACTGGATTCGTTTTTCGACTGTCAATTATTGCAGTGAGGTACCCGTAAATTAATACAGTGAAGTAACTGTTCTAATTTTTAAGTAAATTTATCTATGACCTCTTGCTTGATTCACCAATTTTCAAAATAGTACAGTTGAAGGCACACCAACCTATATTAGTATGTAAGTACAGTAGACAACTAGACACCCTTTAAACACTGGTTTTATTATAACTAAATAATTAAAAAAATACAACACCCCCGACATTTTGATTTCAATATCTCATAAACGGCTCAACAGATTTTGATAAAACAGGTCAAACAAGAATCATTGCCAGAAAACCTGGGGCCTTAGCCTGTAACACAATGGCGTATCAATGGCGTCCAAGGTAGAAGGACAAAACCGGGATTTTTTCGTTGTTCTCCTACAACCAGCGAACTAATCCTCTAGAATTAGACCCATAATATTATTTGCTGTACTACAAAAACCGACCGACAGCATTAATAAATCGTAATTGAAACCATCAACCGGGAGCCTATTTTGGCACCATCACCATTGCGTTACAGGGCCCTTAGCCTGTAACGCAATGGTGCCAAAATGGGCGCCGGGTTGACGGTTTTAATTACGATTTATTAATGCTGTCGATCCAGTGTCGGTCCTTTCAATGTTTTTGTAGTACAGCAAAGAACACTATGCCAGTATTCACCAACCACCCCTAATTTTAAAAGACCTTTTAACGAAAATTATCAGCACCTCTGCAAGTCTAGGGGTCATGGATGAAAGACCATGCGAATTCTACTCACAAGCGTTATGAGTTGAGCTTATATGATCCTTCATCCATGACCCCTAGACTTGCAGGGGTGCAGATAACTTTCGTTAAAAGGTCTTTTAAAATTAGGGGTGGTTGGTGAAAACGGGCAGAGTCTAATTCCAAAGGATTAGTTCGCTGGTTGTAGGAGAGCAACGAAAAAATCCCGGTTTTGTCCTTCTACCTAGGACGCCATTGATACGCCATTGTATTCCAGGCTAAGGCCCCAGGCTAAGAGCCCTGCTTTCAAATAAAAAAAAAACAAATCGATTCACCCGTTTAAGAGTTAAGGTGCCTCAGACACACAGGCAGACATTCACACACACACACCGGTGAAACTTATAACACGCCTCTTTTTGTGTCGGGGGCTTATAAAATAAATAAGATGTAAATAGGTATGTATCTGTTGTCAACTGTCATTATAACATTCCTCCGTGGTTCATCTGAACTGCACTTACATTTTACTTTGTTTTCTCTCTCTCTCTCTCTCTCTCTCTCTCTGTCAGCCTTCCTAATTTTCTCTCTCCACTTCGCCATGTTCTTAGTGTCGTCCTCGGAGGCTCCTCAATGAGGTCCTTCTATGAGGTCTTTGTTGACCACGTCCATCCACTTTTTAATTTGTTTCTCAAATAAAATTTATTTTTTTGTTAGCAATGAGACTTTATTTTTTCGTGATCAGCCAGGCATGATAATTACTACGAAGCATTAAATCATAAATTATTATTGCAATTTGTTTCCAAACCAGAGCGTCCCGTTTTCCGCCTCCGGATATAAACGGAGATAATTAAATCCCGCAAGTTCAATTGACAGAAAAGGCCCATTTCTTTTCCGTGGGTCCGTCCCTTTAAATTAGGGCCACGTTCCGTCCAGCTACCTCTAATTAAGAGGTAATTCGCATAAAATGATGGCTTCCTCCGGTTCCTTTTTAACTTAGACAGGATTTCAATCGTGCCTTTAATTAAGCGTCATGGAGAATGTTATCAGACACAGGCCCGGTTTCTGAATTGAGAATTTTACTAAGTAAATACTTAACTATCGTTCTGTCACGTTCTTTTGTAAGAAATCCGCAGAGGCAGAACTATATTTAAGAGCTTGCTTAGCGAATTTCTCATATCAAAACAGGCAGACAGTTTGGTAATCTTTGAGATTAAAATTTCTAAGCTTAGATCGGGCTGAGTTTTCTCCGAATCTACTCAAAGGAATTATTTTTAATTTTTTCGTCTCTTAATTAAGCCATTTAGGTGTGACTTCCGAGTATTTTTCATCTCTCTTGGTTGGTAACACAATCAAATGATTTTGTAATTTGTTTCAATTGAAATACCCTAGAGATTGACTCTTAAATTAGTTGGGGTTGGCAGAGGAAAAAGTGAGTGAAATTAGCATTTGTCTTCGATGCAAAATAAAAGAAAAAAAGTCTTGGCTTACGAAGAAACAGTTTAAAAAGTACCGTTATTATTTTAAACGATACTTTCTGGAAATGGAAGGAAACAAGTTCGTGCCTTGTAATTAATGCTCGGCCATTTTACCTTGGTTCGTTTTAACACCCCTATTTCTGCTAATTCCGCTGACATTGCACTCGGTTCGTATTTTCAGCACGTAATTCGTAACAAAATGTAACACACGCCGACAGAAATAATTGTAGTACCTACATAATGAAGATTCCATTTACGTAAAAGAACCAATTAAATGAAAAAAGTAGTATAAAATGTTGGAATGAAAATATTTAAAGTTCTAAATCTAATGATGGCAGCCAAACAAGCTTATAATCCATTATTAAAGCTGTGACCAAAATGAAAAAAAAAAACCTACTTATGTAGGCACTAAGGTTGCTATGCAATTCTGACCCAAACGACAACGTAGTAGGTAAAGCACCCCATAACAAACTCAGTACAGCCAATCAAGTGCCGCTATTTTGAATTGTTCGTTGAGTAATTCTTTGTTCTTTGAATTGATTAATTGATCGCTCTAGCAGTAATCGGGCGTAACCTAGGCAGGCTCGAGTTCCGTACTATCGAAACTATTATAGCTACACCGAATGACGTACCTACCGTATCAGCCGACGCGGAACAAAGACAGGTCATATCATCGACCGTTCACCACAACGAATGTCGAGACAACGAATGATTTCGAAATCGAAGAGTTCCTGAATGGAATGTTCACAACATCGATTGATTGGTAATACAAGGTGTTACAAAAGATGCTAACTCTTTTTACAGGGTCATGGTACCTGATGATAGGGATCACAACCAAAATATTATTTTAGCTCTATGACGATCCGTTGATTTTTAAATAATTAAAATGTAAGCGCTGTGACGGGAGAAAAGTATTTTTAAAATACTGTTTCCATAGACTTTCACTATGTTTTAACAGCCTGAAGCTATTAAAATACAGTTAAGCAAACAACCATATTTTTTAATTGGAGCTAAATCCAAAAACAAAAAAGTTTTGAAAATTTTACAATTTTGAGGTTATAAAAAAAAGTTGTGATTTTCAACTTTTTTTTGCAGATTTGTCATTATGTTGACCAGCAGGTTACACCCTGTAAAAAGAGTTAGTATCTTTTGTAACACGTTGTATATACCATCGAAAGTCACATTATATTTGTAGAAGATCTTGATCTTTGACGCATCGACCTCATTAAAAACGGATTCATAAGACTCTCATAATATCTGGGCTAAATCCAGTGGAGTGTGGAATAATTGAAATCGTTTATTCTGCGAGTCCCAAGTCTCAATGTTACCCGTCTCGAGGGTAAAAGGGGAAGGGGCTCCTGAACACGAGCATTCAGGCCGTAGGTACCTACAGATACTAAGGGTGGTATTCTAGAACGCTACTTAAAGTCAGTTTAAACAGAGTTCAGACCAAATATACTTATTACTATCTAATACTAAGGGTGGTATTCTAGAACGCTACTTAAACTCAGTTCAAACTAGAACTCTACTTAAACTATGTTGAAACTCAGTTCACACTCCTTGAACTCTGTTTAAACTCAGTTTAAGTAGAGTTTAGTAGTGTCGACTGTCGATAAAACAGTGCATGTTTGATTTCTGTTAGGTACTTTTGTAACACCTTGTATTTGATTTAGATACTTTTTTACTTTTGATAATATTTTGACGTTCAATGTAAACATTTTATTTTTGGCATAAACCCTTTGACTTTGACTTCATGATGTAGATTTTCTTTTAGGATAAACGGTTTTCCAGAAATATGGTACAATTTGTAAAAGGCAAACCTTAAACGCCAGTATCTGAAGCGATGTTTCTGGGTCAATTTCCTCAACTATACTCCGTGCAATTTTAGTGGTTTTAAAGCCGAAGGTATTTTGTTGCACTGGTGATTCTGAGCCAAATTACAAAATTTCATTCCAAAACGCGCGAAAAAAAAATCACTTCTCCATACAAATAAATGGTGTCGATTGGCGATAGCCGTTTGTATTGGGAAGTGTTTTTTTTTTCGCTCGTTTTGAAGTAAAATTTTGGACATTTATAATGAGTTGAAAAAATTCACTCGGGACAGGACTTGAACCCGCAACCTCTCGCATACCGTGCAGGCGCTCTACCAATTGAGCTACCGAGTCAAGTAACTGTCGAATTATTCCCTAGCACGGGTTAGTGCTTTAGAAAAAAACAAAAAGTGGTAAAATTTTGGAATTTGGCTCAGAATCACGAGTGCAACTAAATACCTTCGGCTTTAAAACCACTAAAATTCCACGGTGTATAGCCCAGTCTGGAATTTCCGACGGCATTACTCTGTATTGTGGCATTACGGCAGTTTCTAGTCAAACTGCGTTCCAGATAATATTATGATTATGCCGCCATTTAAAAAAAACTTTGTTGGAAAATAATTAACACATCTGTATACAAATTTTTGGGGTTCTGTTTTTCAACCGGGATAAAAAACTGACATAGAAAAATGTGAACCTAATTCTTATATTTTACAATATTATTATTTTTGTGCAAGTTTATAAATAACGTACGGTCGGCCACAGTCACAGATACCCAATGGCAGCTCTTACCGCGCGCGGCATAAGGGCGCCAATCGAACAAAAAGGGGTATCCTAGCAAATTTTCACGGCCTTCTCCACGTGGAAGACAAAGTTAAAACGTGTAGAGTTATAAAGCCAATTGAATCAATTTTCATACTTGCAGATTGTATTTTTCGAAAGTGCAGCAAGAGACAGTTGTCCATGTTGGGAGTACCGTTGGCCATAAGGAAACTTGTAAAATGAACTTAAAAAGCAACATCATTAGCACCGGTTCTCAAGACGTCTTCCCAAACACAAAACGACGAGATTGCCATTGGACTAATGAAATTACTATTGGCTCAGAGTAAAAATAGAAATAGAAAAACGTTTATTATCATTGAACAACAACATTTTTATTTTTTATCTGAATAATCAAATATCTTATTGAATACTTTGTATCATTGAACAACAACATACAAAGTATTCAATAAGATAAAAAATAGAAAGATGTTGATACAATGATAAAGGGTGACAAACCCAGCATAATGCTGCGCTAAAGTGTGTAATTGCGCAGCGCTGCTTTTCAATTTGCCCCCTGCGTGACAGTTGATTAAATAGTTGGTGCAATATTTTGCTAACACTCATGCAAAAAATAATAATAATTATAAAAAAAAACAAAAATATTAAACGTGTTTAAAAAAGACTGGTAATACAAGTGTCGTAAACAATACCTATTATAAAACAGAAAAATGTAATAGTAGTATTGTATGCATTATTTCGGACAAGGAATAATATTTGAAAATACAATTTGTCTTTACATACACATCAATATTGGATAATAAAAAAAATATATCATAAAATAAAGAAATAAAAATTACGTGCAATAAATTCATTCAAAATTAAATTCAAAATATAAAATCACAGTTACCATTATAAACATCACAGTTAAAGCCAAAATTGCAATTATAAAATCACAGTTACGTTAGACCACAATCACGTTAGGTAAACATCACAGCGTGTAAAGTATCCGCCGTGCTAATGAAATATTCAAATAACATTTTTCTATCCGGCCATTCTCCAGCGGCTGAAGCTAAACGGAACGCGGCCAGCCTGAAGGCGGCTTCTTATTAAAGTCACTTATTGAAGTGATAATAGAGAAGACGTCTGCAGCCAGCCGCTGCTAATGCTGGGCATAGACGCGCGATGCTAGCAGGGGAAAGTGGTTATCTTTTGTACTTCATTGTATTGCCTTGTTCATACTCTACCTTGGCTAGCCATTCTCAACCGATTGGCAAAGATACAAGGTGCTAAGAGACAGCGGACAGACCTGAAAGGTATGCATGCTAGATAAAGCAAAGTACTTTTTCCATAAATTATTGCTAGTCAATGGAATAGTAGTGTAACGCAGAGAAGTCATATTGCCCAAGCGTTGACATAAACATAATGTTGTTCGAGGTCGAGGTGCCGATGTTTAGAATAAGTACGTCGTTTTTTGCAAGAAATATTTTAAAAAAATATGGCGTCTTGAAAAGAAAAATGTATAGTCCTTGATACTGAAAACATTATAAACCTAAAAAAAAATTATAAGTCCGACTTGACCCTAATTATCTCGGAAACCATAGATTTCACAGGGATAGTTTCTTGGGCAAAAATGATCGTTATTATGAGGACAATACGTGGTTTACTGCTTTGTTGGTGGTCTTTTAAACCCTGTAGATGAGTGACCGCTTGTAGCAAAATCATAATATCTGAGCCATGTAAGAAATCCTTCGAAATATAGGTAAACATTATCCCTTGACGTCTGGCTCTTTTTTAAGATGCCATCTTTAATGCAGTAGCTTTGTAAAGCGGTCAACTGGTACTAAAACGGTATTAGAAATCGTATATTGTAAATATGTTTTACTTCAGCTTCATTGCGCTCATTACGATCGACAAGCAGTGACCACTTTAATTAGCTTTTGAAGGAACTCGTCTAAACCCAGCTTTATGCTGTTTATATTCCATCAGAGTTAGCCCATTGTTAGTGTTATCATATCATAGACCCGGTACACATATAGATATTTCTGTACAAGGGCTGTACTGAATGAACCCTAACAAATGGCTGCCAGCCAGTACGGTACGTTATTTTGATTTATGCGTCTGCTTATTTTCCAGTCTGTGCCGTGGTATTTCATGCTTTACTAGCTTCAGAGGCCGTTTCAATTGTTACGTTGAGATCACAAATATAATTCAAAGATAAACAAACTTCTCAAATGTTAGTTAACGTCATCGAGCATTTTGTCCCTGTAGGTGCCAGCAGCACGTAAAAGCAATTTATTGCAAGTGAATAATTATTCTGCGTAACAAGATCTAAGTGGATCGGAATGCAATGTTCTTTTGTTTACTTTGGTTCTTTGAAGCGTATTTTGGTTCGAATCCGATAGCCACTATCGGATTGCGCTTTCTCGCTAACTATTGGACATTGCTTGAAAAAGCATGGCTGATTTTATTATTGTCAGTGTTTCAGGGTTTCAGTATTACCAAATGCTGGTTGTAAAAAGTTTATAGCGAGCGCTTGTATCTTCCGTTCACACGGCAAAATTATATTTTGTACGGTGCTCGTCTCTGGCATAACAAGTCAATGAATCTACCGATACAGTGTTTTACGCTACTTTTAGGGTTCCGTACTCGAAGGTTGATCGCGAATTACTTTAATAAAAGTAATAAACTAAACTATTCTGAGGACTACTTTTTGAAATCAATAAAACGTCCTTCAGACCTCTACTTATTTTTTTCTTCATGCTAACTATTTCAGTAATGTTTTCTCAAAAACATTTTTTTTATCATCAGCTGATCATATTTTTTTCGGTGAAAGATAATTTATCTGAGACCCTAAAGAATAAAGAATATCGCTGAAAAGACAAAAGACAAAAGACAAAAAGTTACAAAATAAAAACCAATGTTATGTTTTTTTTAAACAATCCTTAAAAGCCTCGTCACTTCTAAACGACAAAAAATTACTGAACATGCATGGGGGTGATTCGGGTAGCCCTTGGTGCCAGCTATCTAGATTTTCTCGCTGGACGTCTATGTTTGGGCCATCCTGTATGGCTTACTTTAGAGTACAGCAAACAAAATAATGCGACTCTCGGCCGCTTGTTGAGCCATCTTTTCTTCTCGCCATGTGCCCACAGAGCATAGTTGCAGCCAGCCACACAGAAGCGCTCGCCGCCTAGTCCGGCTAGCCATTCTGATTCGATTGGCAAAATTAAGCAACATCGGCCGCGGTCAGTCTTTGGATGGCTGACCTCTAGTAGTAATAATAATTGAGCGCTTCCGTGCTTCGGAAGGCACGTTAAACCGTGAAGCCCTATGGGCGGCCTAAAAACTCTGACCCCAGGGGTGCCCACTACCTCATGCGATACCTACCATGTGCCCACCACACCATTTCCACTTGAGACCCGAGCTTCGATCTCTAACATCGTCGACATTTCTCCAAAGATATTTGGTACTCGATACATTGATGTATTCAATACAAGGTACTACAACCCAACCCAACCCGATGTCCTTATGCCGAAAATAATTATGCAAAACAATTTGGCTCACTCTGCAATCGGTTTAGGTGAAAAGTTCTTGCCTCGGGCCTGTTTTGAATTAGCGAAATGAAATAGGGGGTTCCACGGCGTTTTCGCTAAAATTATGGCCACAGTCTGTTACATTACGCTTGAGCATCTGTTGTACTTTCGGGATACAAACCGGCTTAACTACAGTCGTGGACGTGCGGGTAAAGGCCTAGACATACATGGAATACGTAAATAACTTCTTTATTACGCCATTGCGAGGAAAGTACTGCGCGCCTGTTCTCTACAAAATCAATCATGAGTCAACCGTCAAAATCGGTTTATTGATGGATAAAAAGCTCTGTAAGTTAATTTTTTTACATTTTGTAATGGGAGTATTTACGCTACTTATTTTTTTATGAGTACCTACAACATACATGATAGTCAAATAAAGGTGTGATTGCTGGAATTTCAGCAAAAACTTTCGTTTACTGTCGCGCGCCGTCGGATAAAAAATGGACAGGGATAGTATTTCGAACCTTTTTGGAAACTTGCCAATCGGTTTTCCTCTTTATTGCTTGGCTCGCTTAGTGTACAAGTGAACAGTTTTATTAACGTTTTAATTGTGTTGCACCTAATTTGCACCTAAAGAAAGCGATAAAAGTGATAAACACAAGAAATTTAAGGTACTGCAACCGATCCGAATCCGATCCGGATATAATCTCCAGTTCGGATAAATGAATGGACCGGAGAAGGGTAATGTGGACCCGGATTCGGATCGAATTTATTAAGATAAATCCATCACCTCACCATAACTCAGCAGGAATCGAGAGTGTGACCTCTTGTTACAAAAGCCCTTACGCTCTTTTAAAACATTCAAGGACACACAACGGACCACGTGCGTGTGTCCGAGTAATTATTGTTGATGATATTTGAGATACAAACTATTCACTGACCGTATCTCCAACTTTATGTGTGTGTTCAACATCTGCTTCGGAACTGGCATCACCTCTAATCCGCAAAGAGAAAAACAAATTGAACCAACAACTGAAAGGATAATAGTATTTCGATGCTACAAACGAAACGGTACCTTTAATATTTTCTCTCACTCATACGACACACAATCAGAAAGGGATAGCAACACTTTACACAATCGAATGCCTCGTTTATATTCAGTTGTCCACGATGGTATCCTAGTACACTCTGCACGTGGAACTTTTTAAACTTACTACAAAGTCACGAGAGAGTCATGTTGTCCATGTGACGTCGTCGGAATATTTTGTCGACAAATTTTGAAGTAATTGATGATCGAATCCTGTGTGAAAAGTATTTTACGGTCAACGCAAAAAGGGTAAGACTTAATGGAAAAAAAAATCACTTTAACTTAAGTTTTGGGTATGCTACGAGATCTAATTATTGTCACCCCGCATCGGGCTTTACCGAGCGAAAATAAAAAAATAAACTGTACAGGTTGGCAAAAAAGAGTTTGACACGGTGACAGGTGTAACTAAATATTTTGTTTGATGGCAACACCTAAATAACTGTCAAAGTGTAAAGCGTATAAAAGTATAACCAAACTTAATACTTGAAACAAAAAATAAAAATGCACGAGGACTAAGAGGTACAGTTTGTTGCTTTTCAGAAGGCTTAGCACGCGGGCTATTTTGCCTACTCTCAACTGTCACCTTAGCCACTTAACACTACTGAGGTGACAGTGAACAGTGGCTAAGGTGACAGTTGAGAGTAGACAAAATGGCCCGCGTGCTAAGCCTACCGTATTCCTACCGTGAGAGAGAGAAGGAGAAACAAAGTGGGGGTCTACCGGCTAAGACGAAGCCGATTACCATTGGCGAAAATCGAAGTTCGATTTATGAAAAATTTCCATGGTAATCGGCTTCGCTTTAGCCGATTCCCTAGTCTACGATTATAGAATGGTCTCGACTTCACACTATGAAAAACTCACAAGACACGCTAAACGAGGCATGCGGTTTCGTCGACTGAACGTGCGATATAGTTAGTATTTCCCCAATACCACGACTGGAGTTGAATATGCAAAAGGCGTTCCGTTATTTGTACAGTGATCACTGTATGCAACCGTGTCGCTTGCATAGTAAATACGGAAAGCAAATTCGAGTCGCCAGCCAACTTACCCAGGTATAAACAAAAATAAAGCTCTGGCATTAAATTTTCCAATTAAGAAATGTGAGGCGTTTTCCAATCGACCTCGTTCAAAATTTCACTATTTTACAGGGCAATCCGGTACGCAAAGTTTTTTGTTCGAAAGTCCGTTATTGGCTTAATCTTATCTTTAGACAATATTGAGAAACCAATTTCAATATTTTTTATTTTGGTTCAGTAGTTTGGATTTTACAACGTTTCAAAGATACGGTTTTATGACGTCACGCGACGATCTGCATACTGTTGGCGGTCATAGGAACAAAACATTTTAGCGCATAAAAACAAAACTACTGGACCAAAATAAAAAATTTTTAAATTAGTTTCTCAATATTGTCTAAAGATAAGTTTAAGCCAATAACGGACTTTCGAACAAAAAACTTTGCGTACCGAATTATATTTTTAAATAGCTTTTAACCTCAGACACCCCAACTTCTAAATGTGATTTCCAACAACTTTTGTTCTGCGACTTTGGTGAAAGCACAGTTTTTATTTTTATTTCTTTTTTTTGCTCAGATTAGTAGGATAGGCTAGAAAGGTGGTTGAGAGGTTGGTTGAGAAAGGCGCGCCGCCAGAGCGCTGGAATGGTAGAAATGCACACTTTCAAAGGATAAGAAACTTTAATAAAATAAGAAGTATCGAGCTTTTCGAAAAATCGTAGAAAAAAAGTTGTGGGAAATCACATTTAAAAGTTGACGTGTTTCAGGAAAAAAAGCTATTTCAAAATTGCCCTGCTTAAGGTAATTTTTTAAAATACTGCACCGTGACTTTAAAATCATTAGACAAACTTTAAGGGGTATTTCTACCCATCCATATAAACAACTTTGCCTATGGGGCCAAAAAACTGAACAATAAAATATAAATTGAATTAAGATACCATAAGACGGGTTTCTGTAATGGAAACTTTTGCTGGCTAAAGAAATGTAATTAGTTCCAATATTAAAAAAAAAAATTTGGTGTATTATACAATATTATTAGGTATGTATTATACAAAAATAGCATATTTTTGTCTGTCTATAAATTGAGTTGTGGAAAAAACACATTCATCACGAGAATAAAGTTTGTTATTTTTGTAGTTTTCACAAAAGCATTGCTTTAAGTCTCAATTTGGTCTCACAATCGCCGTATTTGTCGTCGCCTCGCGTTTATTTGATTCGAAATCCTGAAGATGTGATAAAATACGCCAGGTGAAAAGTTGTTTTGCTCCAAAATTATTATCTTACGTCATATTGTTACGATAATATCTAGCTAGTCTAGATACGCAATGATTATTTTCAAAATCTCTTCAAACATATTTTTCTATTTACATATCAAGTAGAACTGATTCCATTTTTGTGCAAAAAAGAGTCTGCGAAAGACAATAATCAAGAGAGGTTTTTGAGCTCCACGCAACATGTACAATGTAGGGTTGCCACACAAAAACATGATAAAAATTTCATAACATAGAACCGACCTTTCCTTGGGCCGTGATCAATCTTTTCGAGGCAGCAAGATTAGAGTTTTGTATTTATTTAATTACCAGCAATATGATAAAGGTCTGAAGCGAAAAATATCATTATTTTGACAGGCTAGATTAAATTCTCCGCTTGACTTGACGTAGGAGAAAATCCCTTTAGTAATATCCTGCCAAATAGTAATTTTACTCGTATAAATTGCACAAGCGAGGGAAATGCTTCCGCCAGCATATAGGTACTCTTACTTCAGCCGCTATCTATACATTATACATCATTTTCGAAGCAGCCACGGTTATGGCACAATACAGGTTATGGGCTGTTTATCAGCAAGCACTAGAGCTTGCTTAGACGTACTATTAAACAAGTTCGTTAATTTCATTTATTCCAACAAATTGAGGCGTAATTATTCAAATGCTATTTTGTACAATCTAGACTGAATCTAGAATGCCTATTAACTGTGTCCGGGCGTTAATCGAATCGGTATTCGGCATAACAATACATTGTTTTAAACAAGTTTATCGAATTCAGGAAGATACCTACTCGTGTTCCTACTAACAACTTCCAGCTAAGTATTTGGGATAAGGATCTTAATTAAGAAACGCATTTAGGAACGTCTGATGAGAAGATAATATCTAAAGTAAAAATGGTTTTCTGGGAACGTTTTGGGAGGCTGTTTTATTGTCAGGATGGTATAGGTGCTGGGCAAGCCTACTCCATCTAAAACAATGTCCCAGGCACTGCAGCGCCGAGTGGTCTCTTCACCCACCTAGTGTGAGTGAAGGTGCCACTTGACGCTGTATAAATCAACTCATTACGTAGATTCAAAGGCCATAGCTTTTTTATTGAAGTAATCTTCCGTCATTCTTAGGGTGTAAACTGGGACCAATCGACTTAAAAGTATTTCAAAATCCATCTAAACTGAATTTTGTATAAATAATTCTCTCAGATTGTTACATTTTAAATATTGTTTATTATTCCAACTTTAGTATATCTACATAGTACTCCGTAGTCTTTAAGCCGCACTGGCAAGAGATATCGTAATAAAACGCGTAGATATTACGTATCGACGAATCATAGAGGATTACTTAGACAAATCTAGGTAGATGGGATTTGGCTTTTATAGTCGTGCTAGACGAAAAACATATTTATTTTTGATGTTCGAAGCTCAAAGTATCTTAATTCTGTTCTGGTAATCACTATGTTTTGATTCTGAAATGAAAAGAAATGACAAATGACAATGAAGTCTGTCACTAAACCAGTTCAGCGCACGATCACCACACTTACTACCGTTGTTATTTATTAGGTACCTACCTACATTTCAAAATGTATTCTTTTTAAGTTTACAATAATGAAAAGAATACTATGTTATTGCCGCGAACGAAAGATCGCTGAACAAAAATAGCTCAGTTTAGCTACAAAATGTAAAAAACTGTGAAAATTTTGAATTTACCGCCACGTTGCTATCGTCTACCCTTAAGCACGAGATGCTTGGAGTTTCTTTTCCATGCTTCATCTCCAAGAACGATGCAAGCTAGTGAAGCTGGTCAAAAAAAAGTAGCTAGATACCTACTTAGTATTAGATAGTAATAAGTATATTTGATTTATATACTTTTTTACTTTTGATAATATTTTCACGTTCAATGTAAACAATTTATCTATGGCATAAACGACCGAGGGGGTTGGCGTGAAAAGGAAGAGGCCTTTGCCCAGCAGTGGGCTTTATTTATGGGCTGGATAGATAGATAGATAGATAGATGGCATAATATTGAATAAAACCCTTTGAATTTGACTCCACGATGTAGATTGTCTATAAGAATAAACGGTTTTCCAGAAATATGGTACAATTTGTAAAAGGCAAACCTTAAAACGCCACTATCTTTTCTGGGTCAATTTCCTCAACAACTAGCCATATAAGCAGTAGGGTACAGGCGTGCGTATAATCCGATACATCCCTAACAAACTTGGCGATAATTTCGCCGACACTGCTCTGGGTCCCGATTAGTTTTCCGTAATTCAATTAACTATTATGTGAACCCGGGAGACGAACCTGCAAGTTGGCCGTTTTTGACTACTGTGCGCGTGTTGGTAGGTATTGGGATTTTCGGCTTATCCTAAATAGCGAATAACTGTTTAATCTTACAAATAAAAATAAATATTCTCGAGATGAAGTTTTATCTTGGCTTCCGGGTAAGCTTCTGTTTCACACTACAGGTTCTACGACTTTTCTCATAGCTCGATACTTTTTAATTACTAAACGTTTCTTATGCTTAAAAAGTTGGATTTTTGCCATTTCATGCGCGGCGCGCTTTTGTGCCCCTCCAATCTCTACCACTTTTCCAAATTCTCTCTTCTATTGGTGACTCTGCGCCAAAAAAAAAAAAGATAAAATTAAATTTTGTATGGAAAAAATAAATTGCGTTTTTACCAAAGTCGTAGAATAAAAGTTGTTGGAAATAACATTTACAGGTTGGGGTGTCTGAGGAATAAAGCTATAAATAATGAATTGCCCTGTATATGATTTTTCGTTGTAATAAGGCAAATTTTATTTAATACTCCGTATAAATGGGCTGATCTACACTCAACCTCCCACTTGAACCTTCAACAAGACTAAAGCGTAGGTTGCCGCAAAACCTGTGATATCTGTAAAAACGATCACGTTTGTGACTAAACCCCCATTCATCCAGTCCCGGAGTTCTCATTTCGCTTTACCCTGACAATTTTAATATTGCAAGCTACATGTTTAGGGTTCCGTACACGAAGAGTGCGAAACAGGACCGCATTTACCCTCCCT
Source organism: Zelleria hepariella (assembly GCA_949319315.1). Taxonomy (NCBI): domain Eukaryota; kingdom Metazoa; phylum Arthropoda; class Insecta; order Lepidoptera; family Yponomeutidae; genus Zelleria; species Zelleria hepariella. Next base: position 9,659,246 of record OX439393.1, read on the forward strand.
CCGTTCTTGGTCTATCCGTCCATTTGTCCGTCTGTATCTGGAACCATAATAGGAAGCCAGTTAAAATTTTCACAACATACAGGGTGTCTCGCAATTCAACATCAAGCGGGAACTGGGTGAAAGGGATACTCCATATTTTGTAGGGACAAAAAGTATATTGAATATTAGGACTGAAATGGTGTCCCTTTTCATAGAAATATTTTTTATTTTTTCTTGTGGAATCAAAAGCGTCAAGTGTTGTACCATATTGAAATCTTGACAAAATGCGCCATATTTTCAAACAACTTGCCAAGGGTAATGTCATATATTTTTTTTTAAAGGTGCAGTGTTAAAGTTAGCGAAAATACTTTTTCAAACTAAGACTCCATCAAACTTTGTTTTTTTTTTAGTCAATTAATGGGGTTAATTTGATAGAATGATTATTATGGATAATGTGAAAAAAAAATCACGGCAAAATTAGAAAATTTGCGACCAAAGTACCTCAATGTGTAGTCTAGGGTAACCATTTTCAAAATTTTCAAAAAATGCCTATAATTTCTGAACTAAGCGAACAGGATTTTTTTAATTTTTTTTTTTTTAAGTAACCTTAAGACTTGCCCTTTTACCCAGTTCCCGCTTGACGTTGAATTACGGGACACCCTGTATATTGTGTTATTATGGCGGATTACCTAACTTATAATAAAAGCACAAAAAAAATGAGGTGGCCATACAACACACGTATTTTTCTTAGTTTTGCTCTACCCCATAATAAAAAGTATCAAGCTCGAGGGTTCCCTCGGTGCACGAGTATGACTCGCACTTGGCCGGTTTCGTCTGAAGCTGATACGATTTATATCCTTGACATGCCACTTTAAAACTAAAGATTGGCAGTAAGCTCCTCCCATCTCGATCTATTCAGCTTCAAGTTGTCGTAAAGGGGGAAAGCTTAACTCTATATCTCCTCAATGAAAGTCACTTATCTGCAGAACGATCAGACAGCTATCGATACAATTGTACCCGGCACAGTTGACAATTCCGTTCCGCTATTAAAGCCTAGTACCTATTGTTGAATCGATTTCCACACAATGTCGCTAGTATCGCAAGGGCTCACAAAATTTTATGCCAACGTGTGTATTGTATCGTAAAGTGAAGCTTAAGCTTCTAATATTAATACAAACTCAATTTATGGGAATACTGTGCGTGGATACTGGATATACGTAGTGCCTATCTACATAGAAACATTTAACCCATTTGTTACACTCTGTTATGAGGAAGTAAACGAGAAAGATGAAAAATTCAAAATTTGATATATTTTTTTCCAACTAATTATGAATCCGTTACAAAGTGTTGTTTAATTATGTATAGTGCTCGTGCAAAGCTAAGCAAATATTATTTTCAACTACTTTATACTTAGCCGAGACTATACTAGGCAGACGAAAAGTACCTATACCTACAATACAAGGTGTTTCAAAAGTACCTAACACTTTTTACAGGGTAATAGCACCCGGTGATAGGGATCACAACCTAAATATTTTTTTTGATCGTTAATTTTTTAATTAATAAAATTTGAACGATGTGGCGGGAAAAAAGTATATTTAAATATTGTTTTCATTGACTTTCACAATGTTTTAACAACTCAAAGCTATGTAAATTCACCTACACGTACAAACATATTTTTAAATTTGACCTAATAACAAAAACAAAAATGTTATGATTTTTTTTTAATTTAAAACCTCAAAAATTGAAAAAAAATCATGAAAAAAAAACTTTTTTTTACAGATTTGACATCCTGTTGACCAGTAGGTTACACCCTGTAAAAAGAGTTAGGTACTTTAGTAACACCTTGTATTTTATTACAACCTCATTTCTAAAAACAATGTCCCAGTCATTGTCGCGTCCGAGTCACTTCATCCATCTAGTATGAGTATCAGAATAAAATCATCTCATTACATAGATGCAAAGACCTTAGCATCCGGTAAAAGTGTACGTAATTTAATAAAATCGTGCATACTGCTCGTGCAAAACTAAAAAAAAAAAACATTTTTACTGAATTAATTCTGAATTTGTGTCATTTGGCCAAAAAAGATGATTCTAAATAATTAATAGAACAAATCAATTTTACCAAATGATTTGATATACCCAGATTCTTCCTTATACTCGTACTGCACATCAAAATCTAAATAGCATCTAATAGACAACCTTGCAGTTCATCGAAGCGATCAGAAATAGCTCGATGACAATCTCTTGTTTCTGAAAGCATCGGTTGACAGTGGCGTAAACAAGCACTGAAATGTTTGTTCTCGTATCGTATACACATAATATTGGCCGGCCAATACTGGGCAATCAAGCTTGAAATCCAACGATCTACAAAGTTCGTTGCCACAAAAAAAAAAACAAGTAGTTTGAGTATAACATTTTGAGTATGAGTGACAGCTCACACCAAGGTATCTGTCCCGCTGTCCTCCATGTAAAGATCGAAAGCATGAAAAAAGCACTGTATCGAACGCTATGAAGCTCAATATGGCCCTTTATGGACATATAGTACTAACCAGTTATGTCCAGAGTTAAACTATAATGATGACAAGCAAGTATAATAAATCACGTCCAAAATCATTGACAAAACACGAGTTCACAGATAACTGTGAATAAAATATAAATCGTTTTATTTTTCCGACGATATTTACATTCAACGTTACTTTTTTGCCTGTGATTTCCCAGAATTGTAAATAATGAATATGAATTGTAAATAAATTCTTCTTCTTCTTCTTCTTCTTCAGAATCTAATGTATAACGCTGAACTGAAACATTACTATACATAGAATAAAGCCGTCGGCTAAACATTACCGATTATGACATTCAATTGATTGTGTTTCAAAGTAGAGAATCCCACGTATGGTGAGCGCTTTACATTTTGCCACCACCGTAACCACAGTATAGCAATATGAAGTGCATAAAAACTACATCTACAAACAGCCGTAACGCACCTCAATTCTCGGTACATACGTCTCGTAACGCCAAGTAACTTTTGTATGGATGGTCGTCAGTACTTATAACCCGCGTTACGTAGGTAAGAGTATAACACGACCTAGTAGGCGAAGATAATAAGCAACATGATAGCTGAGTTTTGTAACGATATTTTTTGCAAAAAAATACAAAGTTATGACGTCACGTATTCAAATATTGTGAGTTAATAAAGACTTTTCAAAAGTTTCATTGTTTTTTTTTTAACTAATTAGAGCTAATTAAAAAAATATATATTCATTAAATGAAGTGTTAGATTGCAGGAAATTATTTGCGATTCATCTTAATTTTGATAATCATCCCTATTATTTCAAAGGCTCGGCCGAGTTTTTATACTGCTCTATTCCTACAGTATGTCGTAACCGTAATGCCTTGGAGAATTCATGAGTTTTCACGACTCAATCCGCTTACGTGACACAAGAAGAGGGGCCCACGTAGACAGATAAAAAAATAACACTTACATTTTATGCGCGTGTGACAATCATACAAGCCGTAGAGTTTTATTTAAATTGTTCTGACTTTCTGACGGCTTTTATAGTTTCCTTCACTGTTACCTGCACGCAAAAACATTAGCCTCTATTTTTAAACTAGCAATGTAAAAAAAAAGAGTGTTCTTGGAATTTTGTATGATACACACAAAATAATAATATTCAATCATGACTAAAATGCTCACTACAGCGAATAAACGCCTCAGGGCCCGGATTTAGCTTGTTAAATGCATACGGAATTGTCGTTTGATCACCGATCTCGTAACTGTGAAATTTCACGTTGGCTCGCGAGATGGACAGACCCGTCCTTTCCGCCATTGTATTTATTTATTTATTTTTATTTATTTTTCAAAAAGTAGTACATGCAAAAGAAAACACATAAAATTCAAATTAAAATTAAAAACAAAAGAAAACAAGCATTACCTTATTTTAGCATGCACTGATGTGTATATTAAAGTGATGCGAACATTTATGCACTCCATACTAGAGTAATCCGTATCATGGAGTACATATGTTTTTTCAGCTAAATATTGCTTAGCTAAATAAAATGTTAATGTAGATAATACAAAGTTTGTATGTACCTGCATATTGTTCCATTTAAAATAAGCTCATTGTATTTGCGATTTTTGTGTAAGTAACTTTTTGTTTATCTATTGTTCTTTTTTTACACGGGTCATGTGGCTAAAACAGTCTCAAAACGACGACAGAAAGCCCTAGAGTTTCTTACGATAACTACAAAACCATGACTGTTGCATCGACTTCTATAAACCCACGTTTGATAGAATCGTGCCGCTCTGCGACAACGAAGAGTGCTTCTTTACAACTTTACCGACCCTACGAAATAGTCAGCCAGATGAAATTTTGAGTCGAAGGGTGCCTCGGTATAAAAAACTGACCAAGAGCGAGTCGGACTCGCGCACTGATAATTCCGTACAAGCTTATAATTATAAAGAAAAAAAAAACTATTACGGGTCCTGAGTAGCAGGGAAATAGTTCTTTTTTTACCTTTTTCGCCTTAAATCGAAACCTGTACATCGGATTTTTTTTTTTATAATACGTTTTAGCTCGTGCTTATGAAGCTCTTTCACACGATTTCCTACATGATACGGTCGCCCTAATTAAAAATGTAGCCCTCAATTATTATTGAACGAGCGAGCGAAGCGAGCGAAGTTCTCCGAGTCTACTTGAACAATCCGGCGTTTGTATGTATGTATGTATGTATGTATGTTTGTATGTTTGTATGTTTGTATGTTTGTATGTTTGTATGTTTGTATGTTTGTATGTATGAATGTTCGTTCGACGATAACTTGAGTAAATTAAATCGGATCGTCATGAAATTTGGTAGGCGGGTAAATGAGGCAAAGAGAATTTTTAAGTTCGAACATGAGCCAAATCGGTCGAGGGGTTGCTGAGATATGGGGTCGCGAGTTCGTAGTTCGGGGCGAACCACTAGTTGTATAGGGACCACATTTGATTTGATCACCTTGAGAGTGTCAAAATATGCAACAATATGCTAAATAAACAGGCGTATCTTTTGATTGCGTAAACTTAGGGTGGCATTAATAGTCGCCGACTCAAGATCGAACTCAAGTAGGTGATCTCAGAAAAGTCTAATGCTAATGTCAAGCCTTGGCTAATGTCAATGTCAATCTCCAAATAGTGTCTATTAATATGCTGACAGCTACTCAAGTTTGACATTAGCCAAGGCTCAAGTAGGTGATCTCAGACGACTATATACCACCCTTAAAAGCTCGATTTTTTCACAACTCCAAGATTGCAGACCTGATTGAATGGTTCTGTTTTCCTTTTTAAAGTTTGGAACCCTAAAAAGCCAATTGGACGGTAAAATTGCGCCTATGATCCAGGTCAACACATCGTATAGTGGGTAAGATACTAAACTACAAAGTGGTTGAGAGAATAGTCGATAGTAATCAGCAGTAAAATCGGATTTGTTTCGACTCAATTGCGTTTACGATCAGGTGATCGTGTTTTTACGCGAAGCGAAGCAAAAAGGAGGGTTATGATGAATGATTTCTGCAGTCCGTTCTCCATCTCCGAAGTTCTTCATCAGATCTTCACCTTCATCTTTTATGGGGCCACATGGATATCTACCCTTTTAAACAAAACATTAATCGTCAAAATCGGTTCAAGTATAAAAAAGTTCTGAGGTAACACACATAAAAAAAAAAAAAACGCCTCCTTTTTTAATTCGGTAAAAAATTAACTCATTCTTTTGTCTATACCAGGGGTCGGCAACCTTTTGAGACTAAAGAGCCAAAAATCACAATTTACAAAATTTACCAGTTTTCAAAGAGCCAAAAAAATCGTTTCATTATTAGAATTTAGAATTCTTCATAGAAATGGCCATTTTCATAAGACAATTCACCGAATTTAACTTTCTTGATAGTGATTTCCGGACAAACGTAAGCGCTGTTGTTGAACGTTGGGGATATGATGACCCTCGATATTTTTTGCATATGGAACTGAAGAGCCGCAACTTTCATCGAAAGAGCCGCATCGGCTCACAGGTTGCCGACCCCTGGTCTAGACTATGGATTCAATACTTCTTCAAAATTGTATTCCATCGCGTCTTGTTTTTACTCCTGTGTCTTGGGCCTCTTGGGGATGTCAAGTGTCAAGATTGTGAGTCTGTGGAGGACGTCGACCTCACTCCTTGAGCCCCTAGTCGACAGATAAGCCCTTTGGGCAGGGCTTAGGGAACCCTTGTGTATAGTAAGGCGCCTCACATTTTGTTATCCATTTCAGTGTGAATAACCTGCAAAATATTTAATAATTGAACTGAGTGGTCGTTGCCTTGTGGAACGAACAAAGATGTAAAAAAAACGATTTCGGCGATAGCTGTCAGATTCTAAGATGTAAGATGTAGCCTGTACAATTGTACATGTCCCACTAGCTGGGCAAAGGCCTTCTCTCAGAGAGAGAGTTCGAGCTTAATCACCACGCGTGCTCAATGCGGGTTGGCGATTGGGTTGAGTTGGGATTGCGTCAGATTCTAAATTAATCGATTTTGTTTTAGGTTGTATTCTGAAGTTGTCATTTCTGTACGCGGTTGTACACACGACAGCACGTAGACTCTTACATACTCGTACTAGCACTCCACTCGGTTACGTTACGGGCGACTTCACAACAAAAGTGTACAGTCTGACGTGCTGTCGTGTGTACATTATACGGGTATGGTTTCCATACAAATGTGCCCTTTATTTTATTGGGCTTCACAAATAAACCAAGTCGTAGGTACGGTCAGCCAAAGTCACAGATACCCCGTGGCAGCTCTTACCGCACGCGGCATAAGGGCGCCAATCGAACAAAAAGGGGTATCCTAGTGTGTGGCCGACTTTACATGCCCGCACCGGGATTTGAACCTAGTCTTGCGTGTCCAACGTTCGACCTACTCGACTACCACACCGAAAAATATGTATTGAGACTGAATGATTCACCCGAGGATATGAATCCAGTATGTTACCAAGCACCAAGTACCTACTCAGGTAATTTACCTTTTCCATACGAATATGGAAGTTATTACAAAGCGAAACGTTCACATTTTGCCTTTACCGTTTTAAAAGAAGGAAGTTCAATCATTTTGGATTCAGTAGCATTGCAGCCTGCTATATTGTACAAAATTTTTCACATTTACGATCCGAAACATTATATTTCTGAGTTATATTGCGGAATTCTGTCAAAGCACGAGTATGAAAAGACATATTGAATGGGATCGCGTATTACATTATGTATCCCTGGAAGGAAATTCATTTCAATTTTTTATAGGAAACATTCAGAGCCTTTGAATCAGAGCTATTAAAATAATACACACTCATGCAATTTCAACCATTTTCGTAGTTCGATCAGTAAAACAGTAGGGTAAAAATCCTGTGGTTCGATCTTCGACTGACATGATCATCGCACAGATATTAGAATCTATGACATTAAATGTTTATCTTTGTGGACTCATGATATTATGGTTCCAAAAAGTAGAGCGTTAAACCCACAGGAATACCTATTCATTATATCAGACGTAAAAAATGTAGTACTGGAAAACATCCAACTATCAATATTTGTATTAATGTTTTATACAGGGTGTTAAAAGACCGCCAACAGACCCGAAAGCCACGCATACTGGACACCAAAACAAAGTACTTTTTCGATAAATTATTGCTGGGAAATGATTTTGGTTGTTTAGGTTATAATTTTGAAAAATATTTTATGACGCAATGGACGTGTAACGCACAGAAGTCATATTGCGCAAGCGTAGGTATAATTTTATGTTACTTAAGCTTGAAGTGCCGATGTTTAGAATACATTGCGGGTTGAAATTTTAACGTCGTTTTTTGTAAGAAATATTCATAATTTTGATATGGCTTCTTGAGAAGGTATGTTAACCCAATGACATCTAGATAAAACAACATTAGACTAAACAATTCCTAGATGAAATAAGCTCTCGGACTAATGACATTCGGTGAAATGAACCAAAGGTGTAATGTCATTCGGTTAAATGAAGTCTAGTTTAAGTGTCATTGGATGATACGTCATAGGTGAAGTGTAACAAGGTGAAATGTAATTCGGCAAGACGTAGTGAACCCGTTAAGAACTAGAATACATTTCTGCAAAAAAAAAGTTTTGAAAAGTCCGACTTTGAACCTCATTATCTCGGAAACTGTTGATTTCCCAGGCATAGTTTCTTGGGCAAAAATGTTCCTTATGATGAGAACAATACGTGGTTTCCCGCTTTGTTGGCGGTCTTTTAACACCCTGTATAATTTTTTTTTTATTTGGAATAAACTTTCAGTGTTTTTAATAAAATATGGACAGTTGAGCCGCGGAGCGCGGCCGAATAACCGTACTACATAATAATAAATCCGAGGTCATATTAAAGCGAATCACCACGGAAATCCGCAATAAATCTGATAATGGCTTTCAAACAGGGTGTTAAAACGCTGAAATTTCAATATAAAATTGCGGCAACACGTTCTTTGATCGTGTTCCCTACTTTTTCGTAAAATGTAAAACTGATACTCTTTCAGAATATTTTATTTCAGTAACGGTTACTTGCGACGATGTTCCTTTGGTACACGATATATGGGGTTGGTGTGCCTAGCTTTATTTGAATATTTTTAAGCTTCCCATGTTTTTTTTTTTCTACTCTTTCTTTCTAGGCGAGCAGAGATAAAAGTCGTGTCTATTGTCATGTTTGGGCATCTCATCGTGATTAACTTTTTGTGATTTATTGAATTTAGATACTTAAAAGGTATCCATTCTGTTAATTAATTAACTTTTGATGATGATGATGATGATGACATTCTTTTATCCCTTATCAGGGACACAGGGCTCGAAGAAGAGATCTCCATTTTTCGCGGTCTTGCGCGGTCTTGCGCGGTAGTCTCTAGCTCCTTTCTTCCTTCTTAATTAACTTTTAACGTTAAAATCTTTACAGCATAATTTTCTATACACTTGACTGCGCTGTTCGATGATAACTTTACTGTCTACGTCAGAGACTTCTGTGGACCCATCACAATATTCACAATAGCGCGATGCTAATTACCTGTCACCCTCACACCCCAAGGGTAGAGCAACAGAATGAGGGAGAGAGAAGATCCCGAGGTATTCAGGCCTGTCATTTATGAACTCGAAGCACGTCACTCAACGGAAAGTTGTGACCTGAAAAAAACCAAATATTAGAAGATTTTTTCATTTTATTTGAAATCAGTGGCCTGGAACTCTTTGTGATTGGACATTGAAATGAATTCACGAAAAAATACGAATTTTCATTTGTTTCGGCCTTATTAAGTAAATCTATTTCACAAACAACATTATTCTCTTTTTCAGAGTTCCGGATCTTCTAAGGTCAAAACAATTGCTTACTGTCCATTTGTTTGTCCAACCATAAGTTTATCTGAACAACAATAGCTCAGTTTAGCTTCAAAATAAAAAAAAACTGTGAAACAATTTAATTTTCCGCCACGCTGTGCTATCGTTTCACCTTAAAAACAAAACATTTTTTACGGTCAGCAACACAATTAAGCCCCTTTTTTTATTTACGGACTTTTCTTTTTCAGTACCTCAGCGTGTCACAGACCGTTCTTATTCTCCAGCATTTATTCATCTACTGCTAATGCTGGACGATTGCCTCATCACATCATCGTTTTTTTTTTCGTCTTAAGTACCCAACGTTGCGTAGGTACCTGACGGTATGAAATCCTTCCTAAAACAGCCTTATTTCACAGTAAATTTAGTCTCCTTAAATCTCTTGCCTTTGTACTTTTACCGGGCCCTCTAGCACTAGGGCCCCATAAACCTAAACGGACCGGAATATTCTCAACTTTCTTACTTACTGGTAAAACGTAAAACCCACGGCTCCAGGGACAAGTTTTATTTACGACCGCGGCAATAAACTGGACGGGCGTAGAAAAATCCGTGGAGCAATTTTAGTGATCCAGGTTGACCGCAGGCTCTAACAAGTAATACCTATCTATACCTGTGTAGAGAAAATAAAGGACCCTACAGAATCAACATTCTCATTTTATGACAGGCGAAAAACACCAGGAGGGAACATTCGAATGCTGGCAACTAAGTACATCGAACAAAAACAGAAGACGCGAGGGAAAAAATAAAAAATAAATCGACTTCAAAAATGTATTGTTATTGCACCGCCGTTGATACGGGGATTCAATAACTAGCACGCGTTATGATTGTGCGTTTATTCTCGGACCCATTCTCGGGGGCTATAAACAACTTGTTTACGAATACGTAGATTTTGTTTTCGCCGATTTCTAACCGTATGTTTTCATATCCAGGGAACCAATTTCCTCTAGTATAGGATGTTTGGCTAAGCGTTTTCCAATTTCCTACAAAATGGGCTTCGGAAACTTTCACAAATATTTCTGAGCGATACTGTAGAATTTTAGGTACGTTTTGCTATAAACTATAGCTTACCTTCATGCCCCTTTCAGAAGGCGTTTGTGCAAGCACCAACTTATTAAAAGCTCTTATTTTTCTCATCCGTTCCGTGAATTACTCCAAGCAGTATTTCATATATTTCACTTCATTCCACAGATTTAAAATGTAAAACAACTGTTAAAATTTCGTCTCTAACGCTTTGAGTTATAGATGCAAGCATGTCGCGACACCACTAATTACAAGAATTTTCAAATTACAGTGTATGTAGTTAAATTCTAACTGATTCACATTTTAAAAAATTGGTGCGGTCTTTTTCTTTCTTGAAAATAAGAATGAGTTTAAAAATACAAAAGTGTGCTTTATCCATTTATCCAGTATCGGATGCGCGACAACATAGCCCGCAAGAAAACCTCCTAAAAATAATGTTGACATCAAAAATCTTGAAGCGGCAAATAAAATAAATCTAAAGCCGGAGCTATACGGGGTATAATGTAATATTTCCCCACCCGCTGGGAAAATTCGCAATGCTAAGACTTTGCACCTTGCGACCGAATAAATTTCACAGCTGGGAAGTTAAAGGGGTCCTGTAGTTATTATTTATCAACATGACTTTACTCTCTGTGCGGCCTGAAATTAGTTAGCTGATATTCTAGATTAATATTTAATCAACCTACAGGATTAGATCAGGACACTGGCGAGGCGGGAAGATGGCAAGTGGACCAGGGTGGAGACCAAGAACAGAGTGGAGACCAAGAACGGGACGACGGTCAGTAGGCAGACTTGTAGCTCGGTAGTCAGACGACATCAGACCTATAAGGCGATAGAGAGTCCGTGAATGCGGCAGCGAGAGACCGGGGCTTATAATTATCTTAAAGAGGGTGTTAAAAGACCGCCAACAAAGCGGGAAACCACGTATTGTCCTCATCATAAGGAACATTTTTGCCCAAGAAACTATGCCTGGGAAATTAACGGTTTCCGAGATAACAAGGTTCAAAGTCGGACTTTTCAAAATTTATTTTTTTCAGAAATGCATTCAGTATCCAGTTCTTAACATACCTTCTCAAGAAACCATATCAAAATTATGAATATTTCTTACAAAAAACGACGTTAAAATTGCAACCCGCAATGTATTCTTAACATCGGCACTTCAAACTTAAGTGACATAAATTAATACCTACGCTTGCGCAATATGACTTCTGTGCGTTACAGGTCCATTGCGCGATAAAATATTTTTCAAAATCATAAGCTACAAAACCCAAAATCATTTCCCAGAAATAATTTATCGAAAAAGTACTTTGTTTTTACCCGACTACGCGAAGCAAAAAGGAGGGTTATGATTTTAGCAGCGTATGTATGTATGTATGTATGTATGTATGTATGTATGTATGTATGTATGTATGTATGTTTGTGTGTTCATCTGTTCCCTCGCAGAGCCTAAACTACTTGGCCGATTTCAACAAATGAGGTGTCGTTGAATTCGTCTTAATCACCCAGGTAACATAGGATAGTTTAATTTTGAAAAAAACCAAGATGGCGGCTGTGCTGCGCCCTAAAGTGGTGGACATAAAAATAAAAATTATTGGATACCATCGTCATGGGTATCAAATGAAAGGGCTTTAAAAGACCTTTTCAAAAATGTATAACACATGTAGCGTCAACATAACAAATAGAACAAAAAAATCCAAAATGTGTTTTTTTTTTGCCCTTCTTGGTTCTATTCTGGGTGATCGTCCAAAATGACTTACTAAAAAGCTCAAAAAAAATAGAAGTTAAAAACTAAAACCCGACTACTAAAAGGCTTAAAACAAGACCTGTTTATCCTTAAAATAGACTCATAGATAATTAATCGTAGTCGGAGGACACCACATTCGTATTTGATACACCGATGGCCTCCGACTACGATTAATTATCTATGAGTCTATTTTAAGGATAAACAGGTCTTGTTTTAAGCCTTTTAGTAGTCGGGTTTTAGTTTTTAACTTCTATTTTTGGTGTCTAGTATGCGTGGCTTTCGGGTCTGTGGGCGGTCTTTTAACACCCTGTATATGAGGACAAATTATGAGGCCTGACAATGATGATGATGATGATGAGTCTATAGGATCACTGACTAGATCAACAAATTCAAGACTAGGTATTTAAATCAGGGCCGATCATTATCGAGCTACAATGCCGAGCGTATCATAATAGAGATAGAGATATTACGCACTATGAAGCTTACGACAAGGTTTTACAAAAGATGCTAATTCTTTTTACAGGGTAAAGCACCCGGTGATAGGGATCACAACCAAATTTTTTTTTTGCTCTATGACGCTCCGTTGATTTTTAAATCCTACTTCCTACTTCCTATCCTACTTATATTATAAAGGCGAAAGTTTGTGAGTGAGTGAGTGAGTGAGTGTGTTTGTTACCTTATAACGCTGAATCCGCTGGACGGATTTGGATGAAAATTGGAATGTAGATAGCTGAGACATCAGAATAACATATAGGCTACATATTATTACGCTTTGGCGCTTAGGAGCAAAGTAAATAGACAAAGATTATCATATAGTGGCTATTTGTATAAAAGTGAACGACAAAACCATTTACTATGGACCCTCTGTCATCACGTAGCGTTGAGCTATTTACTTTCGTAAATCCATCGAAAACTGATCAACGCTGAATTTTGATCTACCAAAAACACACCAAAAAGGCCGCTTTGTGCCGCAACTATGCATTAAAATCAAACGATGTCCAACAGCGAAGAAGTTGTTTTAAATTAACGCTGTCGTCCGTCACTGTCACCCGTCACTGTCACAAAAATGGTATATCAACAAAGCAACAAAGAAGAAATCAACATGTTTAATTACCTAAAACAGACAAAAAAACATACTTTCAGTTATAGCTACTTACAATCTGAAAGAACCAATAAATCCTTACTTTAAAAACTCTGCATTCAGCAGTTTTTATCAAAGCTCTTTACGAAGTTGCGGTCACATCCTGCGATCCTTTAGCCAGACAACATGGTAAATTCGTTGAGTGCATTGCTGGTTATTCAGGGAAGAATAAGACGCACCAGACTTCGAAGATGGACCGATATTATGACCAAAGCCACACAAAAACACCTGCATGAACTGATCCACATCGCGAGTCATAGAGCGCAATGAAGAACTCTTCTCTCTGCCACCTTCCATGATGGTCACGATCTTCAGCATTGAGGGAACGACTGAATGGAATGGAGACCTCGAAGGAAAGTTAAGATACGATGTTCTGACCAAAAAAATCCGCTGTGTGTAGCTGTACTGTGCAAGTGTGCAAAACATTGTGGAGTCTTGAGCGACCGTAGGCGCATAACATCAGCCATTGATGGTGTAACATGAGCACCATGACTGTTTCATTTCCATTAAGTACTTATTGAGTACCTAGAAGGACTGGACAGGTGAACTTTTACATAATTTCATTGTCGCCTATTCATTCTTGCATGTAAAAATCCCCGAACCGCCTGCGTGGTGGTGTTGCCGGCATGAAAGATATGTGAGGAATACATCCAGAAGAGGCAGATGCCGATGTTTCGTGTCTATCTTAACTGTACTGACTGACTGATCATACCTGTCCTGATGCTCTACAGTGCAGCTAATAGGCGGCCTCAGCGCGATCAAATTAACGAGTTTCTGGGACGGCAAAGTGTGACGCTTTCAACACGAAAGAAGAATAAGACTGACGATTTAAAACCGTTGTTTCAGACTATGGTATCGTAGACGCTAAGAATACGCGTTTGGTGTTTCAGAAAGGCCGCTCATAGGAAAAAAAACTACTCAATGTGATAGACATAATAATTTAAGTATCTCCTGATATTATCACATATTTCTGGTGTCAGAACCCAATTATTTTGATCGGTCTCTTTGATATAATATGATGCAAAATCAAAAATAAATAAAACATACGGATTTTCAATTAGTTTTCTCTTCGTGCCTATAATACGAGTAGGTAACGCTAACTAGCTCTGTTGGAGATCTTTTACAGTTTTATAGAATTCCAGACGAGACCTGTAACGTACTGCAGCCAATGCTGATTGTTCATTCACCCAACTGCGCAAGCTAACGAGATGTATGTACTTGGGTTTCAAACTACCCATTAGGGCTCTCTAACATCGGGAGAGGCAGTGTCCACAAAGGCCACAAAGGCACTTAGTTTTTGCATAATCATACTTAGAAGACTTGGAGCGAGACCAACTGAACAGAGAGAGAACCCAGCCTGAAAGTTTGCAGTAAGCAGCAGCAGATTAGCGGACTCTAAATTATGGGATAAGGCTAAAAAGAGAAGATAATCTTCGAGTGTGTCTTGAAATGCGGGTAACCAGCGTTCAATCAGTTAGTCGCCGATAACAGTAGGTATCTGCATCTTTACTCCGTTGAGGTTGGAAGAAGCAGATAACAACTCTTGGTCCACGGAAACGAAGTCTTGGGCCAACGCTTTGATAGCGCTGGGTAGGGTGGGGTTCATACTAGGTGGTCAAAAATATGCTAGGTACCATTGCTAATATCCTTTTTATTTTATCCACGTAAATGAAGTCGCGGCCACAAGCTATAAACTTTTCCCCTGACTGACGTCGATGGCGGGGGAAAATAGAGCTGCAACTTTTTATCTTAGTCAGCGCGGACGAAGTCGCGGGCAAAAGCTAGTTAATAATATGTGAATGCTGTGGCGGAAGAAAAGTATTTTTTAAATATTGTTTTCATTGACTTTCACAATGTTTTAACAACTCAAAGCTATGCAAATACACCTACAAACATATTTTTAAATTTGAGTTAATACCAAAAACAAAAAAGTTATGATTTTTTTTCAATTTTGAGGTTATAAAATAAAAATTGTTTTAAACATTTATAATAAGTTGAAAAAATTCACTCGGGACAGGACTTGAACCCGCAACCTCTCGCATACCGTGCAGGCGCTCAAGTAACTGTCGATGCGAATTTCTTCAACTAGTCTCCGTCTACTGGATGTTTAAATTATTCCCTAGCACGGGTTAGTGCTTTAGAAAAAACTAAAAGTGGTTAAAAATTGTTTTTTTCAACTTTTTTTTACAGATTTGACATCCTGTTGACCAGTAGGTTACACCCTGTAAAAAGAGTTAGGATGCAGAAGGCTAAGCTTTATCTTAGAAAACAAGTAAGCATGAGCCTAACCACTACTCGTCTTTAACGCCGATTTGAATGTGGGAATAGCAATATCAATATCGACTTTCGGTGAACGGTGAACATAACGTTCTGAAATGAAATTGTAAGTACTACATTCCCAAGGGTACAAGAAACTTACCCGTCTTTTTGTCAACCTTCATAAAATATTGTAACGCGGAGGCTAGGAAGCCAAACCCTTGAATAAAGAGGGTGCTCGACAAAAAACAGTGAAAAGTAAATCGCCCTTAAACAGCTTCCTCGCAAACAAATCTACGACATCATCAAAATTCTTTTTCAAATGTTTGTTCAGGACTAACTTAGGAAACCCTTACGGTAAGTGGATTCAAAACCTTCGGCTGGGCTGTTGAATAATGTAAGTTATGTACATAACAGTACTTATTACGTTTTAAGTCCAGGTAGTGGTATAGAGTTCTTAGTTGTAATGCCGACGACAACGATGACATAACTTTGACGAGATGCGATGTATTTAGATATTCTTAGTTACGCATGTGATTAATTTGAAAGCAGGTTTATTTTATTAATGACGGAATAATTGAACGAGCGAGCGAAGCGAGCGAATTTCTCCGAGTCTACTTGAACAATCCGGCGTTTGTATGTATGTATGTATGTATGTATGTTTGTATGTTTGTATGTATGAATGTTCGTTCGACGATAACTTAAGTAAATGAAGTCGGATAGACATGAAATTTGGTAGGTGGGTAAATGAGGTAAAGAGAATTTTTAAGTTCGAACATGAGCCAAATCGGTCGAGGGGTTACTGAGATATGGGGTCGCGAGTTCGTAGTTCGGGGCGAACCGCTAGTAATTAATGAGTTTATGTTTATTTCAGTTTATGTTTATTATGAGAAGTTTAATTAAAAAGAGTTTTAAATCCATTAAACTGTAGTCTTTTATTTCAGTACCCAATTTTTCTTTTTTTTCATGAAACCATGCTACTAAGAGTTATAAATGTTTGATACCTACCAAACAAGTATAACCATTTGCGTAGAAAGAGCTGCAAAAACCCATCAATTCATTAGCAACTACAAGAACTAATAATGATATTCTTCGACTCAAAGAAGAAACTTTGCAAAAAATTCTAACTCAACCCTGTTTTCATTTCTTTATTTCTGCGTCCCGTCCATAAGGTCGGCATTTTTATCTCCATGATTTCTTGAGTGCACATTTAGCCTTCTAAGCTTCATGGACAAAAACAGGAGACCTTTCTTCTATAGTTTTCCATTGTCGAAATGCTTCTAAGCCTTTTGCCGACATGGGAGGGAGGAGATTTTTATTAGGATTGGAATAACTATAAACTACCGTTATTTTCAGCAATGAAAGAAATAACTACATTATTTAACTTTTCAAGTAATTCGTGTATTGCCACTTTTTGCTTCTGTTCGTGTCTCAAACAAAACTAAAGCAAAAAAAAAAAACTAAGGCCTTTGCATCTACGTAATGAGATGATTTATACAGCGTCCAGTGGCACCTTTACTCACACTAGATGGGTGAAAAGACTCGGTGCTGCAGTGCCTGGGACATTGTTTTAGATGGAAACCCGCGGCTCAGTTGGCTCCACACGCATTGACCTATCTTTCCTGTGGGCTAGGTCGACTAAGCTGTCAGGATGGTATAGGTGCTGGGCAAGCCTACTCCATCTAACTAAAGCAACCATCTTAGCAAAATATGTATAGTTCCATTGAAGAAACATTTAAGCGTGCCGAATGAGAAAGTTTCGCAATTCATTTTATGGCTCCACGAACTTTTCTAATGAGCTTACTCTCTTTAGCTGCTGTGTATTTTACAAGTATCGAGAATGAACTTGGTAATTATTTGGTGAGAAAAAAGACAATGGTCCCAAGTTGGAATGGAAAATTTGTTAATTAAAAGTCCCTTTTTTTGCCTATCCCATAGTTTGTGTAGATTTGCCCCTTTTCATCCCTTAGAATATTGTCCAGCCCTCCCCCATGACAACTAGACTGACTGACAGCTAGGTACCTACATATAGCACCGCATTGGCTCTGCGAGGGAGATTCGCGGGGCCCCCCACACACCCTGCGCCCGAACGTGGTCGTGTGCGCACGTATATTTTGTGCTAAATAACCATAAAACTTTCCCTGAGCTTTCCTGGACCCTTACCAGCCTACAAACGCTTCCACTGTGTGTGTGTGCCCGTATTGTGCCTGTGAATCTGGTGCCCTTTGGATAATCTGGTGCCCCTTGGATTTGCGCTTATGCGCGCTGGTGAACCTGGACACGCGGTAAGCTACTTCCATACCTAAACCTCATTTTGAAGAACCCCCTCGTATTTGGCTTCCCTTAAGGAACCTCCCTCGTGCCCATTTGTAAAACCCTGGTAGCCCGAACGTGGTCGTGTGCGCACGTATATTTTGTGCTAAATAACCATAAAACTTTCCCTGAGCTTTCCTGGACCCTTACCAGCCTACAAACGCTTCCACTGTGTGTGTGTGCCCGTATTGTGCCTGTGAATCTGGTGCCCTTTGGATAATCTGGTGCCCCTTGGATTTGCGCTTATGCGCGCTGGTGAACCTGGACACGCGGTAAGCTACTTCCATACCTAAACCTCAATTTGAAGAACCCCCTCGTATTTGGCTTCCCTTAAGGAACCTCCCTCGTGCCCATTTGTAAAACCCTGGTAGCAGAGATTTTAGTGCCCCTGCCTTACCCCTTTCTCTAACATTTTGGTACACAGAGCGTGGTTTGCGGTTCCTCTGGTTGAGGAAAGCCTCTCCTATAGTCTGTTGGTGCATTCCCCCCTTTTTTTGCGGTCTTATTTTCCCAAATTTCTCTTTTTAGATCGATAGTCCCTTTCATACCTAAAGTGATCTATTACGCATCAATTCAAATCGTCTATAATTTGACGCCGTCGACGGTCGGCCAACCGGTTCCCTTTGTATTCGCCAGGCGAGCGAGCCGTGTTTTTTCTTTATTGACTTTGTCCTATGCCTATTTTGCAAGTTGTTTACGAGTTGATATATTAGATAGTAATAATAAAAGCCTACTTCCGTAAATTCCTTTTAACACCTGTTGTTGGGTGATTGACCAGTTGCCATAACAATGCCTGATTACGAAACAGTATTGTATACTGAGACAGAGGAGTACAGATCGTCCTTGGGGTCGGTTAAGTTTTTTGTGAACTGGATAACAGCTACCTACGAAACCCTAGGTGCGGTGTCTCCTGCTAGACTCGTGTTTAGGCTGCGAGACCTAGAGCCCAACTTCGTGAAATTTGTAGACTGTACTTCCCGACTGTTGGGTGGTCTCGACCCCACCACGGATGCCGACGAATATAGATATGTTCAAGACCAGTTGCGGCCCATGTACGACATGGTAGATGACCTGCGATTGAAGTACTCGGAGATCAAGCCTACGGAGTATGTCGCACCTGTCCCTCCTCCTTCGATATATACCAATATGTCCCGCATTTCTGATGGGCAAATACGGCAAAAATTACCCGACTTGCCTATCCCAAAGTTCAGTGGCGTGCCCGATTCATGGATTAGCTTCATGGACCAGTTTGATAGCATCGTTGATTGCCAGCCAGACCTCTCCCCTACCCAAAAACTGCATTACTTGGTAGGCGCCCTCAGTGACGAGCCCCGCCGCCTGGTACAGCACCTGCGCATAGAGGCTGGCAACTACGAGGTCGCGCGTGATTTACTGAAAAGGCGTTATCACAACACGCGCGTCCTTGCCGACACCCACATTGCCTAAATCCTCAATCTTCAAGAGGTCAGCCATAAATTGAGTGGATTACGCGCCGCCTTCCTTAATCCACTCCTAACTGCATATAGGTGCCTCGAGCGGCTCGGATTACCAGTGAAAGAGTGGTCTTATTTCTTGGTCCACGTTATCATGACCAAACTTCCCTCCGAGCTTAAATCCCGATTTGAGCGGACCTATGGGGGCGAAAAGAGAAGCCTCCCCACCTTCGATCAGTTGATCGACTTCCTTGAGGAAGAATGTAGGCACCACGATAATGTTGGTAACGCGGCCCTTATTGACAATAATCATACCGTATCTGTGCCCGTGCCTACTTCACATTCCCCACCTCAAAGGCCTGTGCTATCGCTGCCTAGACAAGCATTCAATAGCTGCCTGCCCACGTGAATAGTGTTGCCGTACTTGTCGCCGATCGACCCATCACACCATGCTGTGCTTTAATGACCCTAACAACCCCGAGTTTCCTCGCCGCAACAATGTTAGTTTCCGTGAGTCTCCGCCTCGTCGTTTCTCTCCAGTAACGTCACCTCGTTCTTCACCTCCGCGTACTGGCGGGGACGCTCGCCGCACGGGCGGGGGCACTCGCCGCACGGGCGGGGGCGCCCATTACTATAGTGACACATCTCGTCCCTCAAGCCGTCCCTCATCGCATTCACCTTTTACCACAAGGGATCACAATCCCCGTCGTTCACAGACCCCGCCGCGTGAGCGACGCCCTTACCAATCGCCGTCTCCCCCTCATGATTATAACGGGCCTTCGTCCTCTTCTAGGTCTAGAACTTATAATCGCTCCTACTCATCTGACCGTCAGCCTCAATAACTAGCCTGCCCTCCAAACCGATCTCCCTCCAGTGTTACGATACCTGCCTCGTTAGTGCTTCTTCCCACCGCTGTCATACATGTGCGTTCCGCTTCCGGTTATTATGTCGAAGCGCGTGCACTCTGTGACACCGGCGCCCAAGGCTGTTTACTAACTACTGATCTAGTAGTAGACAAATTAAACATGTCTTTGTGCCCTACTTCCTCCCCCGTGCGAGGTATCGGCAATGTACAGTCTGTACAGGTTCGCGGCAGTGTTTCCTTTACATTTAGACCTGCGGATTCATCCTACCCTGAGATCACTGCCTCGGCCATGGTCCTCGACGTTATTGCCGGTACACATCCTGAGCTAGAGTTACCTTCAAGTTTAGTGTCATGTGTCTCCTCCTTGCCCTTAGCGGACCCTTCCTTTTATATGCCTGGCCCTATAGATGTCCTCCTTGGTGCTGACGTGTTTGGATCCTTGTTGTGCCCTAATATGCCCATAGTTTGCCCTTCCGGCCTAACTGCGGTCCCAACTGTCCTGGGACATATTTTGTCTGGTCCCATACCAACTTTAACTCCCCCCGAGGCCCCTATGACCGGTGTTAGCCTATCAACCTTTGTGTATTTGTTTGTTTGTCCACTAAAGCGGTACCTACATTTAGAGGTTGTCTCAGACTTGACCACGGAAGCTTTTATTGCGGCCTTAACCCGTTTTGTTTCCCGTCGCGGCTTACCTTCCCTTATTCGTTCCGATAACGGCAGGAACTATGTTGGTGCCAACAATTACCTCGGTGACTTGCACACCTTCCTTGTAGAGCATCAGTCGGAATTAGCCTCCGAGTCCTCTAAAAGAGGTATCAACTGGGTGTATGATCCCCCCCTGTGCCCTCATTGGGGCGGCCTATTTGAAGCGGCTGTTAAGTCTGCAAAAACCCACCTCAAACGTATGATTGGAGAGACCACCCTAACATTCGAGGAGTTGACTACAGTGTTCGCAAAGATCGAAGCCGTCCTCAATTCACGTCCCCTGTGCCCATTAGCTTCCAGTCCAGACCTTGAGGTCCTAACACCGGGCCATTTCTTGATTAGGCAATCCTTAGTTGCTGTGCCTGAATACCTCTTCAACGAAGTTAAAGTTAGTCGTCTCACCCGGTTTCAGTTGATACAACAGGTGACCCAACATTTTTGGTCCCGTTGGCACGCGGAATATTTATCAACCTTGCAGAGTAGGCATAAGTGGACCACTTCCTCGGATCCTCCCTTTGTTGGTGAACTCGTCCTTCTCAAGGAAGATAATACCCCTCCATTACAGTGGCGACGTGGTCGCATCCTTCATATTTACCCCGGCCAGGATAGTGTCGTTCGCGTTGTCGATGTGCAAACGCCCTCCGGTGTTAAGAAGCGCTCTCTCACCAAGCTCGTTCGCCTACCCGTAGACACCACCCCCTCTATCCCTTCGTCGTAAACATTTGTGATGTTTAGGGCGGGGGTTATGTTAATTAAAAGTCCCTTTTTTTGCCTATCCCATAGTTTGTGTAGATTTGCCCCTTTTCATCCCTTAGAATATTGTCCAGCCCTCCCCCATGACAACTAGACTGACTGACAGCTAGGTACCTACATATAGCACCGCATTGGCTCTGCGAGGGAGATTCGCGGGGCCCCCCACACACCCTGCGCCCGAACGTGGTCGTGTGCGCACGTATATTTTGTGCTAAATAACCATAAAACTTTCCCTGAGCTTTCCTGGACCCTTACCAGCCTACAAACGCTTCCACTGTGTGTGTGTGCCCGTATTGTGCCTGTGAATCTGGTGCCCTTTGGATAATCTGGTGCCCCTTGGATTTGCGCTTATGCGCGCTGGTGAACCTGGACACGCGGTAAGTACCTAGCTACTTCCATACCTAAACCTCATTTTGAAGAACCCCCTCGTATTTGGCTTCCCTTAAGGAACCTCCCTCGTGCCCATTTGTAAAACCCTGGTAGCAGAGATTTTAGTGCCCCTGCCTTACCCCTTTCTCTAACAAAATTCTTATTCGCTTAGTGGTCGTTATACTCGTATAGTGAGACGTTTTTATTAATTGTACTATTGACTTTCACATTGTTAAGGAAATTCGTTACGGTGGTGTTGTGAGATCAGATTATTGAGATTGAAGAATACTTCGATCATTGAGGCCAAAATCCGTAGATCCATTTACCAAAACTACATACAGGCAATATTAGGAAAACACCTGTGTTTTCTTGACCTTTGAAAAGATCAAATGAGCTTTCAAAATATTATGAAAGAATCTCATAAAAACCGGCCAAGTGCGTACCGAGAGTTCCACTACACATTTTTTAAAATCTGGTTGTGCGGAGACCCTCGATGCGTGAGTCCGCCTTGCATTTGGCATTTTTTTAATTATTATTCGATGTTATACTACAACGTGTTACAAAACATCCTAACTCTTTTTACAGGGTGTAACCTACTGGTCAACAGAATGTCAATTCTGTAAAAAAAAATTGAAAAAAACAATTTTTATTTTATAAACTCAAAATAGAAAAAAAATATATAACTTTTTTGTTTTTGGCATTAGCTCAAATTTTAAAATATGTTTGTGTGTGTAGGTGCATTTACATAGCTTTGAGTTGTTAAAACATTGTGAAAGTGAAGGAAAACAATATTTAAAAAATACTTTTCTCCCGCCACAGCGTTCACATTTTATTAATTTAAAATCCATGGAACGTCATAGAGCAAAAAAAAAATAGGTTGTGATCCTTATCACCGGGTGCTATTACCCTGTAAACAGAGTTAGGTACTTTTGTAACACCTTGTATAAAGTAAGCCCAGGTCCTGTTTGACACTCTTCGGGTACGGAACCCTTAAAAGTAAACTACTTACTACAGCCATATTTCTGAGTCTCTGAGTGTTCACTGTTTAGTCAACTTTTGTTTCCCTGTTATTTCTGCGCTTTCGCTTTAATGGTTGAATTTTTGAATCATTTTCGCAAAAGCACGCCTCCCTTGACGTACTTTGAAACATGAATTCACAACGAGAGTACCAGTGTGCCGAATTTTAATTTGAAGCTGTCAGTTCACAGATGATCTAATTTGCCTTTCCATGAATGTAGTTTTAAGTAAGGACAATGCTCATATTATTATTATGTTTGGTCATATTAAATAAAACTAAGGCAATTGCCTTAGTTTTATTTAGCATGAATAATGAGTATTAAAGTAATGAGATAATTTATACATTGTCCAGTGGCACCTTCACTTACACTACAGGGTGCACTCTAAGTCGATAGCGGAACTTTAAGTAGGCTGTCTACTGATCACTACAAACTACTTGTACTAGGTGGCGACTAAAATGGAGCGAAAAAAATATCAGCTGTTTCATACATTTGGAGCAGTACTGAGTCGACCTTTTGTATGGAACATCTGATATTTTTTTCACTCCATTTTTTTCACCACCTAGTACAAGTTGTTTGTATTGATCAGTAGACAGTCTACTTAAAGTTTCGCTATCGACTTAGAGTGCACCCTGTAGATGGGTGAAGAGACAACTCGGCGCTGCAGTTCCTGGGATATGCTAACATGTGCATTTATTCAACGCAAATATAATAATGATGATTAAGCAACTGTATACAATTTATCACGTTATACATGGTTTATTAGCTGAAATCAAGATCTACATTATAACAGGTCCTTTCTGTGATACCCTGTAGTATCAACTAAATCAAAACAACTCAGTTTTTCCTTGCTTCAAACAGTTTATTTCAGTCTTTGAATACAAAGTGGTTTCTTACAATCGCGATGTTAATGCGAGTACAAGAATTTAATTAGGCTTTTATTCAGTAGTGCATCTGCAGTAATTACTTTAATAATGTTGCTACAAATAAAATGGTCACGAGCAAAGCAGCTCTTTCCGTAAGAAAGCAAAGTTTTTCTTCTTATGCTTAAGGACAATGTTTCTTAAGAATAATAAGATTTACTTTGTTATCAAGAGACTTAGGGTAGAAACTTTTTTGTGTTTGATCTTTTGCCTTCTTCTTTTAACTGCCCCTTTGATCCACATTTGATTTAATTTCCAATCGAACTTGAACGGGACAAAGTTACAAAAGAAAAACGGCCAATTTGTAATGCAAACGGCGGGTTTGTAAAGTGTCCGACGCCTACACATTTTTTTTACATCCCAGAGAGTGCGCTCGTTAAAAAGTATGTCCATAAAACGGATCAAGCGAGACCCGATCATGGATAGATTTATGATTCCGCTGAGTGAACCCAATTCTTGGCAGAAAGTTCTAGAAAAAAGGTCCCGGAGAAAAATCCTTTTGCAAGTTTATCGCGTGTAAAAATCGTGCCGCGAAGAGCCAGGCTTGCGGTTCTGGGCGGAATTAAAGAGTCACATTTTATGTGTTGAGACTCCTTGTAACTCGTAAGTACTGGGGGAGCATGTTGAGTCGCGTGTCTCGGCGAAACGGCTTAACTTATTGCGCACTTTAACGTAGCAACGTTTACTCTACAAGCAACTACAACAAAAAGGAAAATGTAATTAATGAAACTCAACATCGGCTGACAGCAACATAAAGTTGAGTAACAATGCGATAAAACTGTGGAAAGTGAACGAGAAAAAACATAACGAAGGTTCTTATTTCACATGTGCCTAGTCCTTATGAAGCTTATCAAAAACCTGTCTCATTCCTTGATTCATTCGTGAGCGCATACGACCTTATCTTGACGCGTCGTTCATTGCTCGCCCGAAACCATTACGAAACATTCTGCGTAGAGCGAGAGGGAAACGTATATCGCCGTGTGGGAATTACGTCTCGTGTTGAGGAGGAAACTGTGCGTTGTAGTGACTGCGTTGTCTTGATAAGAGAACGTTATGGATATAGCTGAATGCTCTCAGGGGTTCTCATGTGTAACAACATAGAAGGAAGATAGCGTTGTTTCCTCCAGTCACTTTTAATCTGCTACGTACTTTATTTCGCCTCTGGCTTTCGGATGCTATAAAAGTAACCGTGTGTAATCCCGTCACATAAAGTTTCTGGGTAAGAAATGAAGGCAGCCTAGTTTTTTCTTTTTTGTCATCTAAGAATTATATTTTGGTAAAAACTTCTTGCGCTACGAACTTCACTTCTGTTGATTAAAGTACATTGCAAGTATCTGTGTGGATAATTATTTGACAAGATTACCGTCGTCTATTTGGATTTTAGTAGATTATTTACCCTTAGATATTTTAGAATTTTAGATCACCGAATGAGTATTTTGAAAATAATTATTTTTGATCGTCTATTAAAATAAATGAATTACTGGTCGATCTTGGATATATATACTACAACAACTACTTTTTATACTATTAGCTGAACTGTTATATAATCATGTCAATTATTTCTGAGAGGAATATGGATGGAGTAGCGTTTAATAAATGCATCTCATATTTCTAGAACGAGAGCGGCAGATAATCTGGCAGCAGTGTTTGGTTAAAGATACTGTAGTGAATCTTCTTAGTTAATGCCTATCTACTCGTAGATACGACGAATAAAAAACGCTCACTCTTGGGCAAAGGCCTCTTCTCTGTCACACTAACCTCTCTATTCTGGTTCACTCTTTTCCAGCCGCCTTTAGCAATGATCTTAATTACTCTCTTTTATTTAATCTAAAGAAGTTTCTAGTCTAGTAATTAGGTGACTAGTGAGTACGAAATTGCTGGCGGGCTGAGCTGTTTCTGCTAAGATAATATCAACTTTTGATCTCAGGGAATAATTTAAATTATTATTCAGAAATATGAAATATTTTTTATTGAGTTAGTTGTTATAACTATTTCAAGTAATAAAAACCGGAACGGATCGATAGGCCGATTACTTGATGTGGTTTTTTTTTAAGATAAATTTAAAAAAAAATAGCGTTTAGTCGTGGAATATTTCATGTGAATAGAGCTGTTCTCTACACAAATATTATATTCCACCTGTTCCTTGCAAAGTGATATCTGTTGATACGGTTAGGTTTTATACAGCTTAGGTCCATTTTTTCAATTGCCAGAGAAGCACTATTCCTAAGAATAATTTAAAAATGGAACGAATTTTGTATGGGCTTTTGGATCTTTAACTGAAAATTGAAATATCAGGCCTTAGAGGTCTAAAACTTATATCTAGTCTTTATACTACACCACATTCGGATAGTTGATAACTCTACGACTATTCTAACTGTCCCTTGCGAAGTGAAACAAACAACGACCGTTGACCGGAACACACTCCGTACAGCGCAGCCCCATAACTGAAGCGAATACTTCGTAAACAATGTCTCTGGATAAACTTTTTCCTTCCTCCCTCTAGTCCAAATATGTTCAGGGGGGCGCTATTAAATGTTTAAAAGCCAGTGGAGTTAGGTCTTTTTCTTACATCAATAGGTTTACTTGGTTGGTGCTATTTTTTACAGTCGCAGATGAAATTAAACTCTTTGGACAGGATTCATGCTGTCGGCTGGACATAATTATTGTGCCCTTTTTCTGGTTTTAACTATTTACTTTGAAAATTGTTGAATGGCGACGCAGTACGTGTTACTACAAGTCTTCTAGTTTCTTTGGACAAGCCTTTGTATTATGATAGAACTACAGGTAAGTTCGTTTTACAGTCGCAGATTAAATTTAACTGAAACGGTCGGATGGACGGACGGACGGACGGACAGACGGATGGTCGGACAGAGAGAGAGAGAGAGAGAGACACACACACACACACACACACACAACAACCCTCTTTTTGGGTCGAGTGATTTCAACTATCTATCCTATCTCAATCACACATTTCTAATTTAGACATTTCCCAGGCTACAGCGTATGAGTGGCCACTTCATATAGTTTGAGTGGAGGTGCCACTAAGTAGACGTTGTAAAAGTGAAATCAACAGAGGCCTAAGTATCAATGCTCCTCCTTGCGTCGGTATCCTCATCACTGAGGGTCGTGGTCATTCAAACGGAGCAATCCGTGTCGTACGATGCGTCGCCAGTTGTTCCTATCTGCGGCTAAGTGTTTGGCATCGTATACTGAGGTGTTGAGTGTGGAGCGGATTTGGTCGGTCCAACGTGTCGGGCATTTTCCCCTTGGTCGCTTTCCGTCGATCTTGCCAGTGAAAATCTGTTTTTCCAGGTTGTCACTGCCTTTCCTGGCAATGTGACCAAAGCATTCGAGGATCCTACGTGTGCAGATGGTGGAGAGTCGAGTTTTTATTTTAAGCTCATCCAATATCGACACGTTGGTACGGTGTTCTGTCCAATGTATGTCCAGCATCCTCCTCAAGCACCACTTCTCAAAAGCGTTAATGCGTTCAATAGATTTCAAAAATACATTTCAAAAGATGACATAGTGATGGGGGCACGTATTTGAAGGCTGAAATTGAAAAAAAGTATAAAAATTTCTAAATTTAAAACAACGAATTAGGGGTTTTGATCGTAGGCATTTTAAAAGTGTCGGCATTTTGAACTTCGGCCCTTAGAACTTCGGCGTTTCAATAATTCTACCAAATGATCTTTCGTTTTTGTGACTTTCGGCGTTATAACCATTAGGAATTTTAATTTTAGACGTTTTGAACGTAGACTTTTTGAAATTTATTGATGTCTGGATAGTGAGTGGTGTGAAGCGAAAAAGTGAAACCATAACTAGTGGTTCGGCCCAAACTTTGAACTCGCGACCCTATATCTCAGCAACCCCTCGACCGATTTGGCTCATGTTCGAACTTAAAAATTATCTTTGCCTCATTTACCCGCCTACCAAATTTCATGACGATCCGACTACATTTACTTAAGTTATCGTCGAACGAACATTCATACATACAAACATACAAACATACATACCAACATACATACATACAAACGCCGGATTGTTCAAGTAGATTCGGAGAACTTCGCTCGCTTCGCTCGCTCGTTCAATTATGATGAATATAACCCGTGTCATTAAAGAAAACATTTAGGATGGACTTCAAAACACTCGCCCTCTCGCTCTAATTAATACAGTCAAAGCGAGACAACGCTAGGTTTTTAACTCCGTCCTAAATGTTTTCTTTAATGACACGGGTTATACAAAATGTAGAGATAATAGCAGTGTATTATTGTCAGTAAAACTATAGTGTATTTGTACGAACAGTTTTCTGTTTTCAATTCTATTCGGCGGTTTTTTTTCCACACCCTCTTTACAAAAAATATGCCCAGACCCAGTTTCGCGTACCAGTAAATTTCCTAATACTTACTTTTATTGTATTAACGTCAGATTTTTCTCGACTCGCGTTTCAGAACGTAAATCAGACTGAATAATGTGACCCGGCCTCGGATTCGGTCCAGTATAAGTGCACTTTACCGAATTGCCTCGAATAAAACCTCGGATTTACACTGAGTATTTTAACGGTATCGATTGGGCACCAGCAGTCGACTGAAGTTTTCACTTGGCATCCTCTATTATTTTGCCTGGAAGTGGTTGCCTGGAAGAAATTACTACTAAAAATAAGGCCGCCCATTCTACGGTCGGCCACAATCACATATACCCCATGGCAGCTCTTACCGCGCGCGGCATAAGGGCGCCAATCGAACAAAAAGGGGTATCCTAGCGTGTGGCCGACTGTACCTTGTTTAGTTCAGTTTTTTTTTCTTTTTCTGTATTTATATTGGTGTAAAATGAAGAACATTTTATAATATGGGTACATTTTACATATTTTACAAGGCAAGTTACTGGGCAGACAGAGGCCTGGGGCTTAAGGCTCGGTATAAGGCTAACTAGCGCCACCAATGTTAAAAAAGTCATATCTTCCTTTAGAAGAAGTTTCTGAAAAAATCCTAAGATGAGCCTATGCGCCATGCTTTTCTAGATTTTTAAGTGTAGATACCCTCTTCCAAATTTTTTAGCTTAACCCGTGCCGCAGCGGGAAAGCCGCCCACCCGCGAAGGGGCTATGCATTCCACAAAAATCGGGTAACTGATTTCTCCGACCGCTCGAAGAAAAACCGTTATTAGTCAGTCAAAAAATAAACATCGTAATATAAATTACATACCGTTGTAAACTAGATTAAATTTCCTATTCCTATATTATCCTAAAAATATGAAATATAAAGTAAGTTTCATTCCTCGGACGTGATGTTTCTTTTGTTTACCTTTTTTTCGACACGGGTCATATTTCACTTCCACATTTTATGCACTATAACTTTACCATCACCCATTTTATAGCTTTTACACTGAAGAGTATTATTTCACTGATTCATTTTACCCTTAGCAATATTCAATAGACATCAAAATACTTTACTATAACTAATAATTACTACGACAACGCAGCTCAACGCACTGTTTTCAATAATGGCGGACGCCGTGCGGGCGGGCGAGCATATTTTTTAATTCTTCATATGACAAGTTCCGATTCGACAATGTCAACCAAAATGTGCATCTATGCAATGCTAGATGTTCATAGATCACAGTGATGTAGCAATATTTTGGTAAGGTCAAATCGGAACAGAGAAAATTGTCGACCAATCAGATCACTTTGCTTAAGGTCATATGGTGTCCGCTATGCGCGCGGGGTTTCAAATAATTAAGGGCAAACCGTGTCCGTTGTTCGCGCCACAGGATGTGACCCGGCCTCGGATTCGGTCCAGTATAAGTGCACTTTACCGAATTGCCTCGAATAAAACCTCGGATTTACACTGAGTATTTTAACGGTATCGATTGGGCACCAGCAGTCGACTGAAGTTTTCACTTGGCATCCTCTATTATTTTGCCTGGAAGTGGTTGCCTGGAAGAAATTACTACTAAAAATAAGGCCGCCCATTCTACGGTCGGCCACAATCACATATACCCCATGGCAGCTCTTACCGCGCGCGGCATAAGGGCGCCAATCGAACAAAAAGGGGTATCCTAGCGTGTGGCCGACTGTACCTTGTTTAGTTCAGTTTTTTTTTCTTTTTCTGTATTTATATTGGTGTAAAATGAAGAACATTTTATAATATGGGTACATTTTACATATTTTACAAGGCAAGTTACTGGGCAGACAGAGGCCTGGGGCTTAAGGCTCGGTATAAGGCTAACTAGCGCCACCAATGTTAAAAAAATCATATCTTCCTTTAGAAGAAATTCCTGAAAAAATCCTAAGATGAGCCTATGCGCCATGCTTTTCTAGATTTTTAAGTGTAGATACCCTCTTCGAAATTTACTTTTAAGCTAAAAAATTTTCGATAACCGCCAAAAGCGGCCGTTTTTGGCGGTTATCGAAAATTTTTTAGCTTAAGACTCGAAATTGAGTTGGTAACGCAATGGCGTGTCGATGGCGTCCCAGTAGAAGGACAAAATTGGGGTTTCCTCGTTTTTCTCCAATGACATTCTAATTGTTTCTCCTACAATCTGTGAACAAATCCTCTAGAATGAAAATCTGAATATTATTTTCTGTACTACAAAAACATAAATTCCAATTGGCACCCTTCTGGTACTACAAACGATTGACACAAAAATCAAAGGCAAGCAAACGACGAAAAAGGACTTCTTCGTTTGTATGAGCGAAGACTCTCTCTCTGAGAGAAGGCATGTGCCCTGAAATTGGGACATGTTCCTACACTTTAACAGGCTACATCTTCCTATTTTTAAAATAGAGAGCCTTTAGTTTGCGACTGTATTGGCTAATTCCATTACAACAGGAAAATAAAGTAACATCCACTAATTGAGTAACAGAAATGCGCTAACGATTGCCGCTGAGCACACTGTATTCTTTATTCGGGATATGCCTACATTTGTATTGGAGCTACAAACGCTATTGATGGGGAAGATACAGAAGTCATATCTCTTGCCGATATACATGGTGAACAGATATACAAGGTGTTACAAAAGTACCTAACTCTTTTTACAGGGTAATAGCACCCGGTGATAAGGATCACAACTTAAATATTTTTTTTGTTCTATGACGTTCCGTTAATTTTTAAACTAATAAAATGTGAACAATGTGGCGGGAGAAAAGTATTTTTTTTTTATTGTTTTCATTGACTTTCACAGTGTTTTAACAACTCAAAGCTATGTAAATGCACATACACACACAAACATATTTTTAAATTTGAGCTAATAAGAAAAACAAAAAAGTTATGAATTTTTTTCAATTCTGAGGTTATAAAATAAAAATTGTTTTTTTCAACTTTTTTTCTCAGATTTGACATCCTGTTGACCAGTAGGTTACACCCTGTAAAAAGAGTTAGGTACTTTTGTAACACCTTGTATAGGAAAAAAAAGTTACCTTACCTTTTTTCCCTTTACATATAAAAAAAACTATGCCACCTGAAGAAAACCTGAACACAACATTATTATTATACAAGGTGTTACAAAAGTACCTAACTCTTTTTACAGGGTTATAGCACCCGGTGATAGGGATCACAACCTACATTTTTTTTTTGCTCAATGATGTTCCGTTAATTTTTAAATTAATAAAATGTGAACGATGTGGCGGGAGAAATGTATTTTTTAAATATTGTTTTCATTGACTTTCACAATGTTTTAACAACTCAAAGCTATGTAATTGCACCTACACGCACAAACATATTTTTAAATTAGAGCTATATCAAAAACAAAAAAGTTATGAAAAATTTTCAATTTTGAGGTTATAAAATAAAAATAGTTTTTTTCAACTTTTTTTTCCAGATTTGACATCCTGTTGACCAGTAGGTTACACCCTGTAAAAAGAGTTAGGATGTTTTGTAACACGTTGTATAATCTGTCTATCTACACCGGCCCTCGTGATACGGTACCCCCTGCCCCCTGCTACACTGCTAATTCTTATATTTATAAAGTTAAATACTTCTACTATAAATACTTTACCTTCCTACTGCATAATATTTTATCCGATTTTATACTGGTGTGAATAAATGCTTTTTCATATTTATTTTTTTTCATAATTTAGAAAATACTACATGCAGTTGAATTTAAATTTAACTTAATTTTGTACTGGGCTAAGTTTACATTGCGCTGCCATTCAAAATATACTCGTATACTGCAGATTGAGTTTATAATTATGACCAAACCTACTACCCGTATGCTCAAAGTTTTCTGTTACCTCTCCTTCAAGAAGTTTTCCCAAATACTGATGACTGTAGTTGAGAATTTTAATGTAACTGCAAACTTTTATGTACCGTCTCGCGCATAGACCAGAGATGGGCGGTGGGTATATACCCAATCTACCCATTTGGGTATTTACCGGGTACATTGGGTATATACCCGGTAAATACCCGTATGCACCCGTTTGCTGGGTATATACAATTTGTGACTTAAAATTAACTACAAAGTATGCCAATCAGTTCTAAACCATGTTCCCTACGCAAAGTACATCTTAGTAATTTTTCGTTGAACGCATATTTACAAAGTTATGTATGTTTTTGTGACTTCTTTGTATGAAAACGAATATTCATAAGGAAATTTGTCTTATATTTTTATAGAATTAACAACCGGTATGTTTAAAAAGTACTTTGTCATACTTTGTATGACTAATATAATAGTTTGTAATATGAATTTAACAATAATTATTATTGATTAGGAACCAAGTGTCATTAATTGGTATTTACATTAAAACGGTAGAAAATACACTGATGAAGTCAGATCATTTCGGTTTAATTAAAATGCGAAGACGGGTTAAGTGTTGCAAATAACAAAAATGTATTATCATAGAAGAATCGTGAGGGGTGGCGTGAGCATGAAGAGGCCTTTACTCAGCAGTGGGTGTTAACAGGCTGATGATGATGATGATGATTATCATAAAGTATGGTTTTATGTTTGTTCTTCCCGGACAAAGAATAACTAAAACTTATTAAATTCGTTTATTTTATTTTGCAAATGGCATTGTGCTCAAAATGCTATACGGTGAAATGTAAGCCGTCCAGCCACCTTATTACGTCCGAGTCCTCCTCATCTTCACCGCCGCCTTGGATTGCGAACAGCGGGTAGTCGTAGTTGATGTGGAACATCGTCTAAACCCGCCCGCACACGCAACTCGGGTCCGACCCACAGTTACATTTTGTGTATTTAGCTCCGCACACCTTCCCCGTAAGACCCGGAATCTATTTATTTGAGTCCAGTGCTTTCTGGGAAGATGGAAACCTGGCACACGGATATCTGGCTCGGGCTCGAGATGCTGTTCGCCATCCAAGGCGGCGGTGTCGATGAGGCCGACTCGGACGTAATGAGGACGACTTACATTTCACCTTATAGCATTTTGAGCATAATGCCATTTTCTTTGTTCGGGAAGAACAAACATAAAACCATACTTTATGATTATACATTTTTGTTATTTGCAACACTTAACCCGTCTTTGCATTTTAATTAGACCGAAATGACCTGACTTCATCAGTGTATTGTCTCCCGTTTCAATGTAAATATCAATTTTTGACACTTGGTTCATAATCAATAATAATTGTTGTTAAATTCATATTAAAAACTATTTTATTGGTCATACTAAGTATGACAAAGTACTTTTTAAACATACCGGTTGTTAATTCTATAAAATATAAGACAAATGTCCTTACGAATATTCGTTTTCATACAAAGAAATCACAAAAACATGCATAACTTTGTAAATATGCGTTCAACGAAAAATTACTAAGACGTACTTTGCGTAGGGAACATGGTTTAAAACTGATTGGCATACTTTGTTTTTCATTTTAATAATTTTCATTATACTTGAAATCACAAATTGAATGTACCCAGCAAATGGGTGCATACGGGTATTTACCGGGTACATATCGGGTAAATACCCACAGGTGGGTATATACCCGGGTACGTGCCCATCTCTGGCATAGACAGATGTTTGCATGCGAATACTACACATACTACAGGAAGTGTGCAATTCACACGATTGAGGAGACACAGTATCGCCACCCTGAAAAATAGATTCGCCAGCAGGATATGAGAAAGGCTCACTGGATGCATTTTCTCAGATAGACATTTAAACAGACAAGTGAATGGCCCATTGTTGCAAACAGATTGCCAGGTTACGGAATACAGAAGGAAAAAAAAAACATGCGTATATTAGTGACTTCGAAGCCCGCGGGCGGCGGGTTATCGCACGCAACAGTCTTGACGAGTCACGACCGATAGTAACTTTGTCTTACTTTTTTGCCTACAGATATTATCCATCTCAGGCTAACTGACATTTGAGGAGCATAGGAATAAAAGGAAAAAAACATAAGCAAGGATATCAGTGGATTTGACCCTTTCTGATCGAAGAAGCTACTTTGAAGTAAGAAAACAAAGGAGATATGACCACTTTTTGCATGTTTGATAGTGTGAAAACGATGCAATCCAGGTTTTTGCAGTGCGATTCGAAAAAAAAACGACCTTTGTTAAAAGTGGATTTATTTGTCCTCTTTTCTTCCTAAGCTCCTCATTTATGCTGTTTATATGCAGCTTCTGTTTAAATTTGTTTTATGCCCATGTGGTCGCACACTGAATACGTTATCAGAGCACCAGATCAGCGGAACCTCACGTAAAACATGCGAATGGAAATGACTTTTTATTCCTTCGAGTTCAGCATAAAGTACAAACTATTTTGCGTGCCTGGAAATATGTCTGGGTTCGTAAGTCTTCTATCATAATGTTAACCAGCTGGATGAATCTACAGGTATCTAGAAAGGATGAGAGAAGCTGCGTGGCATGGTTTCAAAAACGTATCGTGCAAGACTCATTTTATTCCTCAGAAAGCTTTAAATATTGCTAAATTTGATTATCGTTTACTATTTTGTGCCCATCCTCTTGATGTCTTAAACGTCAAATTTTAGGCATCTTTAATTCAGGATCAGAACAGATACCTTAACTTTCCTAAATATTCTAGTCACTAATAAACTAGTCTAGTGATATTATTTGGACATTTTTATTCTCTATTTATTATTCATGGGGACTTGGGGAGTCTTAATTAACGTCTAACTAGATTTTGTGAAACTAGAGCAAATATTTAGCTAGCAACAGTCCTTGGCAGCAAAATTAATCCTAGGTACATAAGGTGCCTATACAAGTTGACTTTTATGAACAAGCTCAAGCTTGAGACGTCTCTTAAAGCCGACAAACATGTGGCCAAAAGAAACAACCTTCAACTTTCCTTAGCAACACTTCAATGTCAAAGTCGAAATGTCCACTGACCGCCACTGGTCCCTCATTTCGGCGGTAATGTTTCTAAACAGAAGGGATAGAAAATTACTTTTTGGCAAATGCAAACAAGGCATTTGTTGCCGGCGTGACTTGGATTGAATCCAATGTATTTTGGATTGCGGCCAATCCTTGGCTCTCCTCTGAATGTGAGGACCCACAGATATTTCGGAGCGGATTATTATTCATGTTGGACTTCCGATAGCTCCCCGCAAATGACAAAAATATTTAATTAATGATGCGTTCGCTGAATTATTTGATTCAATTACTTACGCATTACGCAGTGCTCTACTTTTGTTCCAATTTGTACTTGATAAAATAATATCTTTTTTCTTATCTTTTTTCTTTTCTTTGTTCTTAATGGATAAAAAAAATAAAAGCCTTTGCATCTACGTAAGGAGATGATTTATACAGCGTCCAGAAGTACCTTCACTCACGCTAGATGGGCAAAGAAACCACTCGGCGCTGCAGTGCCTGGGACATTGTTTTAGTAGTAGGCTTGCCCAGCACCTATACCATCCTGACAGCTTGGTCGGCCTAGCCCACATAAAAGACAAGTCAATTCGTGTGGAGCCAACTAAGCCACCGGTTTTCTCACGATGTTTTCCTTCACCGTTAGCGAGTGGTATTGCTACTAAAAATTCACAAATGTACGTAACTTTGAAATTAAACAAAGTCATAGATACATGCCCGCACTGGGAATCGAACCGGCGACCTCTTGCTTCAGAGTCCACTGTTCTACCCACTAGACCACCACCGCACCGCTTAAAAGATAAGGTTTCAAATAATCAAAGGCGATCCCTAAAGTTCCTACTCCAGTGGTAATAAAGTGAGACAAAAATACCGACTAAGTTTGAACAAAAGCGAGATAAGACAAAACCTGACTGTAACAATTGGTTTCTTCATTTTAAAAGGATTCCTTCCGTAAAGTATTTTCCGAAGGCGTCGGTAAGCTTTCAGCTCACGTTTAGAAAATATTCTCGCACTCCACAGTTTTGACATCGACAAATTAATTTGTTCGCTGAAAGGAATACTTGTTGTTTATCCGACTTCACTTTTAAGTTTATGTCTATTTTGATAACTTTGAAGGATTCAGAAAAAAAAGCAAGTTTCGCTTGATTTATACGAAATTTACTTATTATTTATACTTCAAAATGGATAAGATGTCCAAGGCATCTTCCCGTTCATCATCAACATCATCATCAGCCTACCTCTGAACTCTGATCTCTGTTGGTTAGAGGCCTTTTTCCCCTCCCTTTACAATCTATATACAGGGTGTTAAAAGACCGCCAACAGACGCGAAAGCCACGCGTACTAGACACCAAAACAAACTCGATAAATTATTGCTGGGAAATGATTTTGGTGTTTTAGGTTTTAATTTTGAAAAATATTTTATCACGCAATGGACGTGAAACGCACAGAAGTCATATTACGCAAGCGTAGCTATAAAATGTTACTTAAGCTTGAAGTGCCGATGTTTAGAATACATTGCGAGTTGCAATTATAACGTCGTTTTTTGTAAGAAATATTCATAATTTTGATATGGCTTTTTCAGAAAGTATGTTAAGAACTAGAACTGAATACATTAAATTTCTGCAAAAAAAAAAGTTTTGACAAGTCCGACTTTGAACCTCATTATCTCGAAAACCATTGATTTCCCAGGCATAGTTCCTTGGGCAAAAATTTTCACTATGATGAGGACTATACGTGGTTTCGCGCTTTGTTGGCTGTCTTTTAACACCCTGTATATCCCTAGTTATCCCGATTCAAATAAAAATCAATATTTGTTGTGGCTGTCCCATCGGATTCTAGTACTAACCCGAAAATAGCAGTAGGTAAAGTCGACAGCACGTTGACCTTTACACGCCTGCATTTTACTCGGTTACGATACGGGCGACTTTACAACAAAACATTACTGTACAGACTGACGTGCAGTCGACTATACCTACCTCGGTATCTAGCCACTTGTTTGACCTTGGATGAAAGGTATTTTTAATTTTTTTTTTTCAAGTTCAAGTGTTTTATCAGTAGGATAAAATTGCAAGCAAAGCCTCATGCTTGGCGTCGCTGACTAAGCAAATAAATTAATGAATTTAATGACGCCGTAAAACTTATTTCGTGTTGATTGATCACCGCGTTCACTCAAACTTGATTTTAATACTGGCTCATTATTAGCGACCAATTTATAAGTGGAAATTCATAAACGTCACTTGAACGAGAGATGACTCTCAATGTTGCTATTAAAAAATTACGCTATTCGTCTTTATTTTGGCGCCAATATAATTGCATTTTGGAACCCGCAGCTTAGTTATTCTTCTTCTTCTTAGGGTGCCTCTCCGACTCAGCGAAGGTTGGCGGTCAGCTCTGCAAATCTCTCTTTGTTTCTCGTGAGGCGAAATAGTTGGACACCACTCGCGATCCAAGTCCACTCCTCCCGTAGGTTTCTTAGCTAGGATTTTCTCCTTAGGCCGACGCGTCTCCTGCCAGCGACTTTTCCCATCATTATAAGTTGCAGGACGCTGTATCTCTCGTGTCTGAGCAGCTTAGTTGATTGCCCCTTAATTTAACAAAATATGTCCCATGCACTGCGGTGTCGAGTTGTTATGTCACCCATCTTGTTTGGGTAACGCTGCCACTGGACGATGTATTGGCCTGGACGATGTCTTTGAGTAAAAGTAGCCATATTACTTGCACGTAGCTTATAGGTAACTATAAAGTTAAATTTTCAAATGACTCCAAAGTCCAAACAACGAAATTTAAAGTTCCATTTTCAAAATTCTACAGCCGCGGAAGGGATGTTGCGCGGGGTGCGCGTTTCGCTTAGTTTCCTTTAGCATTGTGCTAAAGCAGTAAATTGCCGCTGGCGGCAGACATTAGTATTGTATGCCGGTCCAGAGCAATTGGATGCAACAACTTAATGCCCCGAGCTGCTTTGTAACGATATTTATTGGTTAAATTACCCCAACCGTATCGGAGGCAGCACGCAGTATGGGAAACCCAACATCTATCCGAGTACGTATCAGTGGTAGGATCAAAACGGCTGTATCAGTTTACAAGATTCATTGTGCAAACGTGAGACTAGTATTAGGCGATTCAATAGCTTATAACACATTCCAGCGGTTTCCCATACAATAAATCTGCTGTTATGCCCGGTTTACATTATTCCAGCGCTGGAATGGATTGCTGGACTGCAATGCAACTGGAATAGTGTAAACCGGCACGGGAATGAATCCAGTGCATTCCAGTGCCGGTTTACATTATTCCAGTTGCATTCCAGTTCAGCAATCCATTCCAGCGCTGGAATAATGGAAACCGGGCATTAAGAAACTGTCGATTTGATTAATTGCTTCTAGGGGAAAACGGCGTAATGTGATGAGTGTATATTTTTTCAGTGATAGTTAGAACTAGCCATTTATTTTCAAGTCCACCTTTTTCACAGATCAACCTTCTTGCGCGACGCTTAGAGGCAGCTATCGTAATTGTCATCTTAAACGCTCCCAAGAGGTAAAGTGGCCCGCGTTTAAAAGCTACTCCAGTTTTTCCCACGTTTTCTGCTCGCTTACAAAATGCAAAGTCACGTGTGCTTATGAAAACGTTTCATCGAAAAGCGCAGCCGACGTCGGAAATGTTGCGGTGGAATATTTCTTAACTACTTGGTACTTGGCTAGAGGCAGAATGCATAAACTTAGCCGTAACAAATACAACTTCTAGCGCTGTGGGAACCATCGCGAAGAGTTGCGGGCGCAATCTGCAATCCCGCTGATTTCGATCTTGCATTCTTCTCGCTCGTGTATGGAGCTAGTATACGTGAGGGAGTGGATGCTAAAGTCTTACAAATGCACGTATGCCTCCAGAGATTCGTTGGAGAAGAAACGTTTTAGCGATAAAACTGCTTTCTGCCGCGACAGCGCTCGGGGCGACGCCACCTATAAAAGAAGTTTCCACTGACGCAGCCGCAAAATGCACGGTGGGCGAAATCATTCAAGACGACACGGCTTAATGGCCCATAAAATGTTTGAGAAAAACCGATTTGGCTTATTGTTTTCTCACCTAAACCCGCTCAACACATGGTGTTGTTTTGTAAAGTAAATCTCGATTAATTATAATTTAAATGATACAGAAGCAAAAAAATTATAATATATACAGGGTGTTAAAAGACCGCCAACAAAGCGGGAAACCACGTATTGTCCTCATCATAAGGATCATTTTTGCCCAAGGAACTATGCCTGGGAAATCAACGGTTTCCGAGATAATGAGGTTCAAAGTCGGACTTTTCAAAACTTTTTTTTTGCAGAAATGTATTCAGTATCTAGTTCTTAACATATCTTCTCAAGAAGCCATATCAAAATTATGAATATTTCTTGCAAAAAACGACGTTAAAATTTCAACCCGCAATGTATTCTAAACATCGGCACTTCAAGCTTAAGTATCATAAACTTATACCTACGCTTGCGCAATATGACATCTGTGCTTTACGCGTCCATTGAGTTATAAAATATTTTTCAAAATTATAACCTAAAAATCCAAAATCATTTCCCAGCAATAATTTATCAAAAAAGTACTTTGTTTTGGTGTCTAGTATGCGTAGCTTTCGGCTCTGTTGGCGGTCTTTTAACACCCTGTATATATATATCTGTGAAAAATACCCAAAAACCATTAAATTGTGGTCTCCATTACTATTATACTAACGCTTGCGGCTGCACTCGCATTGTCGGGCGCCACATCGCGCGCGCGCTTTGGGCGGCCGGGGGTGTCCGGTCCGTTATACACATTTGAAAAAGGTAATTTGTGACTGAAATAATAAAATAAAAAAACTAGTTTTTAGTTTTAAGCGTCACTAAAACTATCTTTCCTAAGTCGGATGTCACTGACCTAAACAACACCCTGTATACATTATATTGTTTCAATTCGATTATCGATACACT
The DNA here is from genome assembly GCA_949319315.1 of Zelleria hepariella. Taxonomy (NCBI): domain Eukaryota; kingdom Metazoa; phylum Arthropoda; class Insecta; order Lepidoptera; family Yponomeutidae; genus Zelleria; species Zelleria hepariella. The sequence goes on from OX439393.1 coordinate 9,699,386, forward strand.
TGTATTGTATGTTATTAATGTTCTTCATGTCGTTACATTTGAAAGTAAATGCGTCCATACTAGATGCTACAGAGAGGTTCAACTACCTATTTAATTTTCATTTTACTTTAGCATTTTCGGAATAAATGGAAACATGACCAATCTTGGCTTATCTTAATTAATAAAACAAAATCGTTTTAGTTGCACCATTTACCTATAACTCAAGAACGGGTGGACCGATTTGTTGGATTTCTCTCCGCCCGAATAGCAGAATAACCATTAAAACAACGGAAAAACTCGAGAACGAGAAAAAAAGTCTGCGCGGACGAAGTCGCGGGCAAAAGCTAGTTTCAAATAAGTTTATCGCTCTAATTAGTTATGGGGAAAAAGAGCTTAAATATATTTAGGCATATTGCGATAGTACGAATTACTATCCCAATGAATTATCTAGGTTCTTGGTGCTCTAAATAGACAAATATACTCAGATTTGCAATATCGTAACGGCCATTTATACCAGTGAGATTGGATCTCGGCACGAGCCGTTACAGCACTTGATCACTGACCTAATTTCAATATGAATCGGACCACTTGATAAGATCACGCACAATTGTAATATAGACAGCTGTGTAATCTACTTCGGTTAAGTGTTACTGTGGCTTGAAATGTCTAGAGCATTTGATGAATAGCCAGCAATTTCCACTCGCCGGTCGTTAAAGGCGTACTTAAGCCCACAATAAGACATAATTCTTGACGGGTACTTGCTTGATAGCACAGTTATCAAACCTACATTATAGATACCAATATTTAAAGACGTCTCGTCGCACCTGGTTGACGCCTCAGAGGGCCGATACCTACCTCGGGCAAAGGCTGAGCCTCGCCATCCAGCGGGGCAACGCCGCCAGCCTTCTGGGCACCTACTGAGCGACGGCAGCAATCTGGCCCAAATGTTAGATTAAATTAGTATAGTTTTCTTTTATTTCCCATTATTATTAGTATTTAATTTTCGTTCAATAAATATAACGTACCTAGATACCACAATTTTGTTTGAAACATGTTGAATCGCTATTATTTTTGTTGGTACATACGACAGCACGTCAGACTGTACATTTTTGTTGTAAAGTCACCCGTAACGTAACTGAGTAGAGTGCTAGCGTGTAAGGGTCGACGTGCTGTCGTGTGTACAATCCAAGCTTAAGTTTACCCTCTACCTAGATTACAGCGCAGCGGCTGCAACGCTGCCAACCGAAATGTCAGGACAAAATCCCTCGTAACCGCAATTCGAACCATTTTAAACTAAATACAGATACCATTTCAATCGCAATATAATCGAACGCCCCACGAGGCAGCAAGGCGCAAAACTTGGCGTCGCATAAATTGTGAAATCTCATTAAACTCATTAGCGTAACGGTACGCGTTTAGACTCCGCGTGAAGTTAGTTTCATGGCGGCAAAGTTACTTACACCTGAAGCTTAATTTCGCAGTCAAATGCATAAAAGCATTAGCTCCCTTGAAGCGAGAGCGTAGATTATAAACAGGGACGTAGGAAACGCTCGCCTCACAAACGTTCCTTGCTTCCGTCGACGTACCGCTGCTGGCGACGACAGATTTATGATTTTAAGTGACGTAGATGCCGACTCTTGCGCCGGCTTTCAGTGATAAATTGCATTTTCTGCGATAGCGTGACATGACTTTATTATATTTACAGCAATAGTAGGGACAGCGCAGAACACATCTAACAAAAGAATAAAATTCAGCGGATGTGAAATAAGGGAAGCGTCGTCGGTATGACGTTATTCGGACCAGTACGAAAACTCTATCTTTAAAAGGCCAGATTTACTTACATAAAGAGCATTCAAGAGAATCGATTTTCTTTGCATTCCATGGATTCACCGTGCAGTGCATTCAGAATCAGAATCAGAATCAATGTTTTATTCAATATGCCATAAATAAATTATTTACATTGAACGTCAAAATATTATCTAAAGTAAAAAATGTATATAAATCAGATACTTATTACTTTCTAATACTAAGTATCTAGCTACTTTTTTTCTCCAGCTTCACTAGCTCTGATCGTTCTTGGAGAAGAAGCATGGTAAAGAAACTCCAAGGATCTCCAAGCACGGTCCAATGCATTTCATATAAGGTAGTCGAGAGCAGTGCCTGGGACTAGCGACCCAGGTATAGTGTATGCTTATAGTTACGATATGCATCAGCTTTCATCACTACAAATAAAGCCTCTCGTATTATCAACGCAACTAGGTACTAAGCCTAAAATTAAAATAATATGCGGATTACGCCAGTCAGATTTGCTTCGATTATTTTTTTTGTTGACTAAGCAGATAGAGAACTCTTTATTGCACAACAGAAAGAATATTACAGATAACTTTTACAACAAAATTTTGTAAAAATGGCGGCCTTATAGCTAAAAGCTATCTCTTCCAGACAACCTTGGATGGACAGGACTGGATGCGGAAGAAAAATAGCAAGTAGATGCACAATAAGACAGAGATATGGTAGGATTAAAATACTTAGATATCACTAACAGAGTATACGTAAATTACGTAAGTTAGTAAGTTTAACGTTGTAACGTATCTACACATAAGCTCTTTTTGCACTAGTTTGCCTTCCAAGCCCATTCTGTTATAGAAGACAATATAATTATAAGGATTCAACATGGTTGTAATAACAGAATCGGGGCGGATTTGCTTAATGGCAAAGTGCATTACTTAGGTAGAGTCAATATTATTATGAGCCGTTGACGTAATGACGCCGGCTAATTGGGACATGTAATGTCATTTTTTAGTAACTGGTTTGGTGATTGTAATGTTTAAGGCGCTGTGCATAGTGAATCGCCCGCGCGCAAAGAAAAATGCACAAAATCAAGTCCTGTCTCAAATTCACTAAACAAATCGAAAATTTTCACATATCAAACCCTAGAATTAGGTGAGACCTATCTAAAACAGCCAGTTTCGTGTTGACATTAACAAACGTTTTAAAGATATTTTGCTTGAAAAAAAATAGGCGGCGCACTTTTTTTCAAGCAAAATATCTTGAAATCTGTTATGGATATCAACATGAAACTGGCTGTGTTAGATAGGTCTCAACTAATTCTAGGGTTTGATATGTGAAAATTTTCGATTTTTTTTGTGTATTTGATGCATTTTTCTTTGCGCGCGGGCTAATTCACTATGCCCAGCGCCTTAAAGGCAACTAAGTGTAACAGGGATAAATGGGTAGATTCTTATAATTATCTACATAAAGTATTATCAACAAGAAGACATCCTACGGCGATTTCCAGTCATATGTCGTGATCTGTAAATAGATTATAAGGCAGGTAGGTGATTAGTTATCCTAAACGAAAATATTATATTTCATTTTAGACGGTTACTTCTCATGAAATATTATATTTTTGTTTCAAACTTTGTACTCACAGCACAGGTTATTGCCTACAGTGAGTACCATGTCGCCAAACAATATGTATGTATCAACAATAGATAGAGAAAACTTTATTGTCAACCAGTCCCCGTAGCATGACTTTTATCGAGGCGGATTTATCCAACAAATTGGCGGTTTATCAGCATTTTTGACGTATAGATTGGGTTATACAGGGTGTTAAAAGACCGCCAACATACCCGAAAGCCACGCATACTACCAAGACAAAGTACTTTTTCGATAAATTATTGCTGGGAAATGATTTTGGTTTTTTAGGTTATAATTTTGAAAAATATTTTATCACGCAATGGACGTGTAACGCACAGAAGTCATATTGCGCAAGCGTAGGTATAAGTTTATGTTAATTAAGCTTGAAGTGCCGATGTTAAGAATACATTGCGGGTTGCAATTTTTAACGCCGTTTTTTGTAAGAAATATTCATAATTTTGATATGGCTTCTTGAGAAGATATATTAAGAACTAGATAATGAATACATTTCTGCAAAAAAAGAGTTTTGACAAGTCTGACTTTGAACCTCATTATCTCGGAAACCGTTGATTTCCCAGGCATAGTTCCTAGGGCAAAAATGTTCCTTATGATGAGGACAATACGTGGTTTCCCGCTTTGTTGGCGGTCTTTTAACACCCTGTATAGCGTCGAAAGCGATATATAACCCAATATAGACGTCAAAAATGCTGATAAACCGCCATTTTGTTGGATAAATCCGCCTCGATAAAAGGCATGCTCCCCCCGCAGAAATCCTTGTATCTTGAATGTATCTTGTATTTTTTTGGATCAAATTAATAATAAGTTTACTTTCAATTTCATTTCATTTCATATTTCAAACAATATCACCGTTTCCGCAATAGATTATTATAAAAAGAAACCCACAACCTAAATAGGATATGATAAATTTTATCGGCATAACTTTCATCGCCTACCATTTTCAGTTTTATGATAAAATATAGAGATATTTCCACTCCATATAGCCGTAAAGTGTTCTAATCCAATGTAAATACCCAACTATACGAGTAGGGTCCTAAGCGCTACCCTCAACCCTTGAAGACGAGATAAGGAAAGACTTATAATATTATGCCTCTATCATAGAGTACGAAGAGGTTTTTGAGGAATCCGCATCCAAAAAGTGCCAACGGGACCATAATGCGCCGCCAGTCTGTCTCTCTGTCATATCAATTTATTTGCCGCTTTTACCGTGCTCTTGAAGGTGTTTGCACCAAAATCATCACCACCCTTGTCTTAGGGTGGCATTAATAGTCGTCGACTCAAGATCGAACTCAAGTAGGTGATCTCAGAAAAGTCAAATGCTAATGTCAAGCCTTGGCTTATGTCAATGTCAATCTCAAGATAGTGTCTATTAATCACCGAACTAAATCCCATAGAATCCGCATTACGTATAAAATCACAATAAAAACTTGTCCCCACAGAAACAAATGATATCAGCAATAGAACAATACGAAACATCATTTCGACCATACGTCTAATATTCGAATGTCAACCTTATTGCATTAGTGTACAGTTTTACTTTAATTGCATAGACTACGAGCAAATAAGCTCCCAAAGGCAGTTTGGACATCTATTTTTCCAGACACATTTCAGAGTTCTATGTTTTATCTAGTTTTATCCTTGATCGAAGCTATTAATATACTGAGAGCTACTCAAGTTTGACATTAGCCAAGGCTTGACATTAGCATTTGACTTTTCTGAGTTCACCTACTTGAGATCGAGCTCAAGGAGGTGATCTCAGACGTCTATTAATACCACCCTAATTGTCTGACCATCCTGCCTTTAGAATGCTTTAAATTTTGGGCCCACTATCATCCAAGGGATGTTATTTGTTTCAATGTTCTCTTTTTTGCCACGGCATGTGAGTCCAACTCATGCTTGGCTTGTTTTTCTGCTTTTAAGTAGGTTCGGCATATTTATTTGGAAAGAAAACTCACGCGCTTATGGATAAGGTACACTAACCCCTTTTCCTGACTTTTTTCACCTGCTGTTTACGACTGTTTCGAATGTATCACTGAAATCTATAACTTTTACCAAACGAAAAAAATATAAGAACCATCGAAATAAAGTACTCTACCATCGGGATTTGAACCAGAGACCTTTCTAGACGAGCAACTCCTCTCCAATGATGCTGCCACTATAATGAAAGCTAATATTATAATAATTTATAAACGTATAAGTATACAGAACATTTTCACAAGTTTTGTGCATTTCTCAAATTTTTGTCATAACATAATTAAGTTTCTTCTCAACGATCAGTTACGATGCCCGAGTAGCAAAAAAAAAAATTTGGGACCACCCTTTATTATTAACTCAAATATTTGGATAGATCGATGGATGTTTATTTGTAACTGCTTCACACTGAAACGTCTGGATGGATTTGGCTGTTTAGAATAGAGAAATAAATTACCAGCTTTCTAAACAAACTGCGCGGGCAAAGACGCAGGCAAAAGCTAGTTAGGGGTAGATTAAACAATACAAAATTTACGCAAAGATTTTGCTTTATAAATAAGTTTAAGTTTATAAGTTTTTATTAGGCATAATAGTGACGATTCTTAAATTATTACAATACTGCATTGACGGTAGAAAAAAAAGATGACAAAAGTTGCAGTGGTGGACATGGGCATTGGAAGCGTCAAACAGCGGTAAATACATTTGATGTTAAATCCCGGGATTAAAGTCGTCAACAATACAAATCAACGGCAAATCCGTTTGTAAAGTCAAAGCTCCAATAGATTGAATATTCAGTTTCACTGTCCCCGATTAAGCGCAAATATTGTTTAAAGTTAAACGGCAACATTTGACGGCGGACTTCTGCTTTGGAGGGCTTGGACCCATTCGCCCCTCAGATACTTGACCCTATAACGCCTTCAATTTAAGAAAAGGAAAATGTTGTCGTTTAACTTTACTTTAACCATTAAACTTTACTAACATTTAAAAGTTTACTAGCAAGAATTGTGTTGTCGAGGCGGACCTTATGATTTGAAAGTAGTATGTGCCTGGTATGACCAATGGAATCGCAACATTACTCCTGTTGAAATTGGGACAAATGAGCATTTTTTTTTTTATGGGCAGTGCTTACAAAAGTTTAGGTTGTAGAGTTTGCATCAATCTACGATGGTCACAGGACAAACGGGTCCATTACCGCAAGATGACCCAGTTGAGTTGAATACTGTTGTTGCGGAAACAGTCTCGGATTCCGGAGTTACCGATCACACTTCTTGTCTTACCGGGACTCGATAATGTTACCTGAAGATATTCTTCCCGGACCGTGTTTGCTCTCTGTCCGCAAAGGAATTGAAATCGTTTGGTCGTGTCGAAGTTTTCTTTTATTCTCTCACATTTTAAAGCGTCGCGAGAAAGGAGTTTCAGATGTTTCAGATATTTTGAGATAGTAAGCCGGAGTAGTAAGTGGTGGGCTTATGAATGACTGCGCTTGGATTTGCCGCCAGGGGCGCAAGTGTTGCGTAAGGTCAGAAATATGTGTCGCTGTTTGTATGGGCTATACGGGTTTATTTCTAATTAGAATAATGTTATGAATGATTTGCAATACCTGAGATTATTTATGAAAAAATGTTGCTGTCCCTCTACTAACCACTGCTTTGAAAAAGTTTTAGCTTTCCGAAAATCTTTCATGTTAATTTTTTTTTTCTTACGCTCAACACGGTGTTGTTTTGTTGGTACAGTTTTAAGGTTGGTATTAAAAATAACTAACTTCAGGATACTTCGTGACCTTACTCGACGGTGGCGCCAACTAGTGAGCACAAAAACGGTAGATTGAGAAAATGGAATGACCCAATTACAGCGGCGACACGTCCAGCACATTGGAACGCTTCAAATGCTGTAAACTCTGATAGAGACATCTCAATACAAGTTTAACTTTTGGTAGCTAACGGTGCACGATTAACACCACGCCCCGCAGCACGCGCAGTCGTTCCGAATTAGCGACATAAAACATTTTTTTCTTCAATTAAATCATGGTTTTACTTACTTGTTTATTGTAGGTGTAGCTGACTATTTTCTGTTCTCATTCGGAGACCTTAATCATGGAGAACGAGACGGCCCTCGCGACTAGTCTCGAACTGTGTCTGAGTAGCCACTACGCGCGTGCCGCGACCGACAAAATACAAGTGAGTAAAGCCGTGATTTAATAGAAAAATGTGCAATGCTCACGAAATTTTAAGTTTTAAAACCTAAAATGTATGTAAGTAAGTAAGGTGTAGCCTGTACAATTGTACATGTCCCACTAGCTGGGCAAAGGCCTTCTCTCAGAGAGAGAGTTCGAACTTAATCACCACGCGTGCTCAATGTATGTAGCTGGCATTAATAAAATAAGCATATTATGAGATGTCAAGAAGGTGACTTGGAGATGTCAAGAAGCAAAGGCGAATTTCTATCAATAATAATGGCAGCTAAAAATATAATGCAGCAAATGGTATTTTATTAAAGCTTCCGTCGATATTACGAAAATTCTTCAAGTGTCCGGTATCACGGAATGTGTTGGAAGAATTTTCATTTCATTGAACATGGCGATTCAGTATTATTTTTACTGTTGAAATTATTTTATACTCACTTTACCAAAGGCTTAATAATGAATGTGATATTTTGCTGGTAATAAAACATATTAAAAGGTGGCGAGAAGTGCAGTAGGAACGCAATTACCTCCTTATTTACCTGTCTGCTACAAAATTAATTTCACTAGAGCTAAAACCAAGAACACCACTTAAGGGTAGACGATAGCAAGGTGGCGGGAAATTCAAAATTTTCACAGACTTACATTTTGTAGCTAAACTGAACTATTTTTGTTCAGCGATTTTTCGTTCGCGAGAATAAAACCGTATTCCTTTCATTATTGTAAACAACAGAACAACAATAATTCAGCAGATTATGTGTTCTGGTCTACGAAGCAGTGGTACTGCCCAAAAAACTTGTCGTAGACCAGAACACATAATCGGCTGAATTATTGTTGTTCTGTTGTTTACAATAATGAAAAGAATACTGTTTAACTCTCGCGAACGAAAAATCGCTGAACAAAAATAGCTCAGTTTAGCTACAAAATGTAAAAAACTGTGAAAATTTTGAATTTCCCGCCACACTACTATATTCCCGCCTTAAACCTAAATTTGCCACATTCAGAGGCAAGTAGATATAGTAGTTAGGAGATATACCTGAATCTAGTAAGAGCCTTTACCGTTAGCGAGTGGTATTGCTACTAGAAATTCACAAATATGCACGTTACTTTAAAAATAAACCAAGTCATAGGTGCAGGTGGCCCGCACCGGGAATCGAACCTGGGTCTCTCGCTTCGCGGCTTAGTTGGCTCCGCAAGTATTGACCTTGTCTTTCCTGTGGCCGACTAAGCTGTCAGGATGATAAAGGTGCTGGGCACGCCTACTCCATCTAAAACAATGTTCTAGGCACTGCAGCGTCGAGTGGTCTCTTCATCCATTTAGTATGAGTGAAGGTGCCATTGGACGCTGTATAAATCATCTCATTACGTAGATTAAAAAGGCCTAGGTACATCCAACCAACGGTACACAAGGTTGGTTATGTTATAAAAGGCCAAAGCGGGTTTGTACATTACTTTGTTTAATCACTGCATTCCTGCTCGTACCCTCACTTTAGGTAACATATTTTCGTCACAGGCTGTCCCCTTTTTTCCTAACTACAAAAATCCCGGTCTGAAAATTGTTCTACCCGTTGCTTTTTTATTATTTAGACATAAAACCGAGAAAAATATTTCCAACGCAACGCCCCGACTAGACCCTCGTACAAAATCCGGTTAAAGCATTTAGGTACTTAATTACTTCTGTAAGAATTTTTAATCTCCTTATTATGACCGAGAGCGTCCAATCCTAGGATAACGAAGGAAAATTACGGGATTATGAGATAGCGTGGCTATTTATAATTTTAAGAAATATGGCCGGCCAAGACGCGCCGTAGACTGGAAGGCCTTTGCAAAATTCGCCCGCCCTCGGAAATGGTTTACCTCTGACTATTAATTAAGTTTTCAGGTTCTACTTAACCGATTCAAAGGCACGCCCTATCTCAGTTTTGAAAACTTGAGGCTTTTGAAGATGTCGTTATTACTTTTAGTTCAAATAAGATGGTTGATGCCTGCCTTAATTTCTTAATGACTACCAACTCAAATTTCTCCCAATGACTGAAGGATAAGGAGCAAAGCAGAGGAGGTAAACAAAGTAGAGAATAAGTCGCTTTTATAAACACTCTTGGAAAGAAAAATGGTGCAGCATGCGTATGTGGTATCGTACCTACTCATAGCCTCAAATGCATCAAAGCAAGCAAACCCGATGCAAACAAACAAACGTTAGCATTAACTATACATTATTAACAAAATTTTAAAAACCGATTTCGCTGCCAAAAAGCTGCACTGTTATTAAGCTACTGTACTGATTCCGAATGATCTGCTGCTGTTCGTTGAGGAGTTCCATTCTCCATCTCCGAAGTTCTTAGTCAGATCTTCACCATTTTTTATAGGACCACATGAGAAGTACCCTTTGAAACAAAAAATAATTATAAAAATCGGTTCACGTAGAAAAAAGTTCTGAGGTAACACACAATTACAAAAAATAACGGGTCAAATTGACTTTTTTTTCTAAGTCTGTTAAAAATGATAAGCATCGATTCATATTCCTCTCACACTCGATGCATGTCTTTATTTCACACCCTTTCAAACCAAAAGCCAATTGTGATCAACTTTGCGCGAGAATACACCATACCGTAATTGCAACTGGGATGTGATTCCTATCACGTGCCTTACATAAAGTTTCATGGGGGAAACATATTCCTTATTCTAACGCGTTCCCGTGGTTGGAGTGGCAAAAACCAATCACATAGTTTCCTTTTTTTTTATTAACCCCGACCAAAAAAGAGGGGTGTTGTAAGTTTGACCGCTATGATTAAAAGAATACTATTTTATTGTCGTGAACGAAAAATCGCTGAACAAAAATTGCTCAGTTTTGGTTCAAATTTAAAAAAAAATGTGAAAAAAATAATTTTCCACCAAGCTGCTGAATATATTTATTGCTTTCAATGACATTCCAATTGCTTTCGATTCACTGTGTTGGTCGGTCAGGTTCGCTGAATCCTGATATGGGTTTACTCTAATATCATAAAATACCCCTCGATGGTCCCGATACGGTTTCCGTGAAAATTAATATTGTATCGAAAACGGTTGGTAGCTTTGACCTCGAATCCGTGAGTACAAGCGATAGGTTATCCTTGCCGAACCCAGTCCGCTCCATTTCCAAAAACACCAAGAATTATTGCTTTGGCAATATTGATTATTTAAACTTTGGCAATGAAGCAGAAATTTTGATTTTAGTAAAATAATATAAAGAATACTTATTTACAAAAATCTTGCGCCACCAAAATCCTAAGGTAACAGAGAGAAATAATCAAACCATCAAAATATTGCGGCCACATGTTTTTCCTGTATTCCCAGAAAACTGGTAGGTATACATGGTCAAACCTTGTGAAACAGAATAAAAATAAGTTTATGATGCGATAAATCAATTTTTTTATTAACTCTCAAAGAAGAAAAGTCAAGTGCAAACGACGAAAGTAAATAATGAATGAAGATTAAATTTAAAACTCCTTAGCAAGCGTAGCATAAGGATAGGATAGGCAGTAAATAAGAGGGAGGTTTTAAAACTATAACCTCACTATTGTTGCTAAATAATGAGAAATCAACCAACCATTTTCTTTCCAATAAAGTAAGTATGTGCGGTAAGTAGGTTTCAAAAGATAGATAAAGTATTTCCCCCGTACACTTTATGCAGTTTTTCCATTTTCGCTAAAACAGGGTTCGTGTTTTGCAAACTTTTCGAAGGAACTTTTTCAGTTAAGTTTTTTTGTTCCAACGTTGCGCCTCGTGCATCCGATAGGGTGAACAAGTATCTCTTAAGTACGAGAGAAAAATATATTTTACATCAAACTTTAGCAAACTTTTGCTCTCGTAAATTAAAATTCCACTCGTTTCAACTCAATTTGTTATTACTCTTTATAATTTAACATTCAAGAACGTAGCCTTAAGTTGTCTACAATAATAGGAGCGTGCGTATTCTAATAAATAATTCTGTTTAAATAGCGCAGTAGTCAAACAACGTTTAAACTTCCCAAGTCGCAACAAGCAGAGAACAATGTTCATGAATTAACAATGAACTTTCCTTAGATGCCGAGGCATTTTGGCGAGTTGCGTACGCCCGCGAATAGCTACAGTCTCATCGGTCAGACAGGGTAAATGTCACACTCCGTGATTCGATTTACACACCAATGCCGAAGCCGATAAGGTCGTAAACTGCGTCAAAATTCTGAGCTCATCTTCAAGTCTACTTTACCAGTCCCCTTTGACATCGCAGTTCAGTATTGTGTTGGTTTCCTAACAATTAGAATACCAAATTGCTACAGGGATATGGTAATATGATTCTCTACCTCTGCAACATTTTCATAATTAGGATTTCATATTTGTTTGACGTACTTAAAGTGAAGTTCTCGGCTTATTCAAATAATATTATTCCTTTTTAAAAATAAAAAACTTTTTCGTCAAGTGTGTTGTTAAGTACGGACCCTAGAGGAATAAAATCCTGTAGTATGTAGGATTTAATTCCTCTAGGGTAAGAGGAATTAAATCAAACTACAGGTAATCTCTGGAGCTTGTACTTAATATTATAATATTTACGTGGTTGCTAAAGTTGCTATGAAAGTACCTAGGTACCGTTTTTTGTTAACTCAAATTATGTTGAAAATAATAACACGAATTAATAATAGAGCACATTTAACTTTAAACAAAGCAGTTTAATCGGCTCAGAAAAGGGGTATTTTTATGTTTAAAAAGGATAGGATAGTCGTTAGACTCTTCGAAAAAAACTAGTGCCCTGAGTATTGAATTCAACCCTTAGGCCACGTGGTCCGACCGGCTTATTCGATCGGTCGGACGAAGGCAAGGGTGAGAAAAGTGCTGATTCGCACATAAATGTAGTTGCGGAACTTGCGGGCAAAAAGTACTAGCTAAAGTTATGTGCGTTCGTCGAATGGCTTCGTCCATTCCTCGTCTTATTCGCAGATAAAGGACATCTAGAAAGTAATCTGCGTTCTCACGCCATTAACTTTGCTTTACTACCTAATCTTTGCTGACGGTATTGCGTGATATATTTTGAGACTAGTCGCTGAGTCTGGGTTTGGTAACGTATATTATAATAATAATAATAAGTTTTGTATTTCGTAAACGGTTAAACTTACTTTTATTATGTCGGTGTAGCCGACTAGTTAAAAAAAAAGAAAAGAAAAGTAAGTATTAAGTATTATAAAAGTAAGTTTAACCGTTTACGAAATACAAAATGTGCAGTGCTTACGAAAGTTTAAGTGTAATAATAAGTTTATTTCTTCAAAATTTAGAAACTCAACATTACATGGGCTGGGACCTCCTATTAAGTAAGTAATACCTGTATCAGGAGGCCCCGCTCTTCCATACAACAATATACATCAAGAAATTTATAACAGTTATAATAACATTAGATCTTATTGTTAAATATAAATTTGGAATCTGTATAATTTGAATATCTTATAATTAAATTATTCTAATTTATTTTAGTTTTTATTTTAATTTTTATGCATGCAAAATAATTTTATAATTTTACTTCATTTCCTACTCGATTTGTGTCGAAAGCTGTGAGGGTGGGAGTGTATGGGTGGGGGTGTGTGTATGTGATAGTAGGTGTGTGTGTGGGTGTGAGGGAGTGTATTATGGATTGTTATATTGGCTAGACTATAAATTGTTTACCAAAAAAAGTCAAGTGTTTGCACAGTCAACAGCACGTAGATCAACGGTTGAGATCTTATCGTAAGAGATTATGTCTGAGAATAGGTACGGTGGAACCGTGTGCAGTTTCGTGAGCAGACAGACTGTGCTTTGCCACTTTTCACGATATCAAAACACTATATTGGGTACTCTTTATTTAGTTTTCCGACATGTCTTCAACTTCATCAGAGAAAGTTCACAACATTTATCATCATCACACGATGACACACCTACATTAAATGCATAAAAAATAATCGTTTTGTCAAGATCAGACGAAAATCTGTGAATTTTTTATCAGTTATTAGATCGCAAAGTTTTTTCATTAAACCCAGAAAGTATTTGAAAAATTCGTCCGATATAAAAGGCTTTACGAGAGATTTTGAAAAGTTTTTAACTCACTTCTAAAAATAAAGTTTGGATAGAAATTAGCCCCGGCCAGGGAAGTATAAATATTAATAATGTTTTAACTTCTAGATAGAGATTAGGAGTCACGGATTTTGGATGAACCCGACCTTTCTCTTGAATGGGTTTTCTATCGCAGCCATACTAAAAACATGTATATATTTTGATCTGCAATAGTATAATATCATCGACCCATCGATAGTAAGAGGTAAGTAAGTGGTAATTTTATGATACGAAAATTGTATTTTTAAACTTAAACTTTCGTGAGCACTGCACATAAAAACCGTATAGTAAAACGGTGTTTTAATAGAAAAACAAAAATAGTAAAAAATAACAAACAAACATAACATTAGATAATAACATCACAAACATTCACAAATTAATAGGCCAATCAACGGGGATTTTAGCTCTACAAATTACAAGCAAAGCCTCTTTTTCGTCCCCATTTCTTGAATTAAAAATATTCGTCAAAATATAAAACGAAAGTCAATAAATTATAAAAATAAACATTGTAGATCGATTGTATCGTTGGAATTTGTGCGCGACAGTTTCTTAATTCTCTTGTTGCTGTATGCCTTTGCTTTGAGCCCGAGATCCATGGCGGAATTAATTATCTCAGAGTCAAAGAGAAAAATCCGTAAAAACTTTTCGAATAAAAGCTTGCATTTAATTTGTCCGCGTTTTAAAAAATGCTCTATTTGTCTTTGTTCGCCTATCTCTGGAAATCTTTTATTTTTTTGCTGTTTTAATTATGTATTCTCTTAATAAATTAGAAAGGAGTTGAAAGTTCTTGGGGCAAGCAAAAGGCAATTAGTTTTCAGTTGTTTGAATTATTTACTCTACTCGTGACGGATCTTCGAGACTAGACTTGAATATTTTCTTGAATTTCCCTCTCACAAAAGAATTCCATCTAATGTAAAAAATTGCGTCCTTCCCAAGACCTCGCTAACACTCAAACATTTCTAGGAACTTGAGATTCAAATTTCCTGTTACAGGCAGACCGGTCACTACATGAATCCAATTTATTATATTCTTCAAGGAGACGTTTTCCATGAAAACTTTGCTCAAATATAAACTCTTTGGCTATCTAGATAGAGATCGTTCCACGAAACGGTTTCATTTGCACTTACGAGAAGTAATGACGGGCTAGGAATACGGTAGCATTCACACACGGAAGGAAAGTTAAACTTAGCGAAGAACCCATAAAAAGGTCTTACGGCTTCAAATGTCGAGCACCTTTTATAATGAAACACAATTTGATCGATACCACACACTTTATTAGCAGCTGATGCATAATTTGCCGAGAGCACCGTTATAATGCTTCAATGAATAAATTAATGGTGGATCGACACTTTAGTTAACAGAAAGAACGCTAGAATGTCAAAGTCAAAAGGTTGTATTCAATATGCCATAAATAAATTATTTACATTGAACGTCAATATAGGTATTATCAAAAGTAAAAAAAAGTATATAAATCAAATACTTATTACTATCTAATACTAAGTAAGTATCTAGCTACTTTTTTTTCTCCAAATGAATAATAATATCCTTTCAAATGTCTGCGATTTGACAAAGATAGATATTGCTAAGTTCATAGTTTTTGCGGCCTTCTTTCGGATGAACATTAGGTAGGTTAGATTAGCAATCCCTCACAAATGACAATACATGAGACATCACCTTTGTTCGCCACAGACGTATGTACCGGGACAAAAGGCAGATAGCTGGTAATTTTCTAAACCCTTAGCTCCGATTTTCGAGTCACTCGGAGGTTTACTTTTGAATTTTATTGTTTTGAAGGCCAATCTGGAAACATATTTTGAATTTTGATAGACAGATAATTTTTATTAGTGAAAATTAGGAAATATTCTGAACAAACTTTGTGACATACCTACTATCGGAGATAATAAGGATTAGAAAACGTGGCAAACATTATATTTGTATTGCAGTCGTATTGATTTGTAGACGAGTCGCAGAGGTAAGTTTAACAAAAGAAATTTCTAATTTTCCATTTATTTTCCGCTTTTACCGTGCTCTTCAAGGTGTTTGCTCCAAAATGGTCACCACCCTTGTCTTAGGGTGGTATTAATAGTCGTCGACTCAACATCGAACTCAAGTAGGTTATCTCAGAAAAGTCAAATACTAATGTCAAGCCTTGGCTATTGTCAATGTCAATCTCAAGATAGTGTTTATTAATATGCTGACAGCTACTCAAGTTTGACATTAGCCAAGACCTGACATTAACATTTGACTTGAGATCTATCTCAAATAGGTGATCTCAGACGACTATTAATACCACCCTTAGTTGTAAGGAATGTCGTTGCGTGTTTCCATCCTATTAAGATAAACCAAGAGCGAGATGCGTAGCCTGAGATAAATGACGCGAAACAAAGTGTTAGCACAAATCTTCCGTTGAAACTCTAAGATAACTGGGACATTGTCTTTGAAGAGACTCAGGCTGGGGAGATACATTTGCACTTTGTGGACCTCTTCCTTTATGTTTAACAAGCTCTACAATTATCCTGCCGTTTCTTTTAAACATAAAACTCGTCCTTCTGGTGATATGGCCATACTCCTTAGCTAACCAAAGGTTTCCCGAAGAAAATTTTACTTTGCAATACGTTATTGAGACATGTATTAATAAAACAAGACGTAAGTATGCAATGCCGATTACCGAAAACTTAGGTTATGATGTATATATGATGATGACTACATGATGCAATTCGCATCGACAGTTACTTGGCTCGGTAGCTCAATTGGTAGAGCGCCGGCGCGGTATGCAAGAGGTCGCCGGTTCAAGTCCTGTCCCGAGCGAATTATTAAACCTTATAAAAATATTTATCTTGTATGTAACTACCGGACTTTTTCCTTTGCTTACTCGACAAATGTTTAAAAGATTTCCCGATAAGTAGTCTTTCTAAGTTACAAGGAAAAAAAAGAAACTACATGATCCTTTCTTTTTCCTTTTGCCAGCAAGATAACAATATGAAAAGCCAGCTGTTAGTATTCCATACGCAAACAGGGATGTAAAAACGAAACCGCTTAGAGCAGAAGCCTGGGCCTCTTGTTTTTTTTTTCTTCTTCAATTAAAATGCTAATTGTGACGAATAATTCAGAAAGGGAACATTTTATGCCGTCATTAAAAAGGACTACCCTTATAGGGCCGACCCTGCTAACGTAAGGTTAGCTTTATTTTATATGTTGTTAAAT
Source organism: Zelleria hepariella (assembly GCA_949319315.1). Classification (NCBI taxonomy): domain Eukaryota; kingdom Metazoa; phylum Arthropoda; class Insecta; order Lepidoptera; family Yponomeutidae; genus Zelleria; species Zelleria hepariella. The sequence goes on from OX439393.1 coordinate 9,716,250, forward strand.
TAATATTGGGGATAGAAGCTAATTTATGTAGACCTAAATGCGCATATCTTATGGGAACACCTGGCCCTGAATAAGAAAGCGGCAAAATGCAAGATGGAATAAGGGATTTTCTGACAGCTCATAAGTTGTAGTTAAAAATTTGTAACTACAGGGTGCACTCTAAGTCAATAGCGAAACTTTAAATAAGCTGTCTACTGATCACTACAAACAACTTATACTAGGTGGCGAAAAAAATGGAGCGAAAAAAATATCAGCTGTTTCATACATTTGTCGCAGTACTGAGTCGACCTTTTGTATGGAACAGCAGATATTTTTTTCGCTCCATTTTTTTCGCCACCTAGTACAAGTTGTGTCTAGTGATCAGTACACAGCCTACTTAAAGTTCCGCTATTGACTTAGAGTGCACCCTGTAGATGTCGCTGACGAGACATGTTATTTTTTTGAGTAGGCGACATCTCGGACAAAATATTTTCGGACACTTTGTCCGAAATGTCGCTTGGCATTTTTAATATTTTTGAGGCGACATCTCGGACACTCTCAAAAAATTAAACCTGTATCGTACAGTCAGATACTTAAGTATTCTAATATAATACACAGAAAAAGAGCGTTGCCACAGCTGCCTATTTTAAGATAGCTAAAGCGGTTTAAATGAGCCGTTTTCCTTGACAGTTGAAGCCTGAATTTAAGCACTCAGATCGGGTTCGGCTCATTTTTTATGAAAAAGTACTAGGCTTACATAAGGTGCTAGGAGGATAATCACCTCATTTCTCACATAATTTTGTTCCTAACTAACCCTGCGTAATTATGTGAAAACTGAGGTGGTGATCCTCCTACCACCTTATGTAAGCCTAGTACTTTTTCATCAAAAATGAATTGATGTAACGCTACCCTACGCTACGTCTTGATAAAACACTATAACTAATGTAACTTATTTTCTGTGCTTAGCCTTTGTTACCTGCGCAGTGATATGAGACGCGGGAGCAGATTGCCAAATGTTAGTACACAGGGCAAAACATTCAAATATTTTTATTAGTCTCCTCATAAATAAGATCGTAGGGAGTTTTTTATCCGACTGTACAAAACAGCTTTATTTGTGAGTGTCCGAGATGTCGCCTCAAAAATAGCTTTTGCCCGCGACTTCGTCCGCGCTGACTAAGATTAACAGTTGCAGCTCTATTTTTCCCCCGCCATCGAAGTCAGTCAGGGGAAAAGCTACTTAGCAATTTATAGCTAGTGCCCATGACTTCATTCACGTGCATAAAAGAAAAAGGATAAAAGTTTGTGGTGAATTAGCAATTGTACCCAGCATTTTTTACTACCTAGGTAGTATTAAATGTACTTATAACCGACCCCCAGCGCTATCAGACTTCGCTCCCATGGACCATGCGTTGTTATCTGCTTCTTCCAAACTCAATGGAGTAAAGATGCAAATACCTACTGCGGCTACTGCAAATACCTAATACCTACTGCAAATACCTAATACCTACTGTATAATCGGCATCTAACTGATTGAACATGGGTTACCTACATTTCAAGACACACTCGAATATTACGACTCTTATTTTGAGTCCGCTAATCTGCTACTGCTTTCTGCAAACTTTCAGTCTGGGTTGTCTCTGTTTAGTTGGTCTCGCCTCAAGTCTTCGTGCCTTTGTGGCCTATATGGACACTGCCTCTCCCGATGTTAGAGACTCATAATGCATAGTTTGAAACCCAAGTACATCTCGTTTGCTTGCACAGTTGTGTGAATGAATATATCAGCATTCAGCATTCGATGCAGTAGGTACGTCACAGGTCTCAACATCTGACTGGCATTCTATAAAACTGTAAAAGATCTCCAACAGAGCTAGTTAGCGTTACCTACTCGTATTACAGGCACGAAGTTACTTAACAGAGAAAACTATATGAAAATTCGTGTAGTTTTTTTATATATTTTATTTTGCATCATGCTATATCAAAGACAACGATCATAATATCAGAAAAACTACTCTATATTATGTCTATCACATTGAATAGTTATTTTTTTTCTATGAGCTGCCCTTCTGAAACACCAAACGCGTCTTCTTAGCGTCTACGATACCATAGTCTGAAACAACGGTTTTAAATCGTCGGTCTTATTCTTCTTCCGTGTTGAAAGAGTCACACTTTGCCGTCCCAGAAACGCGCTAACTTGAGCGCGCAGGGGTCGCCTCCAGCTGCACTGTGGAGTATCAGGACAGTTATGACGATGCGAACTTGTCGGTACAGCTTAAGATTGGCACGAAACACCTCTTCTGGCTCTATTCCTCACATATCTTTCATGCGGGCAACACCACCACGCAGGCGGTTCGGGGATTTTCACATGCTCCAATCTTCTCGTCAGTCTGAACTTCTGAAGTATGTGGAAAGCCTATCAGAGTTGTCAACAATGAATAGGCGACTATGATATTATTTAAAAGTGCCCCTGTCTAGTCCTTCTAGGTACTCAATAGGTACTTAGTGGAAATAAAGCGGTCATGCATGTTGGTCATGTTACACCATCACTGGCTGATTTTATGCGCCTTTGGTCGCTCAAGACTCTACAATGTTTTTCATACTTGCACAGTACACTCAGCGGCCTTTTTTGGTCAGAACATCGTATCTTTAGTTTTCTTCGAGGTCTGGTGCATCCTTATTCTTCCCTGAATAACCAGCAATCAGCAATGCACTGAACGGACATTCCATCTCGTCTGGCCAAGAGATCTCAGGACGGTCGTCGGACCGCAACTTTGTAAAGATATTTGATAAACACTGCTGGATGCAAAGTTTTTAAATTAAGGATTTACTTATTGGCTCTTTCAGTTTGTAAGTAGCTATCACTGAAAAAATATTTTTTTTGCCTGTTTTTTATAATTACACAATGTTGATTTCTGCTGTATTGCTTTCTTGATACCATTTTTGTGACAGTGACGGATGACAGCAATAATTAAAAACAACTTCTTCATTGTTACCCATCGTTTGATTGTAATGCATAGTTGCGGCACATTTCGGACTTTTTGGTAGATCAAAATTCACCGTTATTCAGTTTTCGATGGATTTAGGAAAGTAAATAGCTCAACGCTACGTAATGACAGAGGGTCTATGGTAAATGGTTTTGTCGTTCACTTTTATACAAATGGCCACTATACGATAATCTTTGTGTATTTGCTTTGCTCCTAAGCGCCAAAGCGTGATAATATATACAAATGGCCACTATACGATAATCTTTGTGTAGCCTATATGTTATTCTGATGTCTCAGCTATCTACATTCCAAATTTCATCCAAATCCATCACACTCAACTCACGTCACGTGTAACAAACACACTCACTCACTCACTCACTCACTCACTCACAAACTTTCGCCTTTATAATATAAGTAGGATAAAGCGACATTTCGGACAAAGTGTCCGAAAATATTTTGTCCGAGATGTCGCCTACTCCTTTTTTTATGCCAGTTCGCGCTCGTCGGCCTTCGTACATACGTCCAAACACATTTAGGTATTAGTTGTGGAGCAAAATGAAGTGTTTCCGGATTTACCATTCAGACATACAAGAACATTAACAAAGTAATGCACTTTTTCATGTACTGTAAAATGGAATGACGGCTACGACGATGAAATATGAAGTCACAGAGCAATGAATTGACGAAGTTTTTTTGCTGTAGTAAACACTAATTTACTTTGTGATAGAAAACATATCGTATCAACGCCATCTGTCTTTTAGAACTATTTTTTAATTTTTTTTAGCTGTCAGAAAATTCCTTAATCATGGTGCCACCACACAAATGATGAGCAAAATCTAACCTAACCGCTTTTTAATGCTAGAAAGACTTGAGACGAAGCTGTTTTTTTGCTTAATTAAATATACAAATACTAACCTCAACATTTTGTGGATGATCGTGTGTATAATAATAATAATTCAAATTAGGGGATTTTCTGACAGCTAAAAAAAATAAAAATATTTCTAAAAGCTCTGACAGATGGCGTTGATACGACATGTTTTCTATCACAGAGTAAATTAGTGCTTACTACAGCGAAAATACTTCTTCACTTCATTGCTCTGTGACTTCTTCTTTCATCGTCGTAGACGTCATTCCATTTTGGTACATGAAAAAGTGCACGACAACATTGTTATTGTTCTTGTGTGAGTGAATGGAAAAACCGGAAACAGTTAATTTTGCTCCACTTGGATGTATCTGCGAAGGCCAACGAGCGCGAACTGGGATAAAAAAAAACATGTCTCGTCAGCGACATCTAGAAACTACACCATAAGGTGCATAAGCTCATAAGAGCTGTCTGAAAATCCCCCATTCTTGAATTTCGACTACACACTGACACTAAACGCATGAAGGAAACCGTAAGCAAAACTAGTCACATTTCACACCAATATTATAAACGCAAGAGTTTGTTTCAAAGGATGGATGTTTCGATATTAATTGTTACTCTTTCACGCTGAAATGGTTAAACGGATTTAAGTTTAACGAAGTGGGGTGTGGCGGTAAAGCCCTTTTCACAGTTTTTTTTTTCGATTTTGTAGCTAAAAGGAGATATTTTTGACTAGCTATTTTTGTTACATGGCAAGTATTATTTTTTTAAAACTAAAATTAAATGATAGCATTAAATTAAAATTAAATAAAAACTGTAAAAATTGTGCATTTACCGCCACGCTATACTTTAAGGTTCAACGAAAACGTTCAACCTTGAATGTAATTTGAAATGGAGGTAGCTCTTAGCTTTTGCCTGCGATTTTTCCGCCCTAACATCGATAGCGGGGGAAAATATACTTAAGCCCGTAAGATAAATCACAGTTTACTCAATCCATAGATTAAACCTCGCATTTTGTATGAAATTTAATAGACAGATAGGGTTTAAACTAGCCTTTTTGGTTTTAACTGTGATTGATCTTACTGGCCTTAGTCAACTTTTTTCTCTACGTCTAGGCGGATGGAGTCGCAGCTAAAAGCTGGTGAAACATGTATATAGGGGTAATTATTACTGAATGTTTCTCCTTGTATTCCAAAACCATTGATCAGATAGTGATAAAACTTTGGCAGGGTGTTGTGAGGACGCCCATTCACGGTGGCATTGCAAAGCAAGACGGGTGCAGCAAGTATTTGATAACACAGCATTGAAATATCACTTTTGTAAGCTTGCGTTCGCTATTTCAACAGAACACGACTGACGTGTACACAGAGGTAACTTTACCTGCATAAAGAGGTAATTCCACTTCTATGAAAGGGGAAGAACTAAGCTCACTGGTCGGAGTTTAACCTCGGCCAACCGTCCGTATCATCTCAGTTTTATCTCGGTCTCATATAACCGAGAAAGCTTCCCTGACAAATTAGGTACACGGCGGTACAGTGGCCGGCTTCTCGTCAGGTGCAAAACCAATATTGGTTCAAGACGTAGAGTTTGTTTGTCTTCCGCCCGTACGTAGGCATTGTCTATAGTACTGCCACTATATGCCATCAAATAGACTGTCACTATACAGGGCGTCCCACGGCTATGCCACATGGAGGGAAAGTACCTTAAATATTGTAGATGGAACATTTTACTGAAAGAAGACATTATTTTATTTTAAAAAACAATTTAAACTGCATTCATAGATATTGAAATAATTACATGGTTGAACCGGGAATCGAACCCGTTACATGAGAAAAATAATAACCCTGTAGTTTTATCATACCGATCGAAAGGCTTCATGATAAGGATTATTTTTTGCTAAATAACACAGTGTCAGAAATAAAAGGAAGACCATGAATTTTAACATTTACCTGGTAGAATCATGAATTTAAAATTTTTAATACAACATTAATCAATTTATCAATGAAAATCACAGTAACAAAAGAATAAAAGAATGAAAATTAAACACATTTTTGAATTATTTCTTTATAATCAGCCAGCCGCATTGCGATGGACAAAACTTTACGCGTCTTGATACGGCTCGATTTGTTGCATACTACCAGTTAAATGTTAAAATTCATGGTCTTCCTTTTATTTCTGACACTGTTATTTAGCAAAAAATTATCCTTATCATGAAGCCTTTCGATCGGTATGATAAAACTACAGGGTAATTATGTTTATCATGTAACGGGTTCGATTCCCGGTTCAACCATGTAATTATTTCAATATCTATGAATGCAGTTTAAATTGATTTTAAAAATAAAATAATGTCTTCTTTCAGTAAAATGTTCCATCTACAATATTTAAGGTACTTTCCCTCCATGTGGCATAGCCGTGGGACGCCCTGTATAAGGACATTTCAAATATATGAATGCAGAATTTACAACACATTTAGTTCTTATCTTGAAACGACTATTTTTTTCCCGTTCGCTGAGTTAAATTATAAATACAAAGTTTATTATCTTTAATTTTTTTAACGGTTATGTGTTGCCGAATTTGCAAGGATGCAGCTTATCAGATATCAGACACTATAAAACCAAATACCTTAGTAAAATCATAGGCGTTTTATTTTGACGGACGTGATAACGTCTTTAAAATCGTTTTAGTCGGGTGACATGTTCAGAAACTTGTGTCACACCAAAACCTCACGAGCGCGATCGCAGGTATAACGAGAGAGAGAGACGGACCGATCTCCCGTCTCATCTCGAGCGCTGCCAGTCATTCCGTGAAACTTGTCACGCGGAATCCTCACGAGCGGAGGCTGGCATAGCGTTCGAGTGAGTGGACCGATCTTCCGTCTCTCTCACTCTAGCGGCATACAAACGAATGGAGATTTTCTATATCACCAATAAGACGTTACCACGTAAACATCTCGATCGTAAACCTACTTTACAAACAACCAATTTTTTTTTCATTGCAGAATAGCGCTGGCACCGAAGTGGATTGCGGTCGCCATCACTGTCAATGGCAAATCGATAAAAAGTGTCTGTTTCTTCATAATTACTTATAACTTCATCTTACACCTCGCAACTGATATCTGAGCCCTCTCAAACATTTCAGCCGAGCTAAAACTTTCATGATACAGTATCTGTGTCGGGAATTCATAATATTATTATGAAAAAGACAACAACTGAGTCTACGGCTGGGTGGAGTAAGATAGAGCGAGGGTTTGAAAAAGCTCTGCTCGTCGTCTCGATGTTGATATTGTATTATTGCTTCAGTGGATCGGAAGGTACGTTAAAAAGGGGGCGTCCTAAAATTACGTGGGGTATTTTTTTTTTTTTTCTGTCTCTCCCTCCCCCCCTGGTGAGATGTCGTGAGATTTTATTAAACCCCCTCCCCCATCCCCCAATCTCACGTGAGATTTCTTAAAATGTGGGTTTCTTACGTAAACGCGTTGGATTGTTATTGTAAAAAGAAAAAAAAGTGCTTCGTGCTTTTATTTACGACTAGTGGACCAAAATTGTATTTTTTTTTTGTTTCAATAAGAAAAAAAAATGCGTGGTATTTGCCGAGACCCCCCTCTCTCCAACGTAAAATTAGATGAGATTTGACTCGATCCCCTCCCCCCCTTAAACATCTCACGTAATTTATGGACGCCCCCTAACCGTTGGTTCCAGGCTATGTCAGAGGTCCATTGGACGGCCAAAAAACTCTGTCACCCTGGGGTGGCTACTATCTCATACGATTACCGACCTTCTTATTATAGAGTCGATTGTACCACAAGGTCCGTTCACAGACGTTCCCAGCCTTTACTTGGAGATCCACATTTTCACTAAGCCTGATAGATATTTTTGGTCAAATATAATGTCGGATAGAAAAAAGAAAAGCTGACCCAAATTCTCTTCGGAACAAAATACCTCAGTAGTGAATGAAAACACGTATGGCAGGTTTTGTTTGGGAAAACAATAGGAAAATAATAAATCCTGACTCTGTGCATTTTGTCTATTTGCACAAATATTAATTTCTTGCACCATACAGGGTGTTAAAAGACTGCCGACACACCCGAAAGGTGCATACACGCATACTAGACTAGACACCAAAACAAAGTAGGTAGGTCCTATTTTAGATTTAAATTTTGTTATTGCTCGGAAATGCTTTTGGTTTTTTAGATTATAATTTGGTAAAATATTTCATCACGCAAACAAGTTATATTGCGCAAGCATTGGCATAAACATAAGCTACTTACGCTCGAGGTTTCGATGTTTAAAATACATTGCGGATTGCAATGTTAACGTATTTTGTAAAAGTAATATTTCTAACTTAGATATGGCTGCTTGAAAAGAAATATTGAGTACTCGATACTGAACACATGAAATTTGCGCAATTTTTTTTATTTTATTAGTTTTCAAAGTGAAACGTTTAGTGATATTTAATAATAAATGTGTCAAAAGACGGGCAGTCAAAATACGGCGGCCCAAGTTGTGCACCTGCGTCAAACTCGCAAGTCACCGCACCTCAAAACAACTGAAACTCTGAGAGAGTGTCGCACACAAGCTGCGGCCTCGCTAATAAACCAACGTATAATAGGCGCATCGAGCCAAGAGCCGCTCCAAGTGGGACACGTGCATAAGTTGCCCAACTCGACGATCCGCAAGTCAGGTGGGATTGCTGCCCTAGGGCCCAGCATTTTGATCCTTGGCATCTACGTAATGAGATGATGATGATGATTGAACAAGCGAGCGAAGCGAGCGAAGTTTATATGGAGTAGGTTTTTGCCCAGCGCCTATACAATCCTTAAGGTTGGACGATAGCAGCGTGGCGGGAAATTCAACATTTTCCTAGTTTTTTTTAAATTTTGAAGCTAAATTGAGCAATTTTTGTTAAGCGATTTGTCATTCGCGGTAGAATAACATAGAATTCCTTTCATTATTGTAAACAACAGAATAATTCAGCCGATTATGTGTTCTGGTCGTCAAAGCAGTGGCATTGCCCAAAAAACTTGTTGATGACCAGAACACATAATCGGCTAAGATCTGTTTGATAAGATTATAAATAGGCATAGGGGTCAAAATATGAGACGGAACGGTAAGAGAGCCGCAAGTTCCCTTCCCAAGCAGCGAGCGAACGCCGCATAACTAAGCGGCTACAAGTTGCTGGAACTCCCACTACCCGTCTGTGTCACGGCTCTTTCATTTGTTCCATTAGGCTTCATTTGTTCCATTCCATGGGATATGCGTGACGTCACACCTCATACTCGCACGACTAGCGTTTAGCGGTCTCGATCCCATTTTCCTGAAAGTTTTGACTCTAAGCTCAGTTGAGGCCCGTATAACGTGACGTCATGAAACTCAGCTGTAGACAGCACTAGGCGTCTGAATGACGGGTAGACTGGTAGACTATAGCAGCGATTCCTAAAGTGGGTTCCGTATAAAAGCCACCAGGGTTCCGCGAAATTATTATACCACAGCTAAGTACAAATATTATTTTGATTATGAAAAATATATGTTATGAGAAGAACTCATTGCTGTTATGTTAGTAGGCGAGATAATAATAAAATTAACAAAAATTCAAAAAAACGACATCACTGATGAAAATGTACATTGCACTGAAACCGATTGATCTGCTGTCCGTTGAGGAGTTCCATTCTGCATCTCCGAAGTTCTTCATTAGATCTTCATTCAAGGACCATGTGGAAAGTATACCCTTTCAAACAAAAAAATAATCATCAAAATTGGTTCACATAGAAAAAAGTTCTGATTGAGTACGTACTCCTTTTTGAAGGCGATAAAAAAAGCTGGCTCAGCCCATAAATAACAGTGTCTTTGATTTGTAATTATTTAATATGGGGTTCCATAAAATACAAGGCATTTGTTGAACGTTCCGCTATCTTAAAAGTTTAGGAATCCCTGGATTATAGAATCATGTCGTCTTCCCGAGTGACAGATTAGTCACTGTCTTCCTGTCACCGCCGGAGTCGATATATCTCATTCCTCTTTTAACTTGCGCTATATTCTTTAGTCGTATCATTTATATTCTTTGCTACGGTACTGTTTTACGTAACTTTAGCTTTTTTGCCCAGCTAGTGGGTCATGTAAAATTGTACAGGCTACATCTTACTTACTTTCTTATGATACTGTATTTATGCCTAGGAAAATTATAAAGAAATTATGTGTGTGTTGTGTAAGATTGCGTGTGAGTGTAGAGTAAAATAAATCTATACAAGCTGAAATCATTTAATAGAAAAGACAAGGTCTAACTATATGCAATTTTCCACACATCCTCAGAAAGTATCTCTTCGAAATAGCAATCAAATGCCTACACTCGTATAAAAAGTGACAGCCCGACAACACACGTGTAGCGCTGACATATTATTATTGTAACAAAGTATGACGTCATATTGTGAAGCCCGTTGCTCTTTTCAAATCTCGGAAGCAATTATACACGCGCGCGCCTTTCTTTTGTTTTCCCTCCGAGCGAATAAACTACTGTCACCTTGTTATGTTTATAGAAGGCGTACGGAATAGCACAAGTTATAGAAGAACCTTTTCATTGAACGAGCGAGCGAAGCGAGAGAAGTTCTCAGAGTCTTCTTGAACAATCCAGCGTTTGTTTAATATGTATGTTCGACGATAACTTGAGAATCCTGAGAAAAGCTGTTTCCGAGATATGGTGTTGTAAAGTATAATGTTAACTAAAAAACGGGGTTCCTTAGGAAATATGGTTTTTATTTGAGACTTTGAAGTGAACTGACATAAGAATTTTGAATATAAAAAGAGTTCCAAAAAGGGTTAATAATAGTAGGTATATGGATTTGCAATGCGCGCGCGCCTGTGCAAATGGTTTTTGCAAAAAGTATACAAAGCGAGTTCACAGTTCAGAGCAAACTACTACTCTTCCGTTCGGAGTTGTGACGTATCCAATTGTTCAACGTACACAATGTGTGCTACAAAGAGCCTTTTTCACGGCTGTCAAATTCCGCTTTTTCTGAAGATATTATTAATCTGTGTAAGGGAAATTTGACAGCCACAACCCGGTTCTTGTATGGCCAAGCCTATGAGCGCCATCTACCAAGGGCTTTGAAGTCAGCTTTTAACTGTCAGTTGAAAACGGGCCATAGAGCGAAGGCGAACGACCGTTCTGGACCGTCCCACATATGCCCCGGGACGGGGCCAGTCCGTAGAGACAGTACAGTGTTGGGGTGTTGGCACTGAATACACATAGCAGGGCGGCGGGTGACGGCTTTTATCGTCCCAAGTACCAGGGCTTGGACTAATGGTGCTGCGAACAAGATCGCGCACACTGCTTCCGGCTCTGGCTGTCACGCTACGGCTACATGATTCTGAGTGCAGCCCATGTGAAGAGGATTTAAGTGTACATACTCATTTGATGACTTGCCTATGTATAGCGCTAGTAAAAAAATACAATAAAAACAAAAGACAAAAAAGAGTATAGTAGAGATTGGCAGTGTCTTTAAAAAAATGTTATGGGTAATTCTACGGCAGAGCAATTCCCGTGGCATTTTTTATTTAAGGGTTTTCAGATAATTTGATGTTCTCACATTACTTTAGAACACATTAGTAACAATTTTATAATCATGTAACAATAAAATTGTTACTAATGTGTTCTAAAGTAATGTGAGAACATCAAATTATCTGAAAACGCTTAAATAAAAATGCCACGGGAATTGCATAATGCAGCTCTACCGTAGAATTACCCTTATAAGTTTATTTTATAAGCTTATAGAGAAGGACAGTTGCTCAACAGTTTTTTTTTAACATTTAGACAAACATATTATATCGATGTCGATACCTCCTGCTTTTTTTAAGTCTGTTAAATACGTCTAATTCTATACATAAACACAATTTATAAAAAAAAAAAATGAGTTTTACGAAAAAAATATGGGTCTACTAAAATCTAACTCAAATAAATGTTCATATTTAAGACGACGTACGTCTCACAACTAGCGCCGCCAATGGAAAAAAAATCATATATTTTTTTTGGATGCGTTTTTAGCAAAAAACGCTCCTGCGATTCCTCAACGCGAGGCTTAACTATTTTTAGGACCTAAGGTTTGGATTCCAGATCCTAGAACTTAAGAATGCAATCGATTCTCGCCAAAAGTGGCCACTTTTGGCGAGAATCGATTGCATTCGTAGGAAATCCAATCCTGGAATCCAAACCTTAGGTCCTAAAAATAGTTAAGCCTCGCGTTGAGGAATCGCAGGAGCGTTTTTTGCTAAAAACGCATCCAAAAAAAAGATATGATTTTTTTTCCATTGGCGGCGCTAGTTGTGAGACGTACGTCGTCTTAAGTCAGTTATTTTTCTCTACAGCAGTGTACAAGACCGGCGGACCGGAAAACATGTAGTTGGAACTTAAATATCCTCAGAACAAAATTGTCTTTTGTGGAAACTCCACGTGTCCCAGTGTTTTCTTTACGGTCTCCTAACAAACAAGACGAATAGGGGGTGCCATCTATAAATGTTCTATAATGCAGAAACAACTCCACAATATTATATTTACCTACTCGCTTGAAATATTATATTTACTCTGGTTCAAGACCGAACTCGAGCAGAATGTTTCATATCCGAATAGATCTTTGTAAAAGTAATTTACGAGCTCTTAGCGATATATTATATCGATCGATATCGATATCTTTCATGTTTATTTACTTCTTATCATTGTACCACCACACACCGGACATGCAAGATCGGATAAGTAAGCCACATGCGAACACGCAAATGCTGAGGCCTTAGCCTGTAACACAATGGTGCCAAAATGGGCTATCAGTCCACGTCCAACTGGCCAACGCCTAGAAAGCTGCCCTTCACCCTTTTTTAAATTTATTAACAAAAATCCACAGCAATACATAACTTATTAAAATGCTTCTTACATGCTTTTAATAGGTACTGTCTGATTTTGTTATCCTCGTATCCTTTCTGCGTGACTGAGCCAGCGGAGTCTCTTCAATTAAGTATCTAGTTATGTTGGGCTTAAATGCGCCTACTCTAGTATTTATTTAAGTACCTAGCAACAGATTTAATTAACAAAGCCGCCAACTTTCCCACAAATTCACATAGTTATGAAATCCGAACAACCCCCAACAGCTTAGGGAAGGCTTAGATTAGTTCATGAATTTGTGTGTTTCATTTTAATTAAACAATCCGCGGAGTTTTCGTGCTAGTTAATCAGTTCGGACCGTAATCGATGGAACTTCGTAATTCGATTCGGATGATAGGAATTAGTAGGAGTTAGCTCTTTTGCCACATTTTGAAATGTAGCGACATTTATGGTAACTTTTTTTTTAAATAATTACAGCGGTGTGATCCACTGCTGACCAAATCCGCTCCACACTTAACACCTCAGTATTACGATGCCATACACTTAGCCGCAGATAGGAACAACTGGCGACGCATCGTAAGACACGGATTGCTCCGTTTGAATGACCATGACCCTCAGTGATGAGGATACCGACGCAAGGAGGAAGAGAAGGAGGACCCAATGCTGGACAAAGGCTTCCCCCTGTACACTTAACTCGTCTCTATCCTGAGCCATTCTTTTTCGTGGTCAAACTTACTTCCTTTGGCGCTACAACCCTTTGTGGGTGTTGGCCTCCTCCACAGTAGATTCCCTTTTGTCTCCGGCCCTTGCCTCTCTTCGTCAGTTGGTGTATTTGCCTATCTTTCTTGATCCCGCCATCTCCGCCTAAGTCAGCCGTGGCGTGGGGGCGGATCCATAAGTTTATTTAGCAGTAAACTAGTAACTACAGGGTGCACTCTTAGTCAATAGCGAAACTTTAAGTAGGCTGTCTACTGATCACTACAAACAACTTGGAACAGGTGACAAAAAAAATGGAGTGAAAAAAACATCAGCTGTTCCATACAAAAGGCCGACTCAGTACTGCGCCAAATGTATGAAACAGCTGATATTTTTTTCGCTTTATTTTTTTCGCCACCTAGTACAAGTTGTTTGTAGTGATCAGTAGACAGCATACTTAAAGTTTCGCTATCTACTTAGAGTGCACACTGTAGTGACCTCGCCAGGCATTATCTACTCCTTAAATCCTAGCAATAATATGTGATAGGTAGAAAAAATGGCTAGGAAGTACAGAACAAGACTCACAAGGGATTTGGGAGGTTGGTTTAACAGGAAACAGGCCTATGCCAAGCAGTTACGTGGGCACATCTAATCGATATCAACCAAACACCTAGCCAAAACATACTGCATTGCGTTTAAAAATGTTGCAAAATAAGGCGAAAAGATTATAGACTTCTTCCCGTCATCCATTTAAAAACTCACGTCCGACTGTTTACCCTAAACAGTCAGTCGTAAAGCAAAGCCTTCAATACCGCACTGCCACGTTCCTACGAACACCGGATAGGCGTAAAGCTAAGCTAAACTCGGTACACACAAACACTGTAATCTCTCACGTTATAGCGATAGGTTCCTGCGATAATAGAGTGAGGGGTGACAATTCGGAAGGCAAAGTTTTTTGTTCGAAAGTCCGTTATTGGCTTAATCTTATCTTTAGACAATATTGAGAAACTAATTTCAATATTTTTATTTTGGTTCAGTAGTTTGGATTTTACAAAGTTTCAAAGATACGGTTCTAAGACGTCACGCGACGGTCTGCATACTGTTGGCGGTCATAGGAACAAAACATTATGGCGCATAAAAACAAAACTACTGGACCAAAATAAAAAATATTTAAATTAGTTTCTCAATATTGTCTAAGGATAAGATTAAGCCAATAACGGACTTTCGAACAAAAAACTTTGCCTTCCGAATTGACGTCTCGCTATACAAGTGATTGCGATGCTGACATCTGGCTGAAGTCGCGCGTCATGAAAATATCCCAACCCCCCCAATACACCCCCCGCACCGATCCACTACTTTATACAATGTATTTGTTAAAACTATTGCACTGCATGGATTGCAACTATCGACAATTAAGTATTGTGGTCAATTTAAGGACAGTTACGTTAATTACCTAAAAGGTGCATTCTACGTGTATCTTTCACTTCATGGATTGCACATAAGGATCAAACATAACCGTAAATTTATAGACCCAGTTAAAGTATCTTGGAATGAAAGCTAAAAACGTCTAGAATACCTAGCCTAAAATACTTGTGAAATTGAAGGTTAGCGTCTCTTTTTGTAAAGAGAATACTTGAACTGCTACTGCCTCGAGCTTGGCAAAAAACCCACCCCTGTAATCACGTCTTGTTATAATCTCCATAAACAGAACACGTGCTGCGCAAATAACACCCGAATATAGAGAAAACTCCTTTTTAGTAACATAAAGGCTTTCGAAAAAGTTTATTTTTGTACATGAATGTTAATCCTAACATCTAAAGCAAAAAAGCTATTGTGTTTTTTCAACCAAAATGTTATCGTATGAAATCTTTACTAAACTATTAAATATTTTGGCCATTGACCGAAAGTATGCCATTGTGAGAAATATATTGCATCATCACATCGAGAAACGTCTGATTCTACAGGGTGCACTTTCAATGTAAAACAAACCAAAAAATGGGTTAAAGAAAATCAGCTGGTACATACAACCTCTACCGAATGTCTGGATTTTTGTAGCCCCAAAGTAAAAGTTCTTAGTTTTAATAAGTAGAAAATTTTGATGACGAATTCAATTGCACCCTGTAAACAGGGTGTTTCATAAAGGTCCTGTGACACTGAAATGTTTTGCTTAACTCACCAATACAAGCAGCTTTTACTATGGGACCAAGTTTGAAATCTCGCAAAAAATATCAGCTGTCTCATATTAAAATTCGATACCTACTGCACCAAGTGTTTGGAGCAACTGATATTTTTATCGTGTCACACCTTTCTGAAACACTGTATAACCCGTGCCATTAAAGAAACGATATATAAATGGCGGACCCTCTCGCGCCCTCTCGCTTTAATCATATCTCCGTCTATACTCACACGTAACGTTAGCAAAGTCATTTTAGGCAGTCCTGATTAGTCACCTACGCTTGGCTAATAAAACACGCCAAAATACGTTCACCTCTTATTGATTTTTTAATGTTTGTCGAGTTATTTCAACATTGTAGTTTGCGTTAAGTGTTGTTATTTGTTGAGGTTTGTATTATTTACTACATTTTAATATTTTTGATCTTATTTTCATAAAGATTGTTGTTTAATCACAAACCCAACTTAAAACAATTACCTAATCAATAAAGAAAGCATCGTAAAACAATATTTCCGAACCAAAAATGTAAGAAAGTTTTAGGTATGAACCGAAATCGTATTTTCGTAACCTCTTTTTCAGACCTTACCATAGGTACCCGCCGCCATTTTCATATCGTTTCTCTATTGGCACGGCTTATATAAGGTTTATTTTTCCCTACATCATATCCAAGAACCAGCGGTAAGTTTCTGATAAGTTAGAGCCCAACTCATTCCGGATATGACTAGAGATTTCCCCCGGGTGCGATATGTTCTCAAAAAAGTCTGAGACGTCTAGAACTGCGAGGAAATTAATATCTCCCGCTAAGAGTTCGTATTAAAACTTGTCTGCGCTTGTTTTTGTGCGATCAACAGGGACTTCACCTCCGTACACACAAATTCCTAAGCTTTGCATTATCTTAGCTAAAAGTCGAGACCCCTAACTAATAAATAGATTGTGTATTTTGTCCACCATACTGACTCACCTCAATGTACCATGCTGTAAACTTTGGCAACGGAAATATAATAACGATTCTTATAAAAAAATATATATATTTCTATTCAACAAAAAAAGCACATGAACAAAAAAAATTAAGCATAGCATGAACAATAAACAGCAACGGGTTTTATATTTTGAGTGATTCAATTTATTAATAACCATCTAAACTAGACATCGATGTACTCAGATACAAAAGACGTCGACAAAGACCCTACAATCTCTGTCGCCTCTGTGTTTTTATTCTTTCGCAAAACTTTGCAAAAAGCAATTCTATAACATGTTTATTCGCGGTGAATATTATTATGACGGCTTCCAGACATTTCCTGCCGGTATGTTCATTTTGACGGAACACGCCAACTTATATTTAATTTCGTCAAGTTCCCAAGACGCCAGGCGTGAGTCTCACACAGTTACAAGACGTAGAAAGTCCGCCTGGACACTAATACTGACACCATTGACCCCAAAATGAGGGCTTTTCTTTGACACTGTCGGTCGATTCGGTTTGAAATGTGTTTCTTTTTGTAAGTAAATTAATGATTCGACCCATTTCGAACCAAATTATCTGCGAATCTTGCCTTGCGAATCATTAAAAGCTAACACTGTCAACTGACACTAATTTGATGAACTTCTTCTTCGTCGTTACGCTCTTGTCAGACCGGTCGTGGTCCGCATGTAGTACTATCAGTGGCTGATGTTGATAATAATGATGATGCCACGCCATTTATTCATTTATTTTGCCCGGGTGCATTCATACAGTGTTTTCCCCAGTCAGTCCATCGCATCGGTGGTTTTCCCCGAGTTCTCTAGTGCCTTCCACCCTTACCTGCATTACAATGCGCTCAATGGAGTTGTTGTCTTGTAGGGAATTGATGAACTAGATGGACAAAATCCAAAATGAACTATCATAGTAATCTATCTAAACAGATAGGTACTTGATTACAAAGTAAACAGGTTTTTTTTTTCAGACAGGACCATACAAAAGACTTTCTGGGTCATTCTATTGAAATCCACGAGTTCCGATGTTTGTCTTGTGTAGCATCCCTAGACGTGTTATTATGACGAAACTTTATCAATGACTCGGCTGGCGGCGACATTTGTTTTTCTGGATACTTACCTTTTACTTCTTGGTCATTTAGCGGCCAGCAACATTATTGTAGGTACTTTTTCTGCTGTCCTTTTTTTCATCTGGGGTTCGAGATGAGCATTGGGCACACAAGAATATGTTTTCAATATCTCCTTTCCGCCCATATCCTCTTTTCAGATTTGGACAGATACATACGACGTTTGACTGTGCAATAATCTGCATGGATTTCAGTAGCCCCGAGAGCATGTATTGTAATATCTTCATGCCACAGGTTTTGATGCATAAAAGTTATTAAAATAGGGTTTATTGTATAGGTCACATTCTGGTAAATTCAGCGAATCTAAGGCATCTCTACTAACACTAGATGGGTGAAGGAATAATTCGGAAATTTCAGTGCCTGGTACAGTCGGCCACACGCTAGGATACCCCTTTTTGTTCGATTGGCGCCCTTATGCCCCGCGTGGTAAGAGTTGCCATAGGGTATCTGTGACTGAGGCCGACCGTACATAGTTTAGATAGAGTAGGCTTGACATAAATTAACATAACTTATAAGCGAGTCAAACCTAGAAAAGCTCTAGAACAATAAAACTTATCTGCTGAAAAATTGCCCATTTCGTATGGAGATCAAAGAGTTACCCTCCTCGGTGCATGAAGCGCTTCAAAATAACAGATTGCGCGCTATCCCTACTTAATACATAGCGAGTGGTCATGAAAAAGCACGAAGAGAAAAAATCGGGCTAAGAATGAGTCATGCAACCGCACTGTAAGGTTTCGTAGTCTTAACAGGTCGGGGCTTAATATTAGGTTTTTACAGTTTCCATAGTTTTCAACAAGTGCCTAGTGGAAGAACACCGTTGATTTTTTAATTAATTAAATATGAACGCTGTGGCGGGAGGAAAGTATTTTTTTATATTGTTTTAATTGACTTTCACAGGGTTTTAACAACTCAAAGCTATGCAACAAACATATTTTTAACTTTGACCTAATACAAAAAACAAAAAAGCTATGAAGTTTTTTTTATTAATTTTAATCAAAAAAAAATAAAATAACAACATTTTTTTACAGAATTGACTTTTTGTTGACCAGTAGGTTGCACCCTGTAAACATTTTAAAATATTTTTTGCAACACGTTGTATTGTACAAGAGTTAACTCAAAGGGGTTTCCTCCAAGACGACGGGACCTTAAACATGGTTCGCGTTCAACCACGCCATCTCATTTGTCTAGTGAAAAAAATCTGTAAGGCTTATCCAGGCCCGAAATAAAATGGAGATGAAACGGAAGGATGTTCGAGGTAGAGCCGGGAGTCCCTGTATAAACTCGTGAAATATCACCGAGCACAGGAAGAAAATCCTTTCTAACGGCCGAACTCTTCTTTTATCCTTATTTCGGCCGGGTTTAGACTGCATGAGTTTGCGAGTGTATAACCCATGCCATTAAGGCTCGGTATAAGGCTAACTAGCGCAACCAATGTTGAAAAAATCATATGTCCCTTCAGAAAAAGTTTCTGACAAAATCCTAAGATGAGCTCATGCGCCATGCTTTTCTAGATTTTTAAGTGTAGGTACCCAACTCAATTTCTAGTCTTAAGCTGAAAAATTTCGAAGAGGGTATCTACACTTAAAAATCTAGAAAAGCATGGCGCATAGGCTCATCTTAGGAATTTTTCAGAAACTTCTAAAGGAAGATATGATTTTTTTAATATTGGTGGCGCTAGTTAGCCTTATACCGAGCCTTAAAGAAAACATTTAGGATAGACTTCAAAACTAGCGTTGTTGCGCTTTGATTGCATTAATTAGAGCGAGAGGGCGAGTGTTTTGAAGTACATCCTAATTGTTTTCTTTAATGACACCGATTATATGAGCGAGGAAGTGTGAGTTTATTAATTAGGTGCAACACTTACCATTGATTTACGATAGACAGCTTAGTCGGCCTAGCCCACAGGAAAGACAAGTCAATACCTACGTGTGGAGCAAACTAAGCGGGTTTCCTCACGATGTTTTCCTTCACGGTTAGCGAGTGGTTTTGCCACTTCAAATTCACAAATGTACGTGACTTTGAAAATAAATGAAGTCTTAAGTACACTGGTACATGCTTGCGCCGGGAATCTAACCTGGGTCCTTCGCTTCCGAGTCCAATCTTCTACCACTAGGCCACCATCACCACACATCTATTGTGAGTGAAGGTGCCACTGGACGCTGTATAAATCATCTCATTACGTAGATGCAAAGACCGTAGTTTTTTCGGTCTACGAGAAAAATTATTGAACGAGCGAGCGAAGCGAGCGAAGTTCTCCGAGTCTACTAGAACAATCCGGCGTTTGTATGTTTGTATGTATGTTCATCCGACGATAACTTGAGTAAATTCGGTCGGATCGTTATGAAATTTGGTAGACGGGTAAATTAAATTAAAAGAATTTTTAAGTTTGAACATGAGCCAAATCGGTCGAGGGGTTGCCGAGATATGGGGTTGTTAAGTTTATGGGTTCGCGAGTTCACAGTTCGGGGCGAACCACTAGTTAAATTTGAATTAAAGTCAAAACTATGACTTATTATCAAAGTGTGTTTGCATAAACTGTACTGTAAACTTATTTTCTGGCATCAATTTATAATTTTATACCTCTTGTATAAACCAAAGTGGAATATTATTTCGTTTTTCCGAAATTTAAGTTGAGTTTTTAAATATATTTTCTTATTCTATTGTATAAGTTTTATTGTGGCTGTTACTTTCAATTATTTTAACACTATTTCTTATTGTCAGCCAAAAGACGCTCCCTGCAATGCGTTAAACAACTTTGTGGCGGAGTAATGTGAAAAAGTTATAGGAATTACGAAGTCTGTTAGGACTTTAGTACTTTGTCGCAATATGGTGTTTGTCACGTTCTTTCACATTACTTGGGCTCTAAAAAGCTTCCAACTTTGAGATACTGATTTAGGTCTTCTATTCACATCGAATATTATAGTGTAGGAATTCTTGTAAAAAATAATGTTGGTGTACAATAAAATGTTAGTTCTATATACTGGGTGTTAAAAGATCGCCAACAAAGCGGGAACCACGTTTTGTCCTCATTAACGATAATTTCTTCCCAAGAAACTATGCCTCGGAAATCAACTGTTTCCGAGATAACACAATACAAACAATTCAATTCTATCTTCGATTTCTATTTGTGCCAGTATCTTAACAAATTCATATTAGGTATGGTACTTTTGCATCAAAAACCTTTTTACAAATTAAAAACGAAACTTTATTTTTATATCTGGTTAAGCCTTTAAAATTGGAGATAAGTACTTTATTTACGTTGTAAGTATACAGGTCAATACGTGTGGAGACAACTGAGCTGCGGGTTTCCTCACGATGTTTTCCTTCACCGTTAGCGAGTGGTATTGCTACTACAAATTCACAAATGTACGTAACTTTGAAATTAAACAAAGTCATAGATACATGCCCGCACTGGGAATCGAACCTATTGACCTGTCTTTCCTGTGGGCTTGGTCGACTAAGCTGTCAGGATGGTATAGGTGCTGGGCAAGCCTACTCCATCTAAAAACAATGTCCCAGGCACTGCAGCGCCGAGTGGTCTCTTCACCCATCTAGTGTGAGTGAAGGTGCCACTGGACGCTGTATAAATCATCTCATTACGTAGATGCAAAAGGCCTTAGTTTAAGTATACAATGGTATTTTATTTCAGGGCATTTATCTCAATTTTGGCGCATGTTTGCAGGCGTTCATTAATCATCGTTATTGTCATGAGTGTGTATAGGATTTCAAACACAAATAGCTCGGGGGATGCGTGTGAAATTTGGGACTTCTGGATAAAATTTCAGGCTCGGCAGTGTACAGTTATAAAAGTAAACCTATTCGGATTTATCTATTAATAAATTATGTATTACTCGTAAGTACTTTATCTACGTAAATATACGTAATTGAAATTAAATTGTTTTCTTATCCTATCATATATTTCTTATAGTGCAACTGCTGCTACCGTGTTTTCGCTCTCAGTCCTGTCCATCCAAAGGTTGTCTGGAAGAAATCTTATAGTTATTTTTAAATGTTTATTTGTAAAATGTTTTCGTTTGTGCATTAAAGAGTTATTTACTTACTTACTGTACTTGTTGGTGTGAGTAGAAAATAACACGATGCCAGTTTTATGTATTGTGCTACCTCCACTCAAGCTGAGAGGATGGTATAGGTGCCGGGTAAACCTACCCCATTTAAAAAACTACGTCGGTACAAGTTGTTATAAAAAAAAATTAAGTAGTCCAGAATGGAGAGAAGAGTGGATGACCATGAATAAGACGTTGGATTTTTTGTAATGTTTAGCACGTTCCACGTTCCGAACACAACGCCTGCTTGTTCATGAAAACAATACCTACACCACATGCGGGTGTTCGTGAATGTTAAATACCTGTCAATCAAATTCACAAAAATGTACACAGCTTTAAAAATAAACAAAGTATGACCGCACCGCACCGGGAATGAAATTCGAGTCCATTGTTCTAACCACTAGGCTACCACCGCTCTTTCTGAACTTGTAGTAACAATAAAAACGCTATCAGCGAAGAAAAACATTGTGAGGAAACCGGCGGCTTAGTTGGTTCCGCATTTATGGACACTTGTCTTTCCTATGAGCTAAACTGACTAAGCTGTCACGGTGGATTAAAAGCCTACTCCATCTTTAACAACGTCCCAGGCACTACAGCGTCCGAGTGCGGTTACTTTACCGATCTAAAGTTTCGCATAGCGGAACTAAAGTTTCATATTTTTCTAAGTAAAGTTTTACCTATTTATACTTAAGAGTAACCCTTATATTGATAACAAGTTTGACATCAGCCCCTCTACCCTTGACGTATTTTTCCAATACGGCCGCAATATGGCGCAATTTTCAAAATTTAATATTTTACAAATTAAGACGCATTTTGTGTTTTATTGAATAAAACAGCCTTAACTTTGAATAAACATTACATTTAAAATCAAAGCATTGGCATTACTTTGCGAATTCAAGAGAAATTAATTTTAAAACTTTTTCAATTTGATCGCAATAGCGTCAAGGGTAAACTTAAAGTTTTATCTAAAGAGCAAAAATAATAAAAACACGTTTTTTGTATGGGCCCCCCCCCCCCCTTATTTTTTATAGGATTTTATTATTATTATTATTTGTTGGATGTAATCCGATAGAACAACACAATATGTGTTATTCTGTCGGATGTCTGTGAAAATTTCAACTGAGTACCTATTACGGTTCCAAAGTAGGACAGATGGACATACTGACAGACAGAGAGCGTAGGCAGAGTAACAGGGTCCCGTTTGGCACTCTTCGGGTAAGGAACCTTAAAAAATATGTAAGCCGCGATTTCGACCCAGCGTATTCAGACAACAGTTTCAGTGGGTAGGCGCCTTTGACGCAGACTTATCACAAGGATCGCTGTCGCAGAAGATCCTTTGAAACTCGCAAAACAATCTCTTTGTCGGCTTGATCAAGATTATTGCTTACAGAACACAAAATACCAAGGCCGAGAAGACCAGCACTGTGTACCCTTTTCTAGAGTCTGAGCCTGCACATTTTCAGAGGCCTTATGCTTAGACCCAAGCGGTCGAAGCTCTCATCCAGTGTGAGATGACATGCCACCAATGAGACTCTGTATACATCATCCTGTCTACAGGCCCAGGGTATTTTTTTAAACTGAGGCCTTTAAGTCCATGTTATGCGTTTATAGTGTCCAGCCGCGAAAGCCCCTCACACTATGTGGGTGAAGTGACCATTCATACACTTGCAAAGTCCAGAACGTGTTTTAGATGGAGTAGGTTTGTCCAACAGCTCCGTTATTAAAGTATTGTTTTGTACTCGTTGAGGAAGTTCTAATCAAGATTGTGTTATGTTTTTATTGTGCAAAACTTTTCTTCTTAGATTAAGACTGCCGTATTTCCTGGTTGGTTACCGGGCACTTTCCAGGCGATTTTTTTCCCGCCCTTTTAACCGACTTCAAAAAAAGAGAAGGTCTCAAAAACTATCTTCACAGCTTAGTCGGCTGGACACACCCCTTTTACATAATAAACCAATAGACTAGTTCCTACGAGTGTCCGTAAATGTGCAAATTGAGTGAACTTTCTGAACCATTCAATTTCGTAACAGTGTCGATGAATCGGATTAACAGGTTCTGTAGTTTCGAGGAGTGAAATGTTGGCGCCATTGATCTTGCTTTCTTGCTAGGTTCGCGACAACTTTTGTAGCCAGCGTATTATGATACGATTCTGTGAAACTCAGGGACCGTCGTAGAATGGCAACTACTTTCCTTCGATATAAACTTTTTTTACGGGGCCCCTCAGTCGTTTGTATAGACGTTGTGCGACTATTTACGTAAGTACAACTACTAAATTCAAAATTCCCCGACTTTTAAATTATAAATTAGAATACCCCATAAACGGCTGAACCTATTTAGATTAAACATATCTAGAAACCATGTCAAAAAAACCTGCTTTCAAATTAAAAACCGTATCCGAATCGATTCATCCGTTTATTAGCTACAATGCCGCAGACACACAGACAGACCCCTCTTTTTGGGTCGGGGGTTAATAAAACGTCTAGTAGCATCTTCACTCGCCTTAGTTATAGTTGGAGAGCTGGTGACCAATCGAGATATTTTTTCGTACAAGGCTGGGAGTTAGTAGGCTGATAGAGTAGACTTCGCTGAGTTTGGGAAAAATATTTTTTTGGTCCGGTCGCGGTTGAAAGTTAGATTTTTTCGACTTTGAAAGTTTAAATGTATGGGTTGAGTCATTTCTTTTTTGTCTACAAGGCTGGGAGTTTTTAGGCTGCCTTTTTAGTCTCCGCTGATCACGAAATCACTATTTATTACTAGCCATACGCGGTATAAATATTGTTTTTTATAACCTAGAAAGTGTGAATTTTTGGGTTATAAAAATCAAACTTTCAACCACGCTTGGCCAAAAAAACAAATATTTTCTTGTTCAACGGAGTCTCAACCACTAACCTAGAAGTTTCTAGCCTTGTACGACAAAAAAAATATACTGAACCCATACATTTAAACTTTCAAAGTCGAAAAAATCTAACTTTCAACCGCGACCGTGCCAAAAAAATATTTTTCCCAGACTCAGCGAAGTCTACTCTATCAGCCTACCAACTCCTAGCCTTGTACGAAAAGAAGAAGTTTCTGAAAAAATCCTAAGATGAGCCTATACGCCATGCTTTTCTAGATTTTTAAGTGTCGATACCCTCTTCGAATTTTTTTTGCTTAAGTCTAGAAATTGAGTTGGGTACCTACACTTAAAAATCTAGAAAAGCATGGCGCATGAGCTCATCTTAGGATTTTGTCAGATACTTCTTTTGAAGGGACATATGATTTTTTCAACATTGGTGGCGCTAGTTAGGCTTATACCGAGCCTTAACAGAGTGCAATAAAATCGGAGGCCACCAAAGGATGTTTCCATAATAACGTATTTTATTGATCTCACCCCACCACAGGAGTCTTATGGTCTTACAGAGCTCCCGGCAAAATTACAGCCTGTAAATGTGCAATATGAGAATTATTGGAAAAGCGTAAAGCTTAATGCCTTCACAAATACTCGGGGAGTTTATGGAAGGAAAATTTAAGAAACATTTGTTCCACTTTCAAAATAGCTGTTGTTCCTTTCAACGAATGAAGTTCTCGGAGGAATAAATAAGAAGTTTTCTTTCACGCAAGTTCGAACTCAGCGCAGAATATAAAATATCAAATTCAAACTCGTGTCCGAGATTACGCTCGGCCGTCCCCGGAAATCGATTTATGGCTAACACAAAGTTTCATGCATAGCCAAGTATGTAATGTTTCATGCATGCACACTTACTGGTAAGAGTACAAGACAATAAGTTTGTTATCTACTTGCAAGTTCGGTCAGTGATATGCTAGGGTACCCCGTGGTAGTTGTTTGCATACGCGGTATAAGGGCGTCAATAAAATAAAAAACCGGCCAAGTGCGAGTCGAACTCGCGAACTGAGGGTTCCGTACCGCCGCACATTTTTTTATATCTGGTTGTATAGACTCTCGGTGCCTGAGTCTGACTCGCGTTTGACCACTTATTGTTATACTATAAATAAAGTATGCCCTATAATCATATCAAGTTTGATGCTTAGTTTTACAGTTTTTACGATAGAGCAAAAAGTATAAAAACACGTTTGTTGTGTGGGGACATTATTTTTTAATATTATCAAACTTTTATTATTTGTTGGGGAATCCGCTATGGACAGAAAGCGGAGGCAGAGTAATAGGAGCCCTAGTTTGGCACCCTTCAGCTACGGAACCCTAAAAAGGGTCGTACAGTCTAAAACACGTAGACCATTATATGCGTGCACTCTATTCAGTTACGTAACGGAAGACTTTGCAACGAAAATGTAAAGGTAAACGTTCTGTTGACTATAAGTTTGAATATTTTTTTCTTTAATAGTGCAAAACAAAAAACAAATGAACACCAGTTACCCAAAAAAAATCACTTCAAAAGGACCTTTTCAGACATCAGCTCCACCACCAAATTCTTAAACATCTCCCACAACACCGATCGAAGACAATTGCTCACTCCGACGTAGCAGTAGATAGGGTAATAATTCACTGTATTTACGAACGGCATATTGCGATATAAAAAATGATGGCGCAGGCTTTCTAAGCGACGCGGCCTCATTCCCCGCTTATCACACCCGGCTGATAAGGCGGGCCGAAAGCCGTAAAACGCAGCGAATTGACGAGATACACACTTATCCCATTTTGACGAGCAAATTCTTCATTGAGGCCAACTGGCGTCTGAGGCGCGATAGCCTTTTGTTTATCCCTCCGAGCAAATATAGAACGATCCCAGTTTCGACTTTTGCTTGCCCATTTTTCCTTCAAACGAAGTTGAGCTAAGAACAAAGTATTTCCTTTTAATTTACTTTCCTTTAACCCTTGTCTTTGTTCTAACAAGTTTCGAGGGGCACTGTTACAATACCCAAAATTAAACACTACTAATAAAATACAAATTTCGTAATAGAATTTGTTTAATTCGGTTCGTGTTTAATGTTCTTCCCGTGGGCTGAATACTGGTCTCGGATCAATAAGATTCGCAGACGTTTTCTTGAATAAAATTGGTGATATCGCTTTAACTTTACGCGGTTAGGGGCTTAAGATAGAAGTTCAGAAACTCCACCGGATTTATCGGTGCCCTTGCCAAGATAAAAAATAATATGATCTAATCAGAGGAAGCCGGAGACTAAAGATCTTCGAAAGGATTATCACTTAGAAAGAGAGTTGATTTCCTCTGGCAACGACTTGGAGGAAGGAGGTCATTAAGAATCCCCTGTAGGACCGTGGGAACTAGGCGATGGCCAAGCGCGTGAAACACTGTTTTCTATAGCTGTTTCACCCAGAGCGAGACGAGGCGCGGGCGGAAAAAGTGAGAGGCAATGCGCCTGTATGAGTCTACGTGTGTTCGTGTCCTTTCGCGAGTATGTAGTTGTAGTTTTAATGTAATAGATCTATTTTCCCAAATTTTTTCGTAGTTCCGCTGTCATTTCTATCTTTTTTTTCTGACAAGTACAATAAATTATTGATGTTCCCAAGGTAGTTCTCCAATAGGCAGTGTAATAATGTAAGTAAATAACAGCTGAAAGTAACCCCTTTTTCAGGCTATTTTTTTTATTATTAAAACCTTTTGCAAACCTCCGTATTGGTCATCTACTGATATAAACCAAGTTTCAGCAAAATCCAGCCTGTAGTTTAGAAATTAAACCGGAACTACGATTGTATGGGAAAATCATGCTCGTGCACCCTCTTAAGTCAAGAGGTTTAATAAAGTATTTTCCCTCTGCTCTAGTAATTTCAAACGGGTTCAATCGAATCTACGGGTTGAAAGTGCACAGACACTTCGTAAGTCATACGGCAAAGCTCAAAACGCATTTTAATTACTTTTTGCCATCTGCAGTTTATGGACTTTGTCAAGAACATTTGGCGACCTTAGAGCACTTAAAGTAATGAATAAATTTCAGTCGGTACACTCGTGTACATAATTACACCGAATAAAGTTAATTGCGCACCTACATAATGTTTGTTGAACGAAATGAGCGGACATATTAAACTGAGCCCCTGATAATGTGGCTATTAAAAGACCTCAGAGCTAATTGTGCATAAATTATCAAGCTTTATGAGAGCCCGGTCACAAAAACCAGCTTTACATTAAAATATTAAACGCACCTTATTCATACGCGATGAATGGAATTACATACTTTGTGTAAACCGAAACTTTTCAGTGCGAAAGACGCGATTCAATAGAATTTCATTTTAAAGCAGCAATGATATTTTTATTGAATATTGGCACTATAAAGCGCTCTTTTATCCGGGGCTAGTTTAAGCGTCTATCAAAAGAGAAGATAGGGAAGTGGTGGCCTTTTCGGAAACAGTTTGGCGGACTTTCAATCATGAAGGTACTCCGGTGTTATAACCTCTTTCAGATTATGTGCTTATTTTGATACAACTCTTATCAAAGTGAAGGTTGTACTTGTAGTTCCATGGTTAAATTTTGGTCCAAGGTTGAATAAGAAGCAATATAATTGACGCTCTGATATTTATTTACTTACTACAGGTTAATTCTGTTAGCTGCCTTATTTCCGCTTAACTGAAAAGACTCTATGCATGAGTATAATTTTCTGTATCTTATAAAGTCTGAAAGCTCTTGCTGAGTACGATGGCCTTATATACCATTTTATTACCTCAGAGAAGTGCACTGTAGTGTACTGTACACACGGCTGAATATTAAACTTTCCTTTCAGATTGAGCATTATTTTTATTAAAAGTCATATCAAAAGAGTTCAATTCAAATTTGCATTTGTGCATCGTTTCAAGTGCCGTAATGTGTACGTAATGCCAAAGTTTGCACGCAAGTGTTGAGTTAAAATCTCTAGTAGGACGTTATCATAATATTTTTATTTAATCTCGCCATAGTCGCCATAGTCGTCTTGACTCATACAGTATGCTTATATCTAGACTAGCTTTTGCACACCGCTTCAATTTCATAACACACACAGTTGCGAAGAATACGGATCAAAGCCTTATTGACATTTAAAAGTTGTGTTTCTTATCCAAAATATATCCTAATAATATTTAAAACGCTGCTTATTGAAACAAAAGATTGTTTGACATCAATTCTGATGCTGAGCTCGTAACGAAACTACGTAGTGGACTACTACATACGTATAATTAGCAAATTTCCTTACGTATTTATGCTGAACAATTTCGTCGCCAATCTAGACACGCGGTAGCGTGTCAAGCCAAGTTCTCAAGAAAAACTGGCGAACGCACCGTGTGTCTATTTTCCCGAACCATTTGGACGAACTTTTTACCCCTTCATAACTCTTTATCTATTTTACATAAACACATGAAATTTGGCTCATTGATTGAGACCCCTGAGATGAACTACAGTGTCAAATTTCATAGATACAAATGTAATGGTTATTGAGATATTAATGTCAAAAAATCGGCATTTTTAACACTTACATATAGAAAAAAACTAAAAGCCACTTCCAGATGACTTAGAAAGTCGAAAATTGGCACTCAGCTTGGTAATTGTATGTAATCAAAGGAAAAAGTCCGAAAAGTGTGATTTTTTACGATTTGAAATATTTGCGAATTAATCAATTTTTATTAAAACTTCGCCTGTCAAAACTCTAATAGCAAATCGCACCGAGTGAGATAGTGTAACTATTTGGCAGACAAGTCTTTGCAACTTCGTAATGAGAAGATTTATACAGCGACCAGAGGCACCTTCACTCACACTAGATAGGTGAAGTGTCCACTCGGCGCCGTAGTGCCTGGGACATTTTGTACACCTTAGAACACCTCAGAATGCGGCTATGTGTGTGTTAGGTAGGCGGGGCGTGTGCTTACGCGGAACGGAATGAGGCTGTGTGTGTGCGGCTAAACGAGTGCGTTTGTAAGGAGAAGTTCTATTTGTATTAATGGTGTCTTGTTATTACATTGTTGTTGTTATTAATAAGTGTGTAGAAATAGGTTGTAACTTGAGATATCTTAAGGCTCCATAGGAATAATAGAAAAAAAATATGGGACGTCGATAGTAACAAGAATGCTCGTAAAATTACTATTGAATTTAATCATAATTTACTAGCTATGAGCTAGAACGTATCAAGACCACGTTTCAGATACTAAATAATGCACATGTTCACCGGTAACAATTCCCTATTTGCTAAGCATAATATGCTATTACTATTCACAAATCACAAGAAGTCTTGACACCGCTCTTCTCTACATAATATTAGAACTAGCTTTAGCAGAGGTCAGGCTTACGTTGCACTATCTAGAGATAAATCACTAGACGTTGTGCATCTCATAAATCTAGATCCTAGTCAAGTTAAGGAACAAGAAAGTTCTTAATTAAAATACAACCGCCTGCGAAGGTTATACCGCCCCGATTAATTTTAATAATATTTATTTCTTTACAAAAAGCTTTGATATCCCACCCAAAACATTTAAAATGTGAAAATTTTGGAGCCAAGTTCATTGCGTGGTTATTGATTTCACCGACAAAAGAATTGAGATCTAAATGGGTGCCAAGTTTTTAGGTAATCCTGAAATTGACTTGTTAAATTTCAACAGTCGAATTAATTACACAAACCAGAAAATGTTGAATAAATAGAACCTCAAGTTATGACGCGGCTAGTTTTTGCAGGCAAATACATAAAAAAATATTTGCCTATATCGCACCCCCCGGCGAATAAACCCGTAACATCAAAAACGTAATTGTTCAGGAAAAAATAAAAACTGTTTTTTCGTCACAACTCACTAAGTACCAATGGTAGAAAAGTCATTTAGGTATCAATTTACAGGTTTTTTTTTAGCTCACTACATATTGAAACATTATTAATCTATAGATAACACTACGGAAGTTATTAAACAAAATGTATGATACCAATATTAAAATCTTGTTTTATTACTGCAAAGTGATATTACGGTTTTATTCGTTGTAAAATCGAAACCGAACATTTACGGCATCATAGTATTATAGGAATATTCGCTGATATTTTGCATAGATACTCTTTTCGGTAAGAGCACATTATGGCTCTATTCTCGGCATATGTAAAGTGACTCTGTTAGATAATGGCTCATTATCTTTTTATTCTGTTACAAATTTCTAAGAATATGAAATGTAATTGTACATTACAATTTTTTATATACATTTTAATTCTCCATAAGTGCCCCTTGTAGCAATGACTTGTATAAAATAAGTAGGTAAAGGAGTCCAGGAAATTTTGAATACCTACCCAAAGTAGTTAACGAAACAAATCGTATTAAAAATCGACAGTATAAAGGAAGAAAAACACAATTAAACTAAAAACTTCCAAAAACAAAGGCAAAAAAGTTAGCAAAAAGTGAATTTTTCAACTTTTTATGCCTTTGTTTTTGGAAGTGTTTGAATCATTAAATAATAATTTAATTCGAAACTTCTTCTTTTTCTGGTGCCTCTCCACTATTGGGGCTTGGCAGTCGGCTGTTCATTATGTCATTCTGTCCTTAGCTAGACTACAGAGATCTTATATGGTGACCACTCCTGTTCATTCTTTGATGTTTTTCAGCAAACTCTTTCTTCTTCTGCCGACGCTTTTTCCTTCCTCAATCTTTGCCTATCAGGATAATTGGAGAAGTCTATCGTATCTAATCACATTAATTACTTATCTATGTCTATTGGGTGTTTTAAATGAGTTCTCTTTTGTATAACATATCCTTATCCTTATACTTAAGATACCACTACTTTTGGAAAGCTTCAATTTTCCTATTTATTTGATATTTACGATCCATTTTTCAAATACATTCACAACCGTCGTACATTTCTATAGGCTAGATATAACATTGAAGCCTCCTGATCTGGATCTGGAGGTTATGATTGCATAGCAAATGGATAGAAGATAAACCTTTATTTGATTCATAAACAAACGTAGGTAAAAACCAAAGTCAAGTTAAACCTTAGAGTCTGTGAGTTTTACCAGTTTGATTGGCTTCTTCACAGACGATTATCACCGTGTTAGTCTGGCTCCAGTAAAGGTTCTGAATTATTCGCTTATCTCTGCTATCAATTCTAACGTCTTGTAGACGACGCATTAGTACCTATAACCGGGCTTAGCATGATCAAAGGCCTTCTTGTGTTCAATCAAGGAAATTAAAACGTCAGTTTGCAAGTCTCTGGATTTGTGGTCTAGGTAGGTGCAAAGAAGACTTATCTGGTTCTTAGCCCTGACCTGAAACTGAAATAGCTATTGGCAATACCTATGCTCATTGGACTTCACTCTGATCCTCTCATGAAGAATGAAGAGAAACATACCTGGCTTAACAAACTTATTGTGCGGTATTCGCAGTATTTCTTCATGTCAGTAGAGTGACAAAGGTTGAAATTTAAAAATTTTTTAGTAATATCCCAGTGCTGTAAAAGGTTTTGAAAGACTTAGAGTATGTTTTTAATGGGCTTGAATTAATCTGGTCTTAGTGATTTACCAGTTTTGGCTCTTTTTAGAGCCTTAACTAGTTACTTTTGATCAAAGGATTGAAGGACCAGTTTCATAGATCAGTATATTGGCAAATAGCGTTTTCACGCGGATTTTTATACTTCCTGCATACAGAATTAAATGTATGCAGAAACCTTGGTGTCACTTAAGCCTTATGAGTTCATTTATACATCGTCTAGTGGCAATTACTTACAAAGGCGTTACTAAGTTCAAGTACCTAGGTTTTACGGTAACTGATCCAAACACCCGAGAAGGCGAGATAGAGATCAGAATTAAAAATGCATTCCGATACTCCGCGGCTCTCCACAAAATGATCACGTCCAAGCACCTAACAAGAAGAACGAAAATACGCATTTATAAGAACCATCTTTATGTACGGATGTGAAACTTAGACACTGACGCAAATAGAAAAGATCAAACTCCTGGTCGCGGAAAGGAAAAATCCTGTGAAAAATATTTGGACTCACCAAGGGAGAAGACGGCACCTTTAGGATCCGGTAAAACGCCGGACACATGGCCGAGCCCAACATAATCGGAGAGACTAAAACTGCAAGACTCCGCTGGCTTGGTCACGTATAAAGAATGGGAGAAGATCGGGCAGCTAAAACAGCATACGAACGGCAACCTTGTGCACGTCTACTAGTTGGACGTCCCGAGTATCGCTGTATTGACGAAGTCTCAAAGGACTTGCGCGAACTCCAAGTGGAAGATTAGAAAGAAGTGATGCAGGACGGAGAGAGATGGCGTCTTTTGGTTGCGGAGGCCAAGATCCACTTTGAGTCGCTGAGCCAGCGTAGTAAGTAAGTGGCAACTTCACTCACACCACATGGGTGCAGTGACCACTTGCTGCAGTGACTGGGAAATCAGTCAATGAATTCCGGTTTTATCCTTTACGCAACCCAGCCATCTCCTTTATCTCCAAATTCCATATCATGGTTGTTCCATTCTTTATAGAACTTCGAGCCCACCACTCGTATTTTACACAAGTTTTTTTTTTCTTGTACAAACCGGTTGTGAGAGTTTGTGTAGCCGTTTTCTCTCCATAAGGTTTACTACATCATACGAGACATAAACTTAAGACATCTTCGTCTATCTATAGCTGTTTCTTGTTCTTTATTCCTCGCAAAATCGTCCTTTCATAGTGACTACCACATCAATGACATATTGTTAGATGTATTATTACATCATTACTGGAATAAATATACAGGGTGTTAAAAGACCGCCAACAAAGCGGAAAACCACGTATTGTCCTCATCATAAGGAGCATTTTTGCCCAAGGAACTATGCCTGGGAAATCAACGGTTTCCAAGATAATGAGGTTCAAAGTCGGACTTTTCAAAACTTTTTTTTTGCAGAAGTGTATTCAGTATCGAGTTCTTAACATACCTTCTCAAGAAGCCATATCAAAATATGAATATTTCTTACAAAAAACGATGTTAAAATTGCAACCCGCAATGTATTCTAAACATCGGCACTTCAAGCTTAAGTAACATAAACTTATACCTACGCTTGCGCAATATGACTTCTGTGCGTTTCACGTCCATTGCGTAATAAAATATTTTTCAAAATTATAACCTAAAAAACCAAAATCATTTCCCAGCAATAATTTATCGGAAAAGTGCTTTGTTTTGGTGTCTAGTATGCGTGGCTTTCGGGTCTGTTGGCGGTCTTTTAACACCCTGTATAACAACAAAAAGCTAAACGGTTTTACAGATATAGCAAAACCGGTTCCTATTTTGTAAACATGCATTACAGTCATGGTGATCAAAATATTTCACGAGAATAACGCCGTAAAGGCTTTTGTAATTTCTGCATACAATAAATGTATCAGTAAGGGATGACTGCGGTTTTATTCTTCGTTCAAATTGTTGAGTATGGTCAGACGAATAAAGCCATATTTTTAAATATCTCCTTAAATATGGTATTTCAGGGTCTGAAAAAAATTACACTTATGTATTTGGCATCGGAGATGACGTTTCTGCAATAACAATAAAAAAGCCGTAATAGCACTTTACGGGTTTATGCTGCGGGGGGTGCGATATGTTAAAACTAGCCGCATCATTTCTTGAGGTTCTATTTATTCTAAATTTTCTGGTTTGTGTAATTAATTCGACTGTTGAAATTTAACAAGTCAATTTCAGGATTACCTAAAAACTTGGCACCCATTTAGATCTCAATTCTTTTGTCGGTGAAATCAATAACCACGCAATGAACTTGGCTCCAAAATTTTCACATTTTAAATGTTTTGGGTGGGATAACATCATTTCCTAATAGACTTCCTCAAAGACGTGTCGGAGAGAGATAAAGGCAAAACGGAATAACTCAGAAAAACATTTGGCCACTTAGGAACATGCGGTAAATTGAATTCGGCCAAAACTGTTTCGTTTACTAAGTCAACGGAACTAAAGTAATTGAACGAGCGAGCGAAGCGAGCGAAGTTCTCCGAGTCTACTGGAACAATCCGGCGTTTGTATGTATGTATGTATGTATGTATGTATGTATGTATGTATGTATGTATGTATGTATGTATGTATGTATGTATGTATGTATGAATGTTCGTTCGACGATAACTTGAGTAAATTTAGTCGGATCGTCACGAAATTTGGTAGGCAGGTAAATAAGGTAAAGAGAATTTTTAAGTTCGAACATGAGCCGAATCGGTCGAGGGGTTGCTGAGATATGGGGTCGCGAGTTCAAAGTTCGGGGCGAACCACTAGTAGTCTTCTGTTGTTACTTGTCACATAGGTTGCCATAGTCTCATAGTTTCTGTACTTTCTGTTCTACTAGAAAGCTGTGCGAAGCTTGTGGGGTTTTTAGGGACACCACATGACAAATAAAATAAAAACAACACTGTTACTTTGTTTTATGTACATTGAACTGGTTTATATTGTAATATTACCTGTTATGATAAAATGAAATTACTTATATAATAAAATAACGAACTTGTATCTCTCTCGAGAGAGCTGGATGTGGAATGAGTAAAAAAAGGAATGGAATGAGAGTGATAACTTAAAAATATCTGAATAAAAAAAAAGAACCGAAAGTAAAAATGAAAGAAGAAGGAAAGGTAATGAACATTATAAAAGGTAATGGTGTACACAGTTACAAGCTTACCGTTTGTTTACTCTCTCCCCAGGTGGACACTTTAGAGACTTTGCGTAAGAAGAAAGCAGACGAAGAGGAGAAGCGACGGAAGCGAGACAGGAAAAAGCGCAAACACGGTAATTTATCTTCTATTTTTTTCTAAACTCTTTAAATTAAGTGCTTTGTTTGGTTTTTACTAACGCACTCACCCGTGCTAGGTAAAAGGAAGAAAGATACTACAACTTTCTTAATTTTACAAAGATTTATTATATAAGGTTAAAAAAAGTCGCTCGGGAAGTCGGGACAGGACTTGAACTAGACTTTTGTTAATACCTTTAACTTTATCTTCCCCACGGGTGGCAGAGCGACCAAATTACGGGCTATTTGGACCCGAATAGCCCGTAATTTGATCGCTCTTAATACAAGTAAATTAAAGTGGACTGGACATGTCCCAATAACTGGGCAAGGGCCTTCTCTCAGAGCGAGATTTCGCGTGGCCACTGATAGCTAGGTGTTCGTAAATTGTTACGCTATTAATTACAAAACTATCTAGTTTTTAAACATTTGTGGATGCTCTTTTTGACAGATCACAATGGTGACCGCGACCATAAGAAGAAACGGCGAAAAGAAAAGGCACACGACGAAGATGACGAATCTGACCATGAAAGGTAAAACTCAAAACCTAACTATGTACTTATGTATTTTCAAGTCACCAGCAAGAGAATAAAACTGTGTATAACCAATGATTGAAGACTAACTGCCGGTTTCTAATTTGAGAAATTCGCTGAGCAGGCACTTAAATATCGTTCTGCCTCTGCGGATTTCTCACAAAAGAACGTGACAGAACGATAGTTAAGTGTTTGCTTAGTAAAATTCTCAATTCAGAAACCGGGCCTTAGAAACTTAGTTGTCCATTAGCCTCTGAAAGACAGTCAAACAAATAATCAAAACTCTAATAGTCAAACCTAAAAAAAAACCGAAAAGAAATAATAACTATAAAAAACTGCTGAATTAACATCATTGGAAACGGTTCAGATAGCTATTTGATATAAAAAATATCCTAGAATTTGTAATTTTGGAGTTTTTTTTGTTTTTTATCCTTGAATTTATATTTTTGGGTCACCCTGTACACCTTGTATACCTTCATTACCCCGTCACCCTGTATGTGTATAGTCGTGAATTCATAATACCTTAATTATTAAACCAAGTTAAATCTCTTACCCCTTCCAGCACAAAGAAAAAGAAGCGCAAGAAAGACAAGAAGACCGCCAAAAGCAAGCGCAAAAAGAAGCGCGAAGTCATCGAAGACGAAGAACAATCAGAAGTAATCGAGGACCAACCGCTCAACATTGACCTCCAAAGCACACTGAAGGAACTACGCACGACGTCGCCAACCAAGGACCTCGGGCTTGAAGATCTAGACGCGGCTGATGTCCTCAGCGAGGAGTCCGAGAATGAGTCTTCTGTCTCGGATGATAAGGAGGAGATTGCTGTGGTAAAGGAGAAGAAGAAGAAGAAAGATCGGGAGTACAGCGAGGGGGAGTGGTCGAGCGACAGTGAAGACGACTCGCCTTCGTCCGCCGAGAGTGTCTAGGTAAGTGTTTGAAACATTTTATCACAGACAAGATTTTATTGGTAGGAATAAGAGATTTTCTGACAGCTCATAAGTTGTAGTTCCAAATTTGAAACTAGATGTCGCTGGCATGACATGTTCTTTTTTTAATGCCAGTTCGAGCTCGTTGGCCTTCGCAGATACGTCCAAACATATTTAGGTATTAGTAGTGGAGCAAAATTTGTGTTTCTGGTTCTGCCATTCACTCATACAAGAACAATAACAAAGTCGTGCACTTTTTCATGTACCAAAATGGAATGACGTCTACGACGTTGAAAGATGAAGTCACAGAGCAATGAAGTGAAGAAGACTTTTCTCTTTTGTAAGCACTAATTTACTCTGTGATAGACCCCACATGTCGGGTCAACGCCATCTGTCACAGCTTTTAGAACTATATTTTTATTTTTTTAGCTGTCAGAAAATCCCCTATTTTATCGTTGGCAAGAACCGCTATCTGCAACGTGTTACAAAACATCATAACTCGTTTTAAACAGGGTGTATAATTGAAAAAAAAAATAGTATGGAACAGCTGATAATATTTTCGAGATTTCGCACTTGGCCCCATAGTAAAAGCTTGTATTAGTGAATTGAGCTACCCGCTTCAGTATCACAGGAACTTTTCGTACACTCTGTATAGAAAATATCTTATGTTTAGAAGAGTGGGATAGAGACATGCCACGCTAGCATGTTACGATAAACGCAACATCGTCGGTTTAAATGATCAATGAGGGCTACCGCGCTTGGATTTGCCTCTAGAAGCGATAGTGTTGCGTGAGGTCAGAAATGTGACTGTTTGTATGGGCTACGAGGGTTTATTTAATTTTATAATCTAATTGGGAAGGCAAAGTTTTTTGTTCGAAAGTCCGTTATTGGCTTAATCTTATCTTTAGACAATATTGAGAAACGAATTTCAATATTTTTTATTTTGGTTCAGTAGTTTGGATTTTACAACGTTTCAAAGATACGGTTTTATGACGTCACGCGACGGTCTGCATACTGTTGGCGGTCATAGGAACAAAACATTTTAGCGCATAAAAACAAAACTACTGGACCAAAATAAAAAATATTTAAATTAGTTTCTTAATATTGTCTAAAGATAAGTTTAAGCCAATAACGGACTTTCGAACAAAAAACTTTGCCTACCCAATTGTAGTAGCAATACCACTCGCTGACGGTGAAGGAAAACATCGTGAGGAAACCTGAGCGTATGAGGCATTATACCCTCAACGCAAAAATCGCCAACCCGCATTGAGCACGCGTGGTGATTCAGCTCGAACTCTATCTCTGAGAGAAGGCCTTTGCCCAGCTAGTGGGACATCTTAGTTTTTTTTAATAATCTAATTGTAATGTTGTGTATATTTTTCAATACCTGATAGTACAGTAAAATTAACTTTCGACCGTGCGTTAAATCTGGTAGAGCCGGATTGTTTGCTGACTTCTTTATGATGTTGGCCGAATTAATAAATAATCCAAGTTTGTGAATAGACAGTTTAAGTGGCATATTTTAGCAAATTTTGTCTACTTTAAAAACGTACTGAATAGATATAAAAAAAAATTTAGGCTTAAAACCAAAAACTGAAATAAAGGCGAAAATTTCGCTGTTTTTTTGACAAGGTTCCTGTCTATGCTCGTGGTCACAAACTTCAATTGGGCCAACATCATAAACAAGTCAGCTGAAATTCCAGCTCTACCAGCATTGACGCACGGTGCCCCATACATTAAAAGTTAACTTCACTTGGTCATGAGATTAATTATGAAAAATAGTTGTTGTCCCGCTTCTAACAACTCCTTTGAAACAGTTTTATCTTTCGAAAATTTTTTTTTTTTTTTTAACAACACTGAGCTATTTTATTGGTGCAGTTTTGAGGTAGGTATAAAATATGATTTTCACAAGCCGACTAAGCTGTCAGGATGGTATAGGTGCTGGGCAAGCCTACTCCATCGTGTGAGTGAAGGTGCCACTGGACGCTGTATAAATGATCTCATTACGTAGATGCAAAGGCCTTAGTTTTTTGAACGAGCGAGCGAAGTTCTCCGAGTCTACTTGAACAATCCGGCGTTTGTATGTATGTATGAATGTTCGTTCGACGATAACTTGAGTAAATTTTGTCGGATCGTCATGAAATTTGGTAGGCGGGTAAATGACGTAAAGAGAATTTTTAAGTTCGAACATGAGCCAAATCGGTCGAGGGGTTGCTGAGATATGGGGTCGCGAGTTCATAGTTCGGGGCGAACAACTAGTTAATTTGTTTCCCGTTATCGTGTGAAATAGGGAGGGCTCATTTTTATTCGATTCTCGGATTTATTTTTTACGGGTTAAGAGCCGCCTGAGTATACTTATAGTACGTAGTTGCAATTCTTTTTAAATAAAATCTTATGCCTTAAATTGGGCAAAACGCAAATGTGGCTAAAAGTAAAATCAAATTTAAATAAATATTTATTTCGGGAAACTCAAAATAATGTACAAAAGAAAAAAATAACACAAACAAAATTAAAATTAAAATATTTACAAAACATAAGGAATAGTTTAGCGCATATACATTTTTATTTGGCCACATCTGCCTGAGTAAAAGTAAAACCCAATGTGAGGTAACTAAGTACAGGAAAAATATCTCAGACTTCGAATACTTATTTTGACCAAAGAGTCGCACGAAACACGGAAACGAAATCAATCACAATCCTTACGGCTGTGCTCTAGGCGGCACGTTCATTGCGAACTGCTTTATTTGTTGAAACTGGATCGACGTAGAGTGCCCCGAAATATAATTTCGCGCTTTCTAGAAAATTTGTTCAGAATTTTTGTTAGTTTTGCACCTTACAAAAGAGGTCTTTGTCAGCATGCGCACGACACTTTTCACATACGTGTTGCTCTCTGTAGATGGCTAACTCTAGTTTTACAAAACAAAATAACTAGTGGTTCGCCCCGAACTATGAACTCGCGACCCCATGTAAACTTAACAACCCCATATCTCAGCAACCCCTCGACCGATTTGGCTCATGTTCGAACTTAAAAATTTTCTTGGCCTCATTTACCTGCCTACCAAATTTCATGACAATCCGACTAAATTTACTCAAGTTATCGTCGAACGAACATTCATACATACATACATACATACATACATACAAACGCCGGATTGTTCCAGTAGACTCGGAGAACTTCGCTCGCTTCGCTCGCTCGTTCAAATAGGAAACTATACTTATTCCTAAGGGTCTCACTTCTAAGACTCCTTATAACAGAAAAGCCTCACTAATCCTAACCATAAAGAAAAAAAAAAACAGAAACAAGAAGAAAGCTACTAAAATCGTGTCAATAACTACGCGCTATTTCTTTCCCATCTCAACAGAGTGGTTTGGTTTCAAGCATGATATATCCCCGTTCATGGTAGCCAACACTTTATCTGGTAAGTTTTCAACTGGTAGCCATCGATCCGGTAGCGGTTTCAGTGGGTAGCTTAATAATTCTTAAAATCCTGCAAGTTATGTTTGAGATGTGGATTAACGATGACCCAATTTTTCCGTAGGACCACCCTTCTGATTTTCCCTCCCAAAATAATAATGGCTGAGTCGAGGGACTGCGAAGCAGGTACGCATTGAAGAATTTGGGCTGGATTTGAAATTTAAATTTGAATGGAATCTATATTTTAATTCATTTCCATGACGTGTTTTTCACCTTTTTCACATAGACAGAGAAATCCTGTGCAGCCTTAGCTCAGTAAAGATATTACTGAGTAAACAGATACATAACAAAGATTAACTAGCATAAGAATTAGCATTTATCATGAAATATTTCAAAACTTTAAATACAAGTTAAGTGTATGTATATTATTTATTTTTTATTTTATTTTGGTTTTATTTTAGAAACAAACAGTCACTTAAACACAGTATTTAAAGATGCATTACAAAAAAGATAGACCTATTGTTTCTCATAATTTTTCAAAAACATAGTTTAGAGTACACATCGATAATAATGATATCTGATAAAATACAGAGAAATTCGTATCATCATATCCATGAAAAGTTCGATACTTATGTTTCTATGTTAAAGAAAATGTTACATTTTCTGAAACTGGCAAGATTACTTTTCGCGTAGTGCAACTGCGCGTAGCATTGCTACGGCGTAGCTTTGACGTAGCATTGCTACGGCGTAGCTTTGACGTATCATTGCTCGGTGACGTTCTAAAGCTTATGACCTCGGTCTTTGCACGGCCTGAGCAGGAATAAGGACGGGGGTGACATAAAAGATCCCACTCGGTCAAAGTGTCCCGGGCTCTCAGCCTGGCCCCATACTGATAAGTTAAGATAAGATAAGATACGGTGTAGCTTGTGCCTAGCATTGCTACGAGAAAGAGCATGTAAAAGTGATTTGATGAGATATTTGATTCTGAACTTATAATTGAAAATCGTTACTTCAATATCTTAGTGGCATATATGAAAATTATTCAAAATGTTTGAAGCGGGAAATACTGTCATGTTGAAGGCGGAGAGAAATCCAACAAATCAAAAATCCTAAAAAATCGGTCCACCCGTTCTCGAGTTATAAATGGTGTAGGTAACACGACTTTGTTTATATATTAAGATAATATAAAAACAAATTTGAAATAACGTAACTATAACATCAAACTGTAACTGTATGTCATATAAACAGTTAGAAATAAGAAAACATTTCAATTTAGTTTAAAAAAATAGTTTTTGTTTTAACTAGCACAGAATAAATGAATAAAGTTTCCCAGACCTCGAAAAACACAAGACAACATAAAAATTTTCGTTGGTATTTTATAATAACGCAAAGCTATTTATAATATTCTATCTAGCAATAACTAAGTATGTACCATAAAAATAAAATATTATTTATTCAACAAAAAAAAAATTTTTTTGAAATTGTTTGAACTACGTCAGCTACTTATTATTAAGATTTTTTATCAAAGCTCGTTTTGACCTTTGATGTCAAAAATATGATTCATCGGTAGCAAATAAAATGGCATGAATGGCTCTCTACGAAGAGAGAAGAATATAGGTCTAGCCAGTTTCAACACACTTATTCGTTCACTTTACCTACATACTTTTGAACCTTACTGGTTGGTAAAAGAGGCGATTTGGGCTCGCGTTGTGCGTTGAATGTGCTGGTAGGATTATTTCTTCTCCCATAATAATAACTTAGGAGATAATCCAACGGTTTGTTACACAGTGCTGTATTTATTTTTATTTTACGATAGACTTTGGCAGCGCCTGTTTTAAGCCCACCGAGAAGGTTTTATTGCGAATAACAGCTGAGAAAATAGTTTTCTCCCAAGCTTTTATTTAGAGTCTAAACAGAGATAGAGATAATAAAATTATTGCTGTGTAGGTATATTTTCTTTTGTTTCTTTTATGCACAAATCCGTTTATAAACGTGCAAGTTTTGTGACGACTTTTCTATTTTCTAATATGTTTTGATTTAATTCTCTATGATTTCTAATTCTATTTACTTATCTACTCCGCTGGCTCAAAGACCCGAAGAGGGTCTGGGACTTAGGGTGACATTAATAGTCGTCAGCTCAAGCTCGAGCTCAAGTAGGTGATCTCAGAAAACAAAAATGCTAATGTCAAGCCTTGGCTAATGTCAAGCTTAAGAAGCTGTCAGTATATTAATAGAAACTAGCTTGACATTGACATTAGCCAAGGTCTCAAGTCAGTGATTTTGTTTTCTGAGTTCACTTACTTGAGCTCGAGCTTAAGATGACGACTTTTAGGGTGGAACTAATAGTCGTCGACTCAAGATCGAACTCAAGTAGGTGATCTCAGAAAAGTCAAATGTCAAGCCTTGGCTAATGTCAATGTCAATCTCAAGATAGTGTCTATTAATATGCTGACAGCTACTCAAGTTTGACATTAGCTAAGGCTTGACATTAGCATTTGTCTTTTCTGAGTTCACCTACTTGAGATCGATCTCAAGTAGGTGATCTCAGACGACTATTAATACCACCCTAAAATGCCACCCTTTGACACCACTGGGCTCAGTCTTGCGCGGTCTCCTTTCAGCCGCCTGCCTGTAAGCCACGCAGGTCGACTTAAGAATCCCCTTCAGCTCTGCAGCCCTCTCGCTCGCACTTTTCAACATTTTAATTTATTGTAAGAGAATGATTCAACTTTGGGCGATGAAATATAGTTGCAGACACAGATAATTAAGCTATCGACATGTGGACTAACTTTTGATTTTATATTCCTAGTAACAAAAAAACTATCGCGGAACTCCGTTTAAAAGTAGTAGTTCCGTGATATTTTTTTTATTACATATACAATAAATTAAAATGTTGAAAAGTGCGAGCGAGAGGGCTGCAGAGCTGCAGGGGATTCTTAATTTCTCCAGCGGTATTCGGCACGGACAATCTAACAAAATCCCTTTAGCTATGAAGACACTGGTTTTACCTAAGTTCTTATACTGAATACACTCGCTAGTAAATAAGTGTGACCAATACGATCAATTAAGTTCAAATTTCATTTCATTTCAAAAGCGCAATATTCGTAACATCTTGGTCCGCGTTTTTCCGTAGGAATTCAATTTCACGTGAAATTATAACCTAAGTAATAAATATACATCAACTAAGTAATATCAATTAAGATATTGTGGATCCCATAATCTCTCAAGAGATGCTATGTTTCTGAGAGAGCAAAGGAAAGCGGTCGTCAAATAAACATTTAGTACAATAGTCATTGCCATCCGTTCCATAGAAGAAAGTAGCAAACACCTCGTACTCAGGGAGAACAAAAGATTCTAAAACATCTTGAATAGGACAAATAACAGTACATTCAGCTTTTATGTCAGTAAATTACCATATTATTTTCTATTGAATATTATCGTGGTGCAGCTCTAGTTTGGTTCGCAAATAGTTTTATTCAAATTATTTCTTTGTACCCAAA
The DNA here is from genome assembly GCA_949319315.1 of Zelleria hepariella. Classification (NCBI taxonomy): domain Eukaryota; kingdom Metazoa; phylum Arthropoda; class Insecta; order Lepidoptera; family Yponomeutidae; genus Zelleria; species Zelleria hepariella. The sequence continues at coordinate 9,759,984 of OX439393.1, forward strand.
CCGAACAAAGGAAATTAGTGCTTCATACTCAATGTGACTAAAAAAATTTATATTTCTAAAATAAATTATTAAATCAAGAAGCTTCCTTTGTCTCTTCAAATTTTATCCGGCAGGAGTTGGACAACAATAATTTGTCAGCTGCTATTTATTTATTTCGTCACCTTGAACCTTCCTTTTTTTCTTTCAATTTCGTTTATTTCACACAGACCTTTTCAAACATGCGACCACTAAAGCCTTGACCCCGATCTTTTATAAGTAAAATATATCACATGTTTTGCGTCTTACTTACTTACCTACTTTTGTAAGCAGCGAAATAAGGCACATATCCTTGTGTGTTTATAGATAAGTAGTTTGATAGTTTCTGTCACGTGCAATAATCGGTGCTATTACTAAACTCCAATTAAAGTTTCATCTTTCGAACTGACTATATCAAATTTCGTGAGAGGGAAAGGTTTCACGATAGCGCTGGTGTCAGTAACTTTGTCGAGCGTCAATTAATCACCCACCTACCCTGTGCATAATCCAGCGAACCCCCCACTGCAAGGCCACATCATCCATAACAATTTCATCGAAAATTCCCTTTGTTTAACCATTCTGGCGTTCGTTAGACATGCAAGCAACTCATGTGCTTGATCTCATATATAATTTAGTGCAGGCGAGGCTGCTACTTGTGGTGAGTTTCGCATACTTCGGATGGAAATAGCAGATAATCTTGAAGACTTAGGTATAGATAATTAACCTTTGCTCTATCTATCTATCTATCCAGCCCATAAATAAAGCCCACTGCTGGGCATAGGCCTCTTTCTTTACATGCCAACCCCCTCGGTCTAATGCCAATCTCGTCCATTTTTCTTCCGCTGTTTTGACAATGTCATCGACTCATCTAGGCCACCATTTCGGGCTCCTCGAAGACCGCAGTTGTCGCTGCGGTCGATCCAACCGGCACCTTTATAGTCTAAATTGTTGACGTTATGACGTCACTGACGCAAAACTGCGTTTTTTATTTTGTCAGTCTTGTCTTGAATGGTTCAGAACGATTTGGCCAGAAGGGCTTCGCTCTTACGTAGAGTTCACGAGTAGAGGCCGGTTTGTTCGGGTGGCCGCATGCTGTCAGCGGCAGGGCTACGCTCGTTTGTCAAACCTCTCTTATAATAACATCAGTCTAACTTATAGAATGGCCCGTAGCACGTAGCAAGCCTAATGCGACTGGGATTCCGGTAGTAAAGAATGTCGTGCAATTTTCAATAATTTTCTTTCTTTTCCTTGAAAAGTGAACAACATTTGACGACTCTGCATTGACTTCATTGAATGCCGGTGGCAATGGATTTTGGATTTTGTTAAAATTCAAACACATTATTGTGGTGCATTTTAAGTTGGTAAATCTGCGCTTAAATTAAATAAAATCGGGATGTGATTCCTATCACCCTGTAAAAAGAGTTAGGACCTTTTGTAACATCTTGTATTGATTTAATATTCCTGCCACAGGACGACTTGCACCAACCGCATTTGAGAGCAATCGGTGCCTTTCGATAAATATGGTTAGTTTCCGTGGTAATTTATTGGTTAAGTGTTTACAAGAACGATAAATTATAACTATCCTATTGGAGTAAAATAAACTATCTAACCTAGAAGCTATTATTTGTTAATAAAATACCTGTCCCGGGTCGTTACCCCACGGTAATTATTAAAACACTTAAAACATTTTCAAAATGATGCTGTCAGATAGGGCTGGTATTTTTCGTATCCTTTATTTTCATTTCAACGCAATCACTCAGGATAGTTAATAACGTTAATTGAATTTATTTATAATTGGGCGGCACACAGTACAATATTTTCAAAAAACTGCATTCACCAAAATAATTAAAAACGTTGAGTGAGACGAACTGAAAACCTTTTAATCCATTTGGATTTCAATGTAATTAATAAGCCATAAAATTGTATGCTCTTGATGAACAATGTTGCAGCTGTGACAACCGCACTCCCCGCAAAACCATTCCGTTTTCGAATTCCATTCCCCTCCCTTCGATGGGAATTTTAATATCCATTCATTGTTAATTCTAATTGATATGTTTTCGAAGCCAAAAGCAAATACGATAGCGAGATTGAATGGCCGGTTGTTTTGTACTCGTTCATCTAAATAAACGAGTCTATTTGCTGCCTGTCCCGAACGTTTGCTTTTTAAACGAAACCTGCCAAAACAGACTATAATGAAAACAAAAGACGGATGTCAAAGAAAGGAACATAATTTGAACGCATTCTTTTAAACGATGGATGAAGGGAGAGATTAAAAAAGAAAAGGTCCTCAGTGAGGCGCGGCTGAAAGCGATTTTCTGATTTTGCTCCTTGACAGTGAACATTACGCTTGAGACGAAATGGTTGCGCTTTGTTACGACTCGACTGCCCTAGAGGGAGCAAACAATAGGATGGCCTATCTAGCTACACGGGCCTTTACAGGCGGGTCCCACGTAGGCGTCACCGTAAGTACCTACCCGCACACAGGCAGCGTGTTTGCGTTTGTGGTGACATCCGTTAATTATACTGATGTGTGACCTTTGGACTGTAACAATTACTCTGTTTACACTTGCTCTGAGCTCTCAGGTAAATTATGATCATCTGGTATCTGAGCCAATATTGGCTAACCGTTTTCGGCTTTTATGAACCAAAACATCATGAGTGATTGTGACTTTTATGTCGGAGGGTAAGACAATTGCATCTATTGGTGTTTTAACGACCATGCTAATACGAGTAGGTACTCCTTGGTTGGCATTGCATTCGAGAGAGTAATAACCGAAAACGCAGAACAAAATATTTGGTTGAACAACTCATTCAGTATCTTCGCAGCAAAAAAAGTAACTACGTACATTAAATATTGTCGTGGTCGAGGCAGCCGTTGCATTGATTTAATTGTATTTCGACATTTGTACTCGTAATTGAGCTGTGGCTGCTTCTGTATGCATTATGGGACGTCAGTGTTGTGGGGTCGGCCATTGCTCGGCATAAATGAATTGTGAAACTACAGTAATAATTCTAGTGATTATGGCATTTAAATTGAGCACTTGTCACCTTATAATTAGGTTTAATATTGCTCGTGTTTCGGAAGCTTGCCAGCGGAATTGTAAATAGTTTTAATGCATATGGAACTGATTTGTCACTGTTTTCCACTGTGTTATTTTTGTCAGGTGATTCTTCCATGAATTTGCATGCACCCGGCGCAGCGCCCGCCCGCCAGTTCATGCATATGTATGGCCTTATGCAAAATGCAGCTTTGGCCTTCATTGAATAAAAATATTTTAAATGTAGCACTGTCAGCTTTCAGCATATCGGTTTTAGAAAAAAAAAATACGGAGTCAGCCCTGACTGAAGCAACGAACGCCATTCGATAGAAATGGAAATTGAAATTTTGTGGAACGGAATCTTTAAATTCCACACTCTCATATTTTTCAAAAAGGTTAGAGGAACTCAATAGTGCTTATATATTTTAGTTTTGTTGTTGTTTGTACTGCAAAAATCCATCTGCATAAAAAATGGGTAAGGCGATTTGACTTCACCCACTAATTATTAATATTGTTGTTACTACAGGGTGCACTCTAAGTCGATAGCGGAACTTTAAGTAGGCTGTCTACTGATCAATACAAACAACTTGAAAAAAATATCAGCTGTTCCATACAAAAGGTCGACTCAATACTGCGCCAAATGTATGAAACAGCTGATATTTTTTTCGCTCCATTTTATTCGCCACCTAGTACAAGTTGTTTGTAGTGATCAGTAGGCAGCCTACTTAAAGTTCCGCTATCGACTTAGAGTGCACCCTGTAGTAAGCTTTTTACTTTTTACAAAATAAATATAGTCCACGCAAAGTAGCTTAAACTAGCTCCCTTCAAAAATGCATAATGATAGTAAAAAGTTATAAACCATGCCATGATTACCTCCTTCACGGACCCAATCTGCGGATCTTATTACATACTGTAAACTTGTGTCAGCCTGCCATATTTCCACAGTACTGTTATAACACCACCAAAACAACCTACCTAACACCGGGTACGTATTGTAACTCATTTCCTTTTCCCCGTCTTTGTTTCTATCCTCACTTTTCTCCCAGTCCAAGTCCGTGGAAACTAACTTGGCAGTTGCCACACACGCGCGGCTCCTGAACAATTTGCACGACAAACATTTTGTTAGGAGTTTCAGTAGCCGAAGGCACAGATATCCCGTCGTTGGACTTGCCACCGAAAGCCCACTGCTGGGCATAGGACTCTTTTTAGGGTTCCGTACCTCAAAGATGAAAACTGAACCCTTAAAGAATAACTTCGTTGTCCATCTCTCTGTCTGCCCGTCTGTCTGTCAAGACCTTTTCGTTAGGAACGTGTGAAGGTATCAAGTTGAAATAAATCTATACTATAATATTATAAAGCTGAAGAGTTTGTTTGTTTGTTTGTTTGTTTGTTTGTTTGAACGCGCTAATCTCCGAAACTACTGGTTCGAATTGAATAATTCTTTTTGTGTTGGATAGTCCAGTTATCGAGGAAGGCTATAGGCTATATAACATCACGCTACGACCAATAGGAGCAAAGATATAGTGGTAAATGTGTAAAAAACGGGAGAAATTATGCAATATATGTGTTGCCCATCCTTTTTTTACGTCGGCGAAGCAGGCGGGATCTGCTAGTATCAAATACTCAAGTCTGCAATCCCTTGGACCTGTAAAAAACAATCTTCTAAGTTTACGTTAAGAGGAAACGCGGGTAGCCGCTGCTCCATACAAAAAGGGAGACCTGTTTTCTCCCTGGATAATTATTAGAAAAAATATTATTATGTTTATGCCATTCAATCTATATGCACCTCTGCCATGTCCCTATGTTTTCCTTTTTTTCTTATTTTAATTATTTAAATAAATTTTATTATATACTATATACTATATATACTATAATATTATAAAGCTGAAGAGTTTGTTTGTTTGTTTGTTTGTTTGTTTGTTTGAACGCGCTAATCTCCGAAACTACTGGTTCGAATTGAATAATTCTTTTTGTGTTGGATAGTCCAGTTATCGAGGAAGGCTATAGGCTATATAACATCACGCTACGACCAATAGGAGCAAAGATATAGTGGTAAATGTGTAAAAAACGGGAGAAATTATGCAATATATGTGTTGCCCATCCTTTTTTTACGTCGGCGAAGCAGGCGGGATCTGCTAGTATCAAATACTCAAGTCTGCAATCCCTTGGACCTGTAAAAAACAATCTTCTAAGTTTACGTTAAGAGGAAACGCGGGTAGCCGCTGCTCCATACAAAAAGGGAGACCTGTTTTCTCCCTGGATAATTATTAGAAAAAATATTATTATGTTTATGCCATTCAATCTATATGCACCTCTGCCATGTCCCTATGTTTTCCTTTTTTTCTTATTTTAATTATTTAAATAAATTTTATTAAAATAATTAACATAATAAATTCAAATAATAAATAAAATTATCCAGGTAGGAAACAGGTCTCCCTTTTTGAATTTTTTGTATGGAGCAGCGGCTACCCGCGTTTCGTCTTAAGGTAGTTAAGTAAACTTTACTAGGACTAAGATTTATTATTAAAGATTCAGGTGACTTGCCTTCAGAAACCTCTGTCCCTTCACTTTGCGGGGAGAGTTTCTAGCGCACCCGGCTAGTTATAACTTGTAATCTTAATTTACAGTTCTCCTGAAGTTTGCCTCTAGACTTGCGTCGGGAATTTGTCCTAGGTCGCGTGCCTCGCTACCATACGTTGCACTTGTTTGGCAGACAAAGTGACGCTGTGGGGCGTCTGTTCCGCTGTATTACGATTACGACTGTTTGGTCATCACAGCTAAGCCGAAATGTAATTCAATATACAGGGTGTTAAAAGACCGCCAACAGACCCGAAAGCCACGCATACTAGACACCAAAACAAAGAACTTTTTCGATAAATTATTGCTGGGAAATGATTTTTGTTTTTTAGGTTATAATTTTGACAAATATTTTATCACGCAATGGACGTGTAACGCACAGAAGTCATATTGCGCAAGCGTATGTATCAGATTATGTTACTTAGGCTTGATTTGCCGATGTTTAGAATACATTGCGGGTTGCAATTTTAACGTCGTTTTTTGTAAGAAATATTCATTATTTTGGTATGGCTTCTTGAAAAGGTATGTTAAAAACTAAATACTAAGTACATTTCTGCAAAAAAAAAAGTTTTTAAAAGTCCGACTTTGAACCTCATTATCTCGGAAAGCGTTGATTTCCCAGGCATAGTTCCTTGGGCAAAAATTTTAGTTATAATGGGGACAATACGTGGTTTCCCGCTTTGTTGGCGGTCTTTTAACACCCTGTATAGTATAGTTTACACTTTTACATTTTCTCGTCTCAAAAAACTCTTGTGTAAACAGTGTCATTAGTATAAAAACGAAACTCGAATACTATTAGAAGTATATTGCATCATATATTTATGGTTTACTAGTTGGGCAAAAAGGTTCATTATGATGAGAACAATACGTGTTTTCCCGCTATGTTGGCGGTCTTTTAACACTCTGTATTTCAAACGGTGTTCGCTCGCCTCAAAACAGGAATTGCGGCATGGCGGGTCGTGAATAGGTCACGAAAATACTCTCTTTTTGTTTCTCTATTACTCTTCTGGGGTCAGTCGCCTCGTGGTAAGCCAGCTGTCAAACTGGTCTAATTTGGCAACCTATTCAGATGCACTCGCTCTCTTTTCTCTCTCTCTCTCCCTCTGACCTAAAGATGAAACCTACAGACAGATTTACACAAATGAATTTTATTTGTGAAAATGGGAAGAAGCTTTTTAGCGGTTCACGTAGGTCACACCATAGTTTGTGGTCTCCATCGTTTTTTTTTTGTGTTTACGCTACTTCGGGTCTAAAATTAAAATCGTAAATTCGTAAGAATTGCGTAAACTCGTAGAGCAACATACTAAGCTATTCCGTAGCATTCTACGCCTGCTAAAAAGCGTAGTACGATGTGCGGTCTTGTAAATAAAAACGTTTGAAGAATCACAATATTTTGCTTTAAAACGCGTCGAATAATATTTTTTATTTGTCCACAAGAACCCGTTGTGAACCAAAATGTCTTGCAAAATTTTATTCAAAAAGAGCGGCATTGAATTAAAGCTGATTAAAATTCTAATGTTACATTGAAAGTCAATACAGTCTGTAAAAGTCTTAGTACGAAAAAATCGAATTAAACCTTTTAGTATTCAAGTCCACATTCCAAAAGTCATTTTCATTTTCCAATAAAAGTAATAGAAGCACATCTAGCTCCAAATTTAATTCTAAATTTGAACTAAAAGTGCTCTGGAAAAGCTGTATTTTAATGAATTTTGGCGTAGTGCACAAATTGAGTTATTGTGCTGCTTATTCCTTCGGGAAAAGGTAAGCTACGTACCTAGTTTAACTAGCAAAATGATCTGATATTATTATGCACCAAATATTCTAAATCCAGGTTTATATAACCATCACTGTGTAATGGCACATGACATCCCGCGTAACTTTGATGATGATGATTCAATACTAAAAATATTAAAAGGTTATGCCTTCGCATTTAGGACCGATGATGTATACCTACATCGTCCAGTGACATCTTTACTCCGCACTAGACTTTGACTTTTCTTTGACGATGGTGTAGGTGCTAGCCTACTCCATCTAAATATGTCCAGGCATTTAAGTGGTCGCTTCGCCCAGTAAAAAATAATACAAATTAAGGGTGGACGATAGCAACGTGGCGTGAAATTCAAAATTTTCACAGTTTTTTACATTTTGTAGCAAAATTGAGCTATTTTTGCTTAAAGATTTTTCGTTCGCGGCAATTAAACAGTATTCTTTTCATTATTGTAAACAACAGAACAAAAATAATTCAGCCGATTATGTGTTCTGCCGGCGTATTAGCTAAAAATTTCCGCATAGTTATAAGTTGCTAAAAACATACACGATCGTAGTTTTGTTAAAGTCACCCATTGCGATTATGTAAGACAAAATACTACAGTGGAAACTGATAGTGATGTAAAATCTTAACGATATTTACTGTGACATTTGTCTATGAAATAATTTTTCTCAAAGACCCAATTTCGTTCTTTTTTGCTTTCTATTGTCTGTGGTAAGTGGCATCTGTCAAATTCACTCGTCTGTTTCGTATTCTATGGTCTGTTTACAAATATTTTTTCTGCGAATTAACTTGAAAATTCGATGTTAATCGACCGAAAACAAAGGTGCTCGATAAGCCAACCTTCTCCACAACGATACCTACAGCACGCCGTATAGCTACGAAACACCACGTTATCAACGAGCTTGACACCACTGCGGCACGCTTTGGCTTCGACTAGGAGATAAACAGTCATGTGTCTCGTGTCTGAGCCCAGGGAATGACATGGGAAACACCATCGTCGTCGGCGCGGCTCGCTACGTGAGAAAAATAACGGTCGCGAGGGACCTCAAGTGGACGTGAAGAGGCTGGACACCTCCGTGGCGCGGCTCGCGTCCGACCGAAGCCCTCTACGATCTACGGCGGCCAACAAGAACCCCAGACCACGGTCTTCGAGTGCCGACCATCCCCGGAAGGCCGTCAAAAGCCATGGACAGTGAGACTTGCACGGCTATGTGAGAATTGCAAAAAGGGAAACCATGCTCAGACTGGTTGACTTAGTCTTGTATTTCAGCTAGAGTGTAACTAATGGATGACTATTGACTAGATCTTTGTATTCCACAGCTAGAGTTACTACGTACTGTGATGTACTGTGAAAAGTTTCCTAATAGGTAAATAAAACTCTATTATGAATTTTGTGGTGTTTATTTTTCCCTCTCCAAATTTTATACTTGCAGCGTAGTAACAGTAATAATGAATGTCAACAGAATGTACTTCATATTCAGTACTTACATATTAACTTTTAATGACTCGATATAAAAATAAAATCATAAATTTCAGCCCCGATAAGGCCGTAGGCCATATATTGGTAAATATTAAATATCTTATACACTCAGGCCTTTGCATCTATATAAGTAACTTAATGATTTGCATCCAGTGGCACAATCTACTTATGATATATTTTATGAATATTTGTTTGGATGGATTCATTTTGTAACTTTCTTCTGCAGCGACAGCGTTTCATTGTGGGCTTGTGTCTCATAAAACTGAAATAAATAAAGACTCTTATTGCAATTGATTTTAGTAAGGTAAAACATAGAAATGCAGTGGTGAGTGGCTTGATGTTAGTTAGAACTTAAGGATCTCAATAATGTAAAGCGGGGATTCCAACGTAACGGGCACATCTTCTGTAGTGCACATACTTAATAAAAACATAGGCCTTTGCATGTAGGACTTGTACAGCATCCAGTAGCAGTAGCATGTAGCATTTCACACTAGAGGTAGATGGGGAAGCAACCTCTAGCAGTTTTCATTACATTACATTCATTACAACGACCAACTGTCGCTGGCTTTGTTAAAATATGACTGCACTTTTGTAGGTACTTGTCTTTCATGGATTGTAAGTCAGAGAATATTTGAATATACAGGGTGCTACAGAAAGGTCGTGTCATACAAAAGGGAGTTGCATAGCTTTTTTTTATGTCACATTTTGTCCCCTAGTAAAAGTTGCTTGTTTTGATGAGTTAATCGACTCTCTTCGGTATGACCGGATAAAGCGGTGACACCCCAGTAGGTAGAACGATGGACACATAGCGTAAGGTCTCAGTGCGGGGATGTAGGTACATAAGACAAGCTTATTTCAAAGTTAAGTAAATGCCTACATTTGTGAATTTACAAGTCACTATCTGTGTAAAATATCATGAAGAAACCTGCGACTTAGTTGGCACTGTACGTATTGACTTGTCTTTCCTGTAAATTAGAAGGAATTAAAAATGATTTATTACGACAAAAGTAACACAAAAAAATATATAGGTAAGTACTAGGTATCTGTGGAAAATTTGATTGTTTCAGCTGATGCTGTAGTTACAGCATCAACTAATGTAACTGCAGCGCTGGTTTTCAAACAGACCCATTCACACAATAACTTATTTGAGACACACATTATAGGCTGACTTAGCTGAGAGGATGGTAGGTAGACCTAGGTGATGGCCGGGCAAGCCTACTTCATCATCAGGCACAAGTCGGCACAACAGCGTCCAAGTGGTTGCTTCACCCCTGTAGGTAAGTACCTCTACTTCGAGTGAGTGCCACTTGCCACACACACAGTATTAGACTTGGAGCTATAATTTGATTTGGTTAATAGTGTCTATAGCTCTAGCGGCACCTCCATTCATGCTTAGATAGTGAGGACGCAGACAGCTCACTGTATTGTGCGTGGGACATGTTTAAATGCAGTAGGCTTGCCCACCACTATTTATGCTATCCTCTCTGCTAATTTGGCCCAGTCCATAGGAATTGACAAGGTCAATACATAAATATGTACACACGGGGCCGACTAAGCGGATTTTCTCAAAGTGGTTTCATTCACAATAAAATTACCAAGTGGATAACCATAGTATAAACTGTCGGCCAAGCGAAATAGCTTACCTTCCATTGCCTTCCATAATTTCTCCTTTCTGCACTTGTTGGGATGTTAGGTAGGTATGTTTCCCGGGTATCTATGTAAAACTTCAGGGAAAAAGGGGCTGTGCCATCTTTAGATTCAGAGCGCCCACGTTTTACTAATAAGTACCTACGTACGACCCGTTCGCGTACTTAGATACTACCTAGTCCGTGATCAACCTGGAAAACCAAAAAATAATAATTGATGTCAAAAGGGGTTGATATGTAAAGTTGTTAGGGTAGGTATTGTATTGATATATTCTTGCCTTGCATTCTGCTGCAACGTTTTTGAGGACAAAGGAGTGTCATAGCAGCCAAAAGTGCAATATCTGGCTATTGCGGGTCATTTATGCGAAATACATATTTATCCTATGAAAAACAAAACTCGACACAATTTCCTCGCTTTGGAAGAATTCATTTCACTTTTCCCTTACTATGGGACATATTTCTTGCTTTTTTAAGTTAAAATAACGCAATTCCACTTCAAAAAAGCTGCTCCGTATCAGTGTTTTAAAATACAGTGGCTGTCACCCACTTTGACACTTGAGAGTGCTTATTTTTTTTTACGGAATGCCGTTTTCTTTCCATCGACCTATCGTTTATGACCAAATATGGGATTTGTCTATGGTGGAGTGGATTCTTTTAGCAACCGTGATAATCTGGAGTTACGTAATACCAAATCGTGTTTTTGACAGTCGAAAGTTGGGTTTTTTTCTAAATCAGTGGGTTATTATATTTACGTAATAGCCCCACTGGTCTACAAAGCAGTGGCACTGCCCGAAAAACTTGTCGTAGACCAAAACACATAATCGGCTGAATAATTGTTGTTCTGTTGTTTACAATAATGAAAAGAATACTATGTTATTGCCGCGAACGAAAAATCGCTGATCAAAACTAGCTCAATTTAGCTACAAAATATAAAAAACTGTGAAAATTTTGAATTTCGCGCCACGCTGCTAACCTCCAGCCTTAAGGCTGATTTCACCACGCATTTTAAAACTGTTTTGCTGTCTCTACAAAGCTCACATTTTTTAATTTATATCATTCGATCTCTAAAATCACAACTTTAGTGTTTTGTTTATGAATATCCCATCCGTATTCAGAGTGGTTAGGCGGAGGCCGTCCGTCAACACATTTCCCTCAACATGAGTTCCACATTCCACTGATGGTTTATTCATAGAGCTCTGGAGACTGAAGAGCCAGGGGGTTAGGGTGAGCTGCAATGGATTGAGATCTTGGAATAGTCACGCACATTATCTCTCTCTCAATAATTGCTAAGTACGTTTAAGGGTCAGAGAAAGTAGCGTGGCGGGAAGACCCAAATTTTCACAGTTTTTTCAATCTGGGGGCACGGCAGTGCCCCCGCCAGGTCGAGCGCGAAGCAAACACTGCCGTACCATCCTTTACTGGAACCATTTCGCCGCATTTTCAGGCCCCTATTTGAGAACCTCTGGATAAGACCAGAACGCAGAAATTTTCGTCATCTAGTAAGCTATAATCACATACTTAAAATCCAAAATTTCAAGTCTGTAGGTCATTTAGTTCCGAAGTTAAGCGAAAGCAAAGTTTCGCATTTATGACACACACTCACTCACTCACTCACTCACTCACTCATGATCATCATAATAGAACTAGTACTTCCCATAAACTCAGAGAGCTGAAATTTGGTACAGAGTTAGGGTTGAATGGCCACATAAAGGGAAAACTATAAAAACTAGGATAATCGAAGATCTGGAGTACCTGGTGACCCTGATTAGAAAACACAAGAGCCCTAATAGAACTAGTACTTCCCATAAACTCAGAGAGCTGAAATTTGGTACAGAGTTAGGGTTTAATAGGCACATAAAGGGGAAACTATAAAAACTAGGATAATCGAAGATCTGGAGTACCTGGTGACCCTGATCAGAAAACACAAGAGCCCTAATAGAACTAGTACTTCCCATAAACTCAGAGAGCTGAAATTTGGTACAGAGTAAGGGTTTAATGGGCACATAAAGGGACAACTATAAAAACTAGGATAATCGAAGATCTGGAGTACCTGGTGACCCTGATTAGAAAACACAAGAGCCCTAATAGAACTAGTACTTCCCATAAACTCAGAGAGCTGAAATTTGGTACAGAGTTAGGGTTTAATAGGCACATAAAGGGGAAACTATAAAAACTAGGATAATCGAAGATCTGGAGTACCTGGTGACCCTGATCAGAAAACACAAGAGCCCTAAAAGAACTAGTACTTCCCATAAACTCAGAGAGCTGAAATTTGGTACAGAGTAAGGGTTTAATGGGCACATAAAGGGACAACTATAAAAACTAGGATAATCGAAGATCTGGAGTACCTGGTGACCCTGATTAGAAAACACAAGAGCCCTAATAGAACTAGTACTTCCCATAAACTCAGAGAGCTGAAATTTGGTACAGAGTTAGGGTTTAATGGGCACATAAAGGGAAAACTATAAAAACTAGGATAATCGAAGATCTGGAGTACCTGGTGACCCTGATTAGAAAACACAAGAGCCCTCATAGAACTAGTACTTCCCATAAACTCAGAGAGCTGAAATTTGGTACAAAGTTAGGGTTTAATAGCCACATATAGGGAAAACTATAAAAACTAGGATAATCGAAGATCTGGAGTACCTGGTGACCCTGATTAGAAAACACAAGAGCCCAACCAAACTATTAGATCGACATATACCGCCCTTACAAACAATATTCAACTTGGTGGGCCGCTTCATTTGATGTCAAAAATCTAAGGTCTGGAGTATCTGATGAAGAACCCTCAGCTGGTATCAGCTTTATTAGAGATATTATGGTAATGCCCCTTCTACTATTGGTACATAAAAAAATCGACTGTCATTGCAAAAATCCAGCGTAGTGGGACACATCTTCATTTAATCTAGCCTATAGCGTCCCACTAGTGGTTCGCTCCGAACTATGAACTCGCGACCTCAGTTACAGATGTATGACTTTGCTTACGCCATTCGCGCAGGCGCGCGCGCGCTTTGCATTTAAACTATACAACCCCATATCTCGGCAACCCATCGACCGATTTGGCTCATGTTCGAATTTAAAAATTCTTTTAATTTAGTTTACCCGCCTATCAAATTTCATAACGATCCGACCAAATTTACTCAAGTTATCGTCGAACAAACATTCATACATACAAACATACATACATACAAACGCCGGATTGTTCCAGCAGACTCGGAGGACTTCGTTCGCTTCGCTCGCTCGTTCAACAAGAAATAGTCGGACGATTAACTTTATTCTACTCGAACGTTACACAAATTTAAAAACTGTGTCAAATAAGAAAATCTAATAAAATTAATCAATATGCCCTCGTTCCTACAAAAAGAAGTGAAATCCCACCAAAAACATTCTGTAAAAACTAGCCAGGTCTCGATGGATCTGCTTGTTTATCTCTAAAAAAGTAATGAAATCTAGACAAAGTCGTGCCAAGTCTAAGGTTCCTTACTGCGATTTCTTTATTATTATAGTTAATGTTGTGAGACTTGGCTGTTGAAGGGTACACAAGGGTACAAAACCAGGTGCTCCATGACACCATTGCACCAATCTGTCGCCAGAACCGCTTGTGTACCCTTCAACGGCCAAGTCTCACAACATTAACTATAATAATAAAGAAATCGCAGTAAGGAACCTTAGACTTGGCACGACTTTGTCTAGATTTCATTACTTTTTTAGAGATAAACAAGCAGATCCATCGAGACCTGGCTAGTTTTTACAGAATGTTTTTGGTGGGATTATTCTTACTTTTTCGGGTTCCGGACCTGAAAAGGATTAAGCGTAAACATCTTAGGATCACTTTATTGTCCGTCTGTCTGTCAAGAACGCGTGGAATTATCAGGTTGAAATATATTATATCAAAATACTCAGGCCTGCAGTCCCTTGGATCCTAAAAAAATAAATCTTCTAAGTTACCGTTTTTTTTTCTCTTCTAAATAAATGCATAAAATAGTGATACGTAAACCTCGGTGCGCAAGTCCCACTCGCACTTCGCCGGTTTTTTTACAAATAAGACGAAACTGTCACTGTTCAAATTCAGATCCATCGCAGACGACCAACTGGAAGTTGTATAAAGCTATTCTTTCTGTCTGACCCCTGGATATACTGGACCCATTGGACTGCTTTTCTTTCTGTGTTAAAAAAATCTTACAATAAGTTTAGTACACCGGGTTTGTAAGGTAATTAAAATCCTTATTTGCGCGAGCTTTAAATAAACCCTCTGCAAACTGAGCGTATATATTTTCCATGGACTTTTTGCTAAGGTTGTATTACATGGAGACATTTTGACGCAGAGAAAATAACAATAGGTCTGCCTGAACTAAGTATTAAATTGACCCACAGACATTGTCGATAAGGTCGAGGACGTTTAGTTAAGAAATATAATTGAAGCCCACAAAGCATAATAAAGTTTGCGAAACTGGCTAACCTCTGACCCGAGAGTGGGTAATGTTAAACATCGTTGCTAATTTGTTAGTTAACTACACAGAGTCACGAAGGTATACCTACCACAGATTTTTTGGAGTAATTAAAGTTACTATGTTAAGTTCTTGTCCATTGCATTCCGGCCAATTTTTTGATATCATCGAGCCATCGGGTCGGGAGCCTGCCCGCAGGACGTCGAACAGTTCTAGGCCACCACTCAGTGACTGCTTTTGTCCATCGTCCATCATCCCGGGGAAGGCAGGGGTTTTGTCCATCGTCCATCATCCCGGGGAAGGCAGGGGTTTTGTCCATCGTCCATCATCCCGGGGAAGGCAGGGGTTTTGACCATCGTCCATCATCCCGGGGAAGGCAGGGGTTTTGTCCATCGTCCATCATCCCGGGGCAGGCAGGGGTTTTGTCCATCGTCCATCATCCCGGGGAAGGCAGGGGTTTTGACCATCGTCCATCATCCCGGGGAAGGCAGGGGTTTTGACCATCGTCCATCATCCCGGGGAAGGCAGGGGTTTTGTCCATCGTCCATCATCCCGGGGCAGGCAGGGGTTTTGTCCATCGTCCATCATCCCGGGGAAGGCAGGGGTTTTATCCATCGTCCATCATCCCGGGCAAGGCAGGGGTTTTGACCATCGTCCATCATCCCGGGGAAGGCAGGGGTTTTGTCCATCGTCCATCATCCCGGGGCAGGCAGGGGTTTTGTCCATCGTCCATCATCCCGGGGAAGGCAGGGGAACGGGGAGATTGGCGCACCAGAGAAGCCCACTGTTGGCCCCCCAACAGTGGGCGACATTCATGAGCTCGATAGATAGTTCTGATACAAACTGCTGTCTTTCGTTCAGTCCTTTTATGAGCTCCATTATCTTCTTTCATTCGAATACTACACAAACAAACATAAAAAATACTTACATCTCTTTTACATGCACAATTGCACATTCACACCATCTCATATCATATCTCTAACACTCAGGCCCGATTTCTGAGTTGAGAATTTTGCTAAGCAAATGGGTAAGTATCGTCCTGTCTCTGCAGATTTCTCACAAAAGAGCGTGACAGAGCGATACTTAAGTATGGGCTTAGTAAAATTCTCAACTCAGAAACCGGGCCTGAGTGTTAGAGGTCTGTGTGACTCCCGAACTTTAAGAGACTCTATAACTGTCTTGGGATTATCCACGGATAAATAAAATTAACCACCGTCACACCAGAGTGGCAATTTGATGTGACGTCGGATCGGTTGGGCTCCTAACATCAGTGTTGATTGCAATAAAATCATTATTAGAAGTTTTTAGTGTTTATGAATTTAGTCTGCTGCCGAATTTAAACGTTGCACAAGTCACCCCTTACTGGGGTCGTCTACTGAAGCTCGAAAAACGAAAGCTCAAATAACGGAAGCTCGAATGAACTGAAGCTCGGATAAACTAAAGCTATAGTCTAGTCTAACTAAAACTAGTCTTCAAAACACGCCATAGCAAGAAGTTCAAGCGGTATTAGGTATGTACTTAATCGTTATATTCGTAGTTGCAGGGCCACCGTCCAATAGACACATCCCGCCGGTGGCCGCCGAACACTGAAATCAAATTAGCTGAATCCCTTTGACGAACTTCGTGTACAGTAACCGGCAACTCGTACAAACTCGTCAAATTATTAACTAGTTGAGTGGGGCACCTGCCTTTGCTTTATTTGCACTTGGGTGCAAGATAAAGTTGGTCGCTTAATTTTCGCTACTCATTGGTAGATTATTTTAAGGCTAGAAGATAGCAGCGTGGCGGAAAATTCAAAAATTTCACAGATTTTTACATTTTGTAGCTAAACTAAGCTATTTTTCTTTCGCGGCAATAACATAGTATTCTTTTCATTATTGTAAACAACAGAACAACAATAATAAATTCAGCCGATTATGTGTTCTGGTCTACGACAATTTTTTTGGGCAGTGCCACTGCTTCGTAGACCAGAACACATAATCGGCTAAATTATTGTTGTTCTGTTGTTTACAATAATGAAAAGAATACTGTTTTATTGCCGCGAACGAAAAATCGCTGAACAAAAATAGCTCAGTTTAGCTACAAAATGTAAAAAACTGTGATTGAATTTCGCGCCACGTTGCTATCGTCCCACCTTAAATTGAAGACAAAAGCTATCCATACATGCGAAGTAATACAAAGTGTATGGAAAAATGCAACACTAACTACTTCACTTTTCGCGTTGGGAATGTAAATTTAGCAAAATGTGGTGGCAAAAAATCTAAGAATTGGTGCCACTGGTGAATTGGTTTACCCTTTTGATAAACGAATAGTTTTTGTAGCGCTCCGGTTAGATCTTGTACCTTTTAATCTTTATTCAAACGTTTGTGATGGTGCTTAGGTATATCAAGAATTTCATAATCTTTTTTTATTATATTTTTTTACTTCTAATTAGATTTCGTGATTTATTTCCTCGTAGCTTCTTTATTACCAAGTGATAGTCATAATAATGACATTTCTTTGTTTCATTATTCTTTCCTCTTTTCCTCCTTCTTTTTTGAGCTATGAGGTAACTATTTGCTCATTGCATTATACGATAATGATTGTATTGGGCAAATAGATGGAAAGTAAATAGGTTAGAGAAATGTCTGAGAAACTACCTACTTATTAAAATAGTTCACATAAAAAACTATATTATTTTGTTTCTAAGATTAATCGTAACTAATTCATTCAAGAAAAAAAATACATTTAAGCATGTTTTTGCATAAAAAGTGTGCTATTTTTTATGATACCAAATATGTTTTCAGCGTTCTAGCTTCAACTAAGGCTATTAAAATACATGAGCCTAGTATTTCAAAACTTTTATAAGCAAATGCCCTAAGCTATTTTTATTTTGGTACACAGAGCGTGGTTTGCGGTTCCTCTGGTTGAGGAAAGCCTCTCCTATAGTCTGTTGGTGCATTCCCCCCCTTTTTTTGCGGTCTTATTTTCCCAAATTTCTCTTTTTAGATCGATAGTCTCTTTCATACCTAAAGTAATCTATTACGCATCAATTCAAATCGTCTATAATTTAACACCGTCGACGGTCAGCCAACCGGTTCCCTTTGTATTCGCCAAGCGAGCGAGCCGTGTTTTTTCTTTATTGACTTTGTCCTATGCCTATTTTGCAAGTTGTTTACGATTTGATATATTAGATAGTAATAATAAAAGCCTACTTCCGTAAATTCCTTAACACCTGTTGTTGGGTGATTGACCAGTTGCCATAACAATGCCTGATTACGAAACAGTATTGTATACTGAGACAGAGGAGTACAGATCGTCCTTGGGGTCGGTTAAGTTTTTTGTGAACTGGATAACAGCTACCTACGAAACCCTAGGTGCGGTGTCTCCTGCTAGACTCGTGTTTAGGCTGCGAGACCTAGAGCCCAACTTCGTGAAATTTGTAGACTGTACTTCCCGACTGTTGGGTGGTCTCGACCCCACCACGGATGCCGACGAATATAGATATGTTCAAGACCAGTTGCGGCCCATGTACGACATGGTAGATGACCTGCGATTGAAGTACTCGGAGATCAAGCCTACGGAGTATGTCGCACCTGTCCCTCCTCCTTCGATATATACCAATATGTCCCGCATTTCTGATGGGCAAATACGGCAAAAATTACCCGACTTGCCTATCCCAAAGTTCAGTGGCGTGCCCGATTCATGGATTAGCTTCATGGACCAGTTTGATAGCATCGTTGATTGCCAGCCAGACCTCTCCCCTACCCAAAAACTGCATTACTTGGTAGGCGCCCTCAGTGACGAGCCCCGCCGCCTGGTACAGCACCTGCGCATAGAGGCTGGCAACTACGAGGTCGCGCGTGATTTACTGAAAAGGCGTTATCACAACACGCGCGTCCTTGCCGACACCCACATTGCCCAAATCCTCAATCTCCAAGAGGTCAGCCATAAATTGAGTGGATTACGCGCCGCCTTCCTTAATCCACTCCTAACTGCATATAGGTGCCTCGAGCGGCTCGGATTACCAGTGAAAGAGTGGTCTTATTTCTTGGTCCACGTTATCATGACCAAACTTCCCTCCGAGCTTAAATCCCGATTTGAGCGGACCTATGGGGGCGAAAAGAGAAGCCTCCCCACCTTCGATCAGTTGATCGACTTCCTTGAGGAAGAATGTAGGCACCACGATAATGTTGGTAACGCGGCCCTTATTGACAATAATCGTACCGTGTCTGTGCCCGTGCCTACTTCATATTCCCCACCTCCAAGGCAACAGCGCCCGCCACCTTTTTATCGTCGCGTGTATGCGACCGCAGTGTCTCCACCCGAGCCTCAACCGATAGCTACGAGTAGGTGCTACATGTGCTCCTCCCACTACCTGCGTCAATGTGACGAGTTTATTGGCCTTTCCCCTCGCGAACGATCCTCCTTTGTACGACAGGCCGGCCTGTGCTATCGCTGCCTAGACAAGCATTCAATAGCTGCCTGCCCACGTGAATATTGTTGCCGTACTTGTCGCCGATCGACCCATCACACCATGCTGTGCTTTAATGACCCTAACAACCCCGAGTTTCCTCGCCGCAACAATGTTAGTTTCCGTGAGGCTCCGCCTCGTCGTTTCTCTCCAGTAACGTCACCACGTTCCTCACCTCCGCGTACTAGCGGGGACGCTCACCGCACGGGCGGGGGCACTCGCCGTACGGGCGGGGGCGCCCATTACTATAGTGACACATCTCGTCCCTCAAGCCGTCCCTCCTCGCATTCACCTTTTACCACAAGGGATCACAATCCCCGTCGTTCACAGACCCCGCCGCGTGAGCGACGCCCTTACCAATCGCCGTCTCCCCCTCATGATTATAACGGGCCTTCGTCCTCTTCTAGGTCTAGGACTTATAATCGCTCCTACTCATCTGACCGTCAGCCTCAATAACTAGCCTGCCCTCCAAACCGATCTCCCTCCAGTGTTACGATACCTGCCTCGTTAGTGCTTCTTCCCACCGCTGTCATACATGTGCGTTCCGCTTCCGGTTATTATGTCGAAGCGCGTGCACTCTGTGACACCGGCGCCCAAGGCTGTTTACTAACTACTGATCTAGTAGTAGACAAATTAAACATGTCTTTGTGCCCTACTTCCTCCCCCGTGCGAGGTATCGGCAATGTACAGTCTGTACAGGTTCGCGGCAGTGTTTCCTTTACATTTAGACCTGCGGATTCATCCTACCCTGAGATCACTGCCTCGGCCATGGTCCTCGACGTTATTGCCGGTACACATCCTGAGCTAGAGTTACCTTCAAGTTTAGTGTCATGTGTCTCCTCCTTGCCCTTAGCGGACCCTTCCTTTTATATGCCTGGCCCTATAGATGTGCTCCTTGGTGCTGACGTGTTTGGATCCTTGTTGTGCCCTAATATGCCCATAGTTTGCCCTTCCGGCCTAACTGCGGTCCCAACTGTCCTGGGACATATTTTGTCTGGTCCCATACCAACTTTAACTCCCCCCGAGGCCCCTATGACCGGTGTTAGCCTATCAAAAATTGTGGAACGATTCTGGAAGTTAGAAGAACCGCCAGAATCCCCTATAGACCCTGTAGATGATGAATGTGAGCTCATCTTCAAGTCCACTACCCTACGTGAACCAGACGGCCGCTTTACGGTTCGTCTCCCTTTCCTACCGGACCGTCCTCAACTTGGTGACTCTAGGTCTACAGCTCTTAGACGGTTTTTTAGCCTTGAGAAGCGCCTACATGCTAATCCTGGGCTGAAGGAAAAGTATGTGAGTTTTATGCGAGAGTACATTGAACTCGGCCATATGTGTCCCTCCTCATTTGAACCCTCCTCAGCGGAACATTATTTTATTCCCCATCACGGCGTATTTAAAAGTGGTGATGAAGCTAAAATCCGTGTAGTGTTTGACGGAAGCTCCCCTACATCCTCAAACGTGTGATTGGAGAGACCACCCTAACATTCGAGGAGTTGACTACAGTGTTCGCAAAGATCGAAGCCGTCCTCAATTCACGTCCCCTGTGCCCATTAGCTTCCAGTCCAGACCTTGAGGTCCTAACACCGGGCCATTTCTTGATTGGGCAACCCTTAGTTGCTGTGCCTGAATACCCCTTCAACGAAGTTAAAGTTAGTCGTCTCACCCGGTTTCAGTTGATACAACAGGTGACCCAACATTTTTGGTCCCGTTGGCACGCGGAATATTTATCAACCTTGCAGAGTAGGCATAAGTGGACGACTTCCTCGGATCCTCCCTTTGTTGGTGAACTCGTCCTTCTCAAGGAAGATAATACCCCTCCATTACAGTGGCGACGTGGTCGCATCCTTCATATTTACCCCGGCCAGGATAGTGTCGTTCGCGTTGTCGATGTGCAGACGCCCTCCGGTGTTAAGAAGCGCTCTCTCACCAAGCTCGTTCGCCTACCCGTAGACACCACCCCCTCTATCCCTTCGTCGTAAACATTTGTGATGTTTAGGGCGGGGGTTATGTTAATTAAAAGTCCCTTTTTTTGCCTATCCCATAGTTTGTGTAGATTTGCCCCTTTTCATCCCTTAGAATATTGTCCAGCCCTCCCCCATGACAACTAGACTGACTGACAGCTAGGTACTGTAACACTTGTGTGCTATCCCTAGCTATATCCTATCAAATTAAACTCGATGTTCCAACATTCCTATTTATTATTTAGCTAAAATATACATTTAGGTCCGCACCCAACGGCGGATCTCGTCTCTCTCTCCACTTGACAATCTTATTTACAGCCTTCCAACATATAATTTTAAACAGCCTACCTAATTCAAATATTATCATCAGCCAGTAGTCCAACGGAGGTTACATCATTACATCTTCCCCCTTCTAGTTCATTAAATTTTGATAGTGATCAAAATTTAATCAACTGTGGTCGGTCTTGAACATCTCTAAAATCAAAATTAGACAGGAATCTTAACGATCTAACTATACATCAATAATCAACTTAAATATTTCAATTAAATAATAGTACAACACTTCACTGTCACTTCACTATCACCATCCCTAAATACCTGCCTCCCTACTCATAAAATGCGAGAATACTACCCTGAATTCGTATAATACAATCTGGCAAAGCTGGTTAATAATCCGGCTGAGTTAAAATTGGATACTCCAAGCCATCATAATTTACAAGCGAGGCCCAAAGATTACTCGACTTCATTCGATACTATTCCGCCCTTACATAATTGGGCTACCCAATCGTCGACATAAAATATAAAAAACCTCTGCTATTAACAGTTGGGACCTCGGCACTATGTCAGTCAGACCCACCAAAAGCAACCAACTTCCCCATCAAGCTATACTTCTATCTGAGGGGTAAGTCCATCCGACTCATGCCAGTGTCTCCCCTGTCTCCCTTCCTATCATCATAAATGTCGGCCCGCATCGTATGGCTGTTGGAGTATCCGTCGACACGCATCGGACACGCTGCTGCCGGCAGCTCTCCGATCCACGTCAACCATCCTCAGCCTCGCTGCACTCTGCAGCTGCGTGCTTTGCCGCCTCAGGTAGTATTCCCGTCGAATTCATACATGAAAATATTTACAAGGTATTAGTAATCTATATTATACATCATGTTTATATATGTTAAGTAACTATTTACACTATTACCCTAGCAAAGTACTTCTTCAGCCGCGTAACATGGATTACGGACTCTTTCCTCGTTTCCAAACTTATTATCCTATAATTAACGGGGGAAGTTTGACTAACTACTTTATAAGGACCTATATACATTCTATTCAACTTCTTACTTCTCCCGGTTATCCTCCTAGGTGCAAACACCATTACTAAGTCCCCTTCTCGGAAAACAATTCGCTTGGCCCTTCTATCATGACACCGCTTCTGCCTTTGCTGCGCTCTACGGATGTTTTCAGTGGCCCGACGAATCATTGACCCTATAATATTCATTCTATTTGATGTTTCGGCACCCCAGATCGGACTGTTAATGTTAACTTCTGCGTCAGACTGAAATCGCGGTTCTCTCCCATACCATAACACATACGGCGAGTACTTGCTCGACGCTTGCACACTTGTGTTATATGCAAGGCACACCATCGGTAGAAACGTACACCAATCGGCTTGGTCCTCCCTCACGTACATGCTTAACATTTGTTCTAACGTCCTATTGAAACGTTCTACTAGTCCATCGCTCTGTGGATGTAGTGGCGACGTAAAGCAGGACCTAGCCCCGAATGCTTTCACAGTCCCTCGCACCAGTCTAGATCTGAATACGGAACCTCGGTCCGACACCACTTCCTTCACCGCTCCTAAGCGACAAAATACCTCTTCTATTAAAAAATCATTTATTTCTTCAGCCGTGGCCCTCGGTACGGCCCTGCACGTTGCAAACTTCGAAACGTATTCCAGACATACAATTATATATTTATTCCCCCTCGTCGATCTATTCAACGGCCCGATAATGTCGATTCCTACTCTCTCTGCCAGCACTCCCACACTTATCGGTTGCAACTCTACTTTGAACCCAACACCCTTCCTTTCTTGACACAAGACACAACTCCTCACGTATCTTTCAACCTCTTTCACAGCATCTTTTATGAAGTACCTTTCCCTAAATTTCGCTAAGGTCTTCGCCAATCCCAGGTGCCCTCCAGTGCTCGGCGCGTCGTGCAGCTCTTGCATAATTTCGCTGAACAAATTTGTTGGCAACACAGCAGTTTTCCTCTCCTCGTTGCCGCACCTGCTTCTCCTATACAACACTCCCTGCTCTATGAAATACCCTTTCCATGACGCTCTCCCGCTGGACTGCACAGCATTTATCCACCTAGCACAATATTCGTCTCGTTGCTGTTCGTCCGCCAGTCTAACAATCCCTATCCTATACAATATCAATCCATCTCCTTGCTTCTTCTCGCCGTGTTCCTCTTCTTCCAGCGGATTCCTAGATAGAAAATCGGCAACAACGTTATCTCGACCGGCACAATGCACTATATCGAAATCGTATGGCTGGATGCTCAGCGCCCACCGCGCCAGCCGTCCGTTCATATCTTTTCTTCCCTTCAACCAACATAATGCCTTGTGGTCAGTCACTACTTCAAATTGCATCCCCCACAAATAATGTTTGAAATAATTTAATCCCCATACCACTGCTAGACACTCCTTTTCGGTGACCGTATACTTCCGCTCGGCTTCCCTCAACTTCCTCGATGCATACGCTACCGGTTTATTCTCAGTCCGACCCTGGGCTTGCATGAGACAACACCCTAGCGCCTCGTTACTAGCGTCCACATAAAGCCGCGTTTTAACATCCCCATCATTTGAATAAAACGATAATACAGGTGGATTACACATTTCATTTTTTAACCCATCGAACGCCCCTTGGCATTCCTCGGACCACGAGAAAACCGCGCCTTTCTTCAACAATTTATTTATTGGCATAACTTTTGCCGCAAAATTTTCAATAAATTTTCTATAGTAGGACAATAATCCTAACATCGCCTTCACTTCTTTAACACTGCTGGGCGGTTTCAAACCTCGAATCGCTTCTATCTTCTTCTTATCTGGCAATATTCCATCGCCAGAAATCTCATACCCTAATACTGTTATTTTATCAAACCCGAAGCTACACTTACTTGGTTTTAACGTCAAATTAGCTTCTTTGAACCTCAGCAATACTCTTTCTAACGCGTCTACAAACTCTTCGAACGTTTTTCCATAAACGATGATGTTATCTACATAAACTATTGCATTTTTGTATTTAATACCAGCCAACACCTTGTCCATGGTTCTCTGGAAAACTGCTTGACTTATGCGTAGACCAAAAGGCAGCACATTAAATTCATACAAGCCAGTTGTCGTGACGAAGGCAGTTTTGTGCTTGTCTGCCTCCGCCATCGCCAACTGCCAATAACCGGAGTTTAAATCTAAGTCGGCGAAGTATCTCGCCCCAGACAGATGGGCCACAATGTCGTCTATTCGCGGGATGGGATAAGAGTCATTTATTACCTTTTTGTTTACTGCACGGAAATCGATACAAAACCTCCATGCCCCATCTGCCTTCCTTACTAGGACTACCGGCGATGCGAAAGCACTTCTACTCTCGCGGATGATACCATTCTTCAGCATTTCATCTACCTGTTCTTCTATAATCTTCCTTTGTGCGTCCGACACGCGGTATGGCGGTTTGTGTATCGGTACTTCATCCGACATTCGAATGCGCACCTGTTCAATATTGCACTTCCCCAGCTCTTCTTTCCGAAATGCAAACACTGATCTCCGATCGATCAATAACTCCCCTAGTCTCTTCTTTTGTTGTTCTGTTAGTGATTCGGCTATATTAAATTTACATTGCGCACTATCTTCCGCTACCCCAGAATACAAAAATCCCTCTTTATTTTCACACATTTCCGTAAAGAATATGTATTCCGACTTTGATAACGTCATCGCGGTTTGACAAGTTTGACTTGACAGCTGACCATTTTTTTCGAAAGGCACATGACAGTTTTTTAAAACTATTTCATTCACACCAAACAGGATCTGCGCCTCATTTTCACGTAAAAAGTCTTGCCCCAATATTACATCCTGCTTCAACCCTTCTACCACGTGGAACGTGCACGGCCACACTCGTGCTCCGATGATCATGTTAACCTTTACTTCGCCCAATATTCGCAGTTTACTGCCGCACACTGCCCTCAGTATGATTTCTGGCCCCCTTTCTATGCGCCAACCTTCCGAACTAGCTATATCAGCTGACAGACACGAGATCGATGCTCCGGTATCTATCAGTGCACTCCATTTCTTCCCCTCTAACAATTCTACCTTAATGAATGGTTCAGACCCACCGGATATTCCGCCGGCTCCACACATCTCTCGTTCTAATGCCGGGGTCTCTTCCCTCATGGGCGACGGCTCATTCCCCTCATTTGTTACTGCCGCCGCCCGCTCGCATTTGGGTTGGGCGGATTCGATTGTCGCCTGTGGTCTTCTATTGGATTATTCTGAAAATGACTGCGGAGGTTATATCTATTTGACTGGGGCGGTCGTCGCCATGCATTATCCCTCTGGTGGGTCTGGTTCACTGGGGAATAAAACATATCGCCTATCGGCATATTAGCTTCCTCTCTCTGAGCCGGGGTGGGGGTAAGAGATTGTGAAGTTGTCGCCCGGTCGAATGTCTGCTCCCCTAGATTTATTACTGCTTTATCAACATTCATCGGGAGGTTGACTTCCTTCGTTGCAATTTGAGTTCCGTAGATCCGATTAAGCTGGATTATTGTAGCTTTCAGCTCTTGTTTATCTTTATATAGTTTTCCAACTAAAATATTCTTCGCACCAGGGATAATGGATCGAAGGAATTGTTCGATGAGCGTGGGTTCCTCAACCTTAGCCTTGCGGGCCGCTTCGCACAACTTATAGAAATATCCTAGTAGGTCCTCATTCGCAGCCTGTTTCATCGCAAAGAACACAGGTAGATAATTTATACTTGGGGGAAACTCAACCCTCAATTTCTCGGCAATTTCTGCGAATTCTTTTACATTCCCTATCTCTTCTTTATAGAAAGAGAGGGCGGGCCCTGACAGGTAGGCCGCTATTATGACTAGTTTTTCCTGTTCTGACCATTTTTTTATGGAAGCTATGAGTCCGAATTGGCGGAGGAATTCTTCTACATCTGTAGAGATTCCGTCAAACGTTGAGGATTCCATCATGAGGACTTTAGAATTTCACACTTATAATTTATATAAACCACTTATCTTTTTCGCGGATCACGCCGAATTCCTGGCGTTTATTAAATATTGTATCCTTTCTGCTCTTGATTGGTAGGGCAACTCTGCTTGGCTGTTTGGCACCGTCTAGATCGTCGCGATTCTGTCCAAATCCAGATATGGTGGGCTGAAACCTAGCTATTTAAAAATATTTTTCCCTAACTGGAATTGACTCGCGATTGCGCCTCCACCACTGTAACACTTGTGTGCTATCCCTAGCTATATCCTATCAAATTAAACTCGATGTTCCAACATTCCTATTTATTATTTAGCTAAAATATACATTTAGGTCCGCACCCAACGGCGGATCTCGTCTCTCTCTCCACTTGACAATCTTATTTACAGCCTTCCAACATATAATTTTAAACAGCCTACCTAATTCAAATATTATCATCAGCCAGTAGTCCAACGGAGGTTACATCATTACAGTACCTACATATAGCACCGCATTGGCTCTGCGAGGGAGATTCGCGGGGCCCCCCACACCCGGCGCCCGAACGCGGTCGTGTGCGCACGTATATTTTGTGCTAAATAACCATAAAACTTTCCCTGAGCTTTCCTGGACCCTTACCAGCCTACAAACGCTTCCACTGTGTGTGTGTGCCCGTATTGTGCCTGTGAATCTGGTGCCCTTTGGATAATCTGGTGCCCCTTGGATTTGCGCTTATGCGCGCTGGTGAACCTGGACACGCGGTAAGTACCTAGCTACTTCCATACCTAAACCTCATTTTGAAGAACCCCCTCGTATTTGGCTTCCCTTAAGGAACCTCCCTCGTGCCCATTTGTAAAACCCTGGTAGCAGAGATTTAGTGCCCCTGCCTTACCCCTTTCTCTAACATTTTGGTACACAGAGCGTGGTTTGCGGTTCCTCTGGTTGAGGAAAGCCTCTCCTATAGTCTGTTGGTGCATTCCCCCCCTTTTTTTGCGGTTTTATTTTCCCAAATTTCTCTTTTTATATCGATAGTCCCTTTCATACCTAAAGTAATCTATTACGCATCAATTCAAATCGTCTATAATTTAACACCGTCGACGGTCAGCCAACCGGTTCCCTTTGTATTCGCCAAGCGAGCGAGCCGTGTTTTTTCTTTATTGACTTTGTCCTATGCCTATTTTGCAAGTTGTTTACGAGTTGATATATTAGATAGTAATAATAAAAGCCTACTTCCGTAAATTCCTTAACACCTGTTGTTGGGTGATTGACCAGTTGCCATAACAATGCCTGATTACGAAACAGTATTGTATACTGAGACAGAGGAGTACAGATCGTCCTTGGGGTCGGTTAAGTTTTTTGTGAACTGGATAACAGCTACCTACGAAACCCTAGGTGCGGTGTCTCCTGCTAGACTCGTGTTTAGGCTGCGAGACCTAGAGCCCAACTTCGTGAAATTTGTAGACTGTACTTCCCGACTGTTGGGTGGTCTCGACCCCACCACGGATGCCGACGAATATAGATATGTTCAAGACCAGTTGCGGCCCATGTACGACATGGTAGATGACCTGCGATTGAAGTACTCGGAGATCAAGCCTACGGAGTATGTCGCACCTGTCCCTCCTCCTTCGATATATACCAATATGTCCCGCATTTCTGATGGGCAAATACGGCAAAAATTACCCGACTTGCCTATCCCAAAGTTCAGTGGCGTGCCCGATTCATGGATTAGCTTCATGGACCAGTTTGATAGCATCGTTGATTGCCAGCCAGACCTCTCCCCTACCCAAAAACTGCATTACTTGGTAGGCGCCCTCAGTGACGAGCCCCGCCGCCTGGTACAGCACCTGCGCATAGAGGCTGGCAACTACGAGGTCGCGCGTGATTTACTGAAAAGGCGTTATCACAACACGCGCGTCCTTGCCGACACCCACATTGCCCAAATCCTCAATCTCCAAGAGGTCAGCCATAAATTGAGTGGATTACGCGCCGCCTTCCTTAATCCACTCCTAACTGCATATAGGTGCCTCGAGCGGCTCGGATTACCAGTGAAAGAGTGGTCTTATTTCTTGGTCCACGTTATCATGACCAAACTTCCCTCCGAGCTTAAATCCCGATTTGAGCGGACCTATGGGGGCGAAAAGAGAAGCCTCCCCACCTTCGATCAGTTGATCGACTTCCTTGAGGAAGAATGTAGGCACCACGATAATGTTGGTAACGCGGCCCTTATTGACAATAATCGTACCGTGTCTGTGCCCGTGCCTACTTCATATTCCCCACCTCCAAGGCAACAGCGCCCGCCACCTTTTTATCGTCGCGTGTATGCGACCGCAGTGTCTCCACCCGAGCCTCAACCGATAGCTACGAGTAGGTGCTACATGTGCTCCTCCTCCTCCCACTACCTGCGTCAATGTGACGAGTTTATTGGCCTTTCCCCTCGCGAACGATCCTCCTTTGTACGACAGGCCGGCCTGTGCTATCGCTGTCTAGACAAGCATTCAATAGCTGCCTGCCCACGCGAATATTGTTGCCGTACTTGTCGCCGATCGACCCATCACACCATGCTGTGCTTTAATGACCCTAACAACCCCGAGTTTCCTCGCCGCAACAATGTTAGTTTCCGTGAGTCTCCGCCTCGTCGTTTCTCTCCAGTAACGTCACCTCGTTCTTCACCTCCGCGTACTGGCGGGGACGCTCGCCGCACGGGCGGGGGCACTCGCCGCACGGGCGGGGGCGCCCATTACTATAGTGACACATCTCGTCCCTCAAGCCGTCCCTCATCGCATTCACCTTTTACCACAAGGGATCACAATCCCCGTCGTTCACAGACCCCGCCGCGTGAGCGACGCCCTTACCAATCGCCGTCTCCCCCTCGTGATTATAACGGGCCTTCGTCCTCTTCTAGGTCTAGGACTTATAATCGCTCGTACTCATCTGACCGTCAGCCTCAATAACTAGCCTGCCCTCCAAACCGACCTCCCTCCAGTGTTACGATACCTGCCTCGCTAGTGCTTCTTCCCACCGCTGTCATACATGTGCGTTCCGCTTCCGGTTATTATGTCGAAGCGCGTGCACTCTGTGACACCGGCGCCCAAGGCTGTTTACTAACTACTGATCTAGTAGTAGACAAATTAAACATGTCTTTGTGCCCTACTTCCTCCCCCGTGCGAGGTATCGGCAATGTACAGTCTGTACAGGTTCGCGGCAGTGTTTCCTTTACATTTAGACCTGCGGATTCATCCTACCCTGAGATCACTGCCTCGGCCATGGTCCTCGACGTTATTGCCGGTACACATCCTGAGCTAGAGTTACCTTCAAGTTTAGTGTCATGTGTCTCCTCCTTGCCCTTAGCGGACCCTTCCTTTTATATGCCTGGCCCTATAGATGTCCTCCTTGGTGCTGACGTGTTTGGATCCTTGTTGTGCCCTAATATGCCCATAGTTTGCCCTTCCGGCCTAACTGCGGTCCCAACTGTCCTGGGACATATTTTGTCTGGTCCCATACCAACTTTAACTCCCCCCGAGGCCCCTATGACCGGTGTTAGCCTATCAAAAATTGTGGAACGATTCTGGAAGTTAGAAGAACCGCCAGAATCCCCTATAGACCCTGTAGATGATGAATGTGAGCTCATCTTCAAGTCCACTACCCTACGTGAACCAGACGGCCGCTTTACGGTTCGTCTCCCTTTCCTACCGGACCGTCCTCAACTTGGTGACTCTAGGTCTACTGCTCTTAGACGGTTTTTTAGCCTTGAGAAGCGCTTACATGCTAATCCTGGGCTGAAGGAAAAGTATGTGAGTTTTATGCGAGAGTACATTGAACTCGGCCATATGTGTCCCTCCTCATTTGAACCCTCCTCAGCGGAACATTATTTTATTCCCCATCACGGCGTATTTAAAAGTGGTGATGAAGCTAAAATCCGTGTAGTGTTTGACGGAAGCTCCCCTACATCCTCAGGTGTGTCCCTAAATCAGTGCCTCCACTCAGGTCCCAAATTACAGCGTGATATTACGTGTATCCTCCTTAATTTTAGGCGCCATAAAGTTGTTTTTGTGACGGATATCCGGATGATGTTTAGAATGACATGGGTCCACCCTGAAGATAGAAAATATCAGCTCATACTGTGGCGTGAAGCCCCCAACTTCCCTTTGTGTACGTATGAGCTTAACACAAATACCTACGGCCTCAGGTCAAGCCCCTTTATTGCCATCCGAGCCTTGTTAGAACTAGCTGAACAAGAACGTTCAAGGTTTCCCCTAGCAGCTTCAGTCCTAGAGAGTGATGTATATGTTGATGACTGCCTTACTGGAGCTGCCTCCCTGGATGAAGCTCGCGTCCTTATGAATGAGATGAATAGCATTATGACTTCCGGTGGCTACGAATTGAGAAAGTGGATCTCAAACTGTCCTGAACTCCTGTGTGACCTACCCCCAGAACATTTGCAGTTGCCCCACTCTTTTCAAGATCCCGAAAATCCCCAAACTATTGCGGTACTTGGCGTCCAATACGATCCCGCGGCTGACGCCTTTACCTATCGTTTTTCCTCCGACCCTGTGACTCATGCAACAAAACGCAAAGTTTTGTCCCTCATTGCCCGTACCTATGATCCGTGTGGCTGGATCACACCGGTAATTTTTAAAGCTAAAGCTTTTATGCAAAAGCTTTGGCTGTCTGGCCTTACCTGGGACGAACCTCTGACTCCTACTCTAGCAGCGGAGTGGTGTTCCTTTTCCCAAGACCTTTCGAACGTGAACCACGTTGTCCTCCCACGCCCCATCATGTGTGATATTGTGAATACATTTTCCCTTCATGGGTTTTGTGACGCCTCTGAGGCTGGATTTTCAGGAGTGGTGTACTTACGTACGGAAAGCCCCTCTGGCGACTGTAAGGTCCATCTTCTCTTGGCTAAGAGTAAAGTCGCTCCAGTTAGGACTCGCTGTACGATTCCTAAATTAGAGCTGCTTGGTGCAACTCTACTGTCCAAGATACTCCACCACGTAGCCTTTTGCTTACAAAAGTCTATAGTGTTAGATGCTATCTATAGTTGGTCAGATAGTCGTGTGGTCCTTGCCTGGATAAATACCCCTATTCACCACCTACAAACCTTTGAAGCCAATCGTGTTTCACAAATAAAAAATTTGCCCACTGCTTCCCAGTGGCGACATGTCCCTGGTGATATGAATCCTGCCGATTGTGCCTCACGCGGTGTGTCCGTTTCCTCCCTGCTACAGCACTCTTTGTGGTGGTCACCCACATGGCTAAAACA
The DNA here is from genome assembly GCA_949319315.1 of Zelleria hepariella. Taxonomy (NCBI): domain Eukaryota; kingdom Metazoa; phylum Arthropoda; class Insecta; order Lepidoptera; family Yponomeutidae; genus Zelleria; species Zelleria hepariella. Next base: position 9,791,875 of record OX439393.1, read on the forward strand.
ACCTTCGTCTGAATGGCCTACGCCGAAAACTCCGTCGCCTGGTGACCTACCTGGAATACGTTGTTTGCTCGCAACCACCCCTATTCCCTCTCCAGACCCGTCCTTTTTGTTGGATAGGTATAGTTCCTTGCCTAAACTCGTAGGTGTAGTCGGGTACATGCTACGCTTTGTGAAGAGGACGAGAAATCCTGAGTTTTCTGTTACTCATTCCTACCTTGATGTGGATGAACGTAGAGAAGCCTTGCTCTATATTGTGAAGCAAGTTCAACTTACATCCTTTCCTGAGGAGTTAGATACTCTACATCGCGGTGCCTTACTCAAGTCTTCACTCCGACGACTCTGCCCCTTCCTCGACGATAGTGGTTTGATTCGTGTGGGCGGTCGCCTTAAAAATTCGGACCTCCCTTATGACGCCCGCCACCCTCTCCTCCTACCCAAGTTTGGTAGTTTTGTGCAGCTTTTAGCGTCCCATTATCATGTGAGTAATTCCCACGCCGGCCCTAATGCCTTATTGGCCCTACTGTCCCGTGAATTTTGGATTGTATCAGCCCGCCGGTTAGTCAATCACGTGATATTTAAATGCCTTTCATGCTATCGTCTAAAGGCAGCGGTTACCCAGCCTCCCATGGGTGACTTACCTAGAGATAGAGTAGTCTCTACGAGACCCTTTGATGGAGTCGGTACAGACTTTGCCGGCCCCTTTTATACCAAGATCCAAGCTTATCGAAATAAAAGGGTAGTAAAATCATACCTTTGTGTATTTGTTTGTTTGTCCACTAAAGCGGTACATTTAGAGGTTGTCTCAGACTTGACCACGGAAGCTTTTATTGCGGCCTTAACCCGTTTTGTTTCCCGTCACGGCTTACCTTCCCTTATTCGTTCCGATAACGGCAGGAACTATGTTGGTGCCAACAATTACCTCGGTGACTTGCACACCTTCCTTGTAGAGCATCAGTCGGAACTAGCCTCCGAGTCCTCTAAAAGAGGTATCAACTGGGTGTTTGATCCCCCCCTGTGCCCTCATTGGGGCGGCCTATTTGAAGCGGCTGTTAAATCTGCAAAAACCCACCTCAAACGTGTGATTGGAGAGACCACCCTAACATTCGAGGAGTTGACTACAGTGTTCGCAAAGATCGAAGCCGTCCTCAATTCACGTCCCCTGTGCCCATTAGCTTCCAGTCCAGACCTTGAGGTCCTAACACCGGGCCATTTCTTGATTGGGCAACCCTTACTTGCTGTGCCTGAATACCCCTTCAACGAAGTTAAAGTTAGTCGTCTCACCCGGTTTCAGTTGATACAACAGGTGACCCAACATTTTTGGTCCCGTTGGCACGCGGAATATTTATCAACCTTGCAGAGTAGGCATAAGTGGACGACTTCCTCGGATCCTCCCTTTGTTGGTGAACTCGTCCTTCTCAAGGAAGATAATACCCCTCCATTACAGTGGCGACGTGGTCGCATCCTTCATATTTACCCCGGCCAGGATAGTGTCGTTCGCGTTGTCGATGTGCAGACGCCCTCCGGTGTTAAGAAGCGCTCTCTCACCAAGCTCGTTCGCCTACCCGTAGACACCACCCCCTCTATCCCTTCGTCGTAAACATTTGTGATGTTTAGGGCGGGGGTTATGTTAATTAAAAGTCCTTTTTTTTGCCTATCCCATAGTTTGTGTAGATTTGCCCCTTTTCATCCCTTAGAATATTGTCCAGCCCTCCCCCATGACAACTAGACTGACTGACAGCTAGGTACCTACATATAGCACCGCATTGGCTCTGCGAGGGAGATTCGCGGGGCCCCACACACCCGGCGCCCGAACGCGGTCGTGTGCGCACGTATATTTTGTGCTAAATAACCATAAAACTTTCCCTGAGCTTTCCTGGACCCTTACCAGCCTACAAACGCTTCCACTGTGTGTGTGTGCCCGTATTGTGCCTGTGAATCTGGTGCCCGTTGGATAATCTGGTGCCCCTTGGATTTGCGCTTATGCGCGCTGGTGAACCTGGACACGCGGTAAGTACCTAGCTACTTCCATACCTAAACCTCATTTTGAAGAACCCCCTCGTATTTGGCTTCCCTTAAGGAACCTCCCTCGTGCCCATTTGTAAAACCCTGGTAGCAGAGATTTAGTGCCCCTGCCTTACCCCTTTCTCTAACATTTTGGTACACAGAGCGTGGTTTGCGGTTCCTCTGGTTGAGGAAAGCCTCTCCTATAGTCTGTTGGTGCATTCCCCCCTTTTTTTGCGGTTTTATTTTCCCAAATTTCTCTTTTTATATCGATAGTCCCTTTCATACCTAAAGTAATCTATTACGCATCAATTCAAAACATCTATAATTTAACACCGTCGACGGTCAGCCAACCGGTTCCCTTTGTATTCGCCAAGCGAGCGAGCCGTGTTTTTTCTTTATTGACTTTGTCCTATGCCTATTTTGCAAGTTGTTTACGAGTTGATAATTAGATAGTAATAATAAAAGCCTACTTCCGTAAATTGCTTTTAACATCTGTTGTTGGGTGATTGACCAGTTGCCATAACAATGCCTGATTACGAAACAGTATTGTATACTGAGACAGAGGAGTACAGATCGTCCTTGGGGTCGGTTAAGTTTTTTGTGAACTGGATAACAGCTACCTACGAAACCCTAGGTGCGGTGTCTCCTGCTAGACTCGTGTTTAGGCTGCGAGACCTAGAGCCCAACTTCGTGAAATTTGTAGACTGTACTTCCCGACTGTTGGGTGGTCTCGACCCCACCACGGATGCCGACGAATATAGATATGTTCAAGACCAGTTGCGGCCCATGTACGACATGGTAGATGACCTGCGATTGAAGTACTCGGAGATCAAGCCTACGGAGTATGTCGCACCTGTCCCTCCTCCTTCGATATATACCAATATGTCCCGCATTTCTGATGGGCAAATACGGCAAAAATTACCCGACTTGCCTATCCCAGAGTTCAGTGGCGTGCCCGATTCATGGATTAGCTTCATGGACCAGTTTGATAGCATCGTTGATTGCCAGCCAGACCTCTCCCCTACCCAAAAACTGCATTACTTGGTAGGCGCCCTCAGTGACGAGCCCCGCCGCCTGGTACAGCACCTGCGCATAGAGGCTGGCAACTACGAGGTCGCGTGTGATTTACTGAAAAGGCGTTATCACAACACGCGCGTCCTTGCCGACACCCACATTGCCCAAATCCTCAATCTCCAAGAGGTCAGCCATAAATTGAGTGGATTACGCGCCGCCTTCCTTAATCCACTCCTAACTGCATATAGGTGCCTCGAGCGGCTCGGATTACCAGTGAAAGAGTGGTCTTATTTCTTGGTCCACGTTATCATGACCAAACTTCCCTCCGAGCTTAAATCCCGATTTTAGCGGACCTATGGGGGCGAAAAGAGAAGCCTCCCCACCTTCGATCAGTTGATCGACTTCCTTGAGGAAGAATGTAGGCACCACGATAATGTTGGTAACGCGGCCCTTATTGACAATAATCGTACCGTGTCTGTGCCCGTGCCTACTTCATATTCCCCACCTCCAAGGCAACAGCGCCCGCCACCTTTTTATCGTCGCGTGTATGCGACCGCAGTGTCTCCACCCGAGCCCCAACCGATAGCTACGAGTAGGTGCTACATGTGCTCCTCCTCCTCCCACTACCTGCGTCAATGTGAAGAGTTTATTGGCCTTTCCCCTCGCGAACGATCCTCCTTTGTACGACAGGCCGGCCTGTGCTATCGCTGCCTAGACAAGCATTCAATAGCTTCCTGCCCACGTGAATATTGTTGCCGTACTTGTCGCCGATCGACCCATCACACCATGCTGTGCTTTAATGACCCTAACAACCCCGAGTTTCCTCGCCGCAACAATGTTAGTTTCCGTGAGTCTCCGCCTCGTCGTTTCTCTCCAGTAACGTCACCTCGTTCCTCACCTCCGCGTACTAGCGGGGACGCTCGCCGCACGGGCGGGGGCACTCGCCGCACGGGCGGGGGCGCCCATTACTATAGTGACACATCTCGTCCCTCAAGCCGTCCCTCATCGCATTCACCTTTTACCACAAGGGATCACAATCCCCGTCGTTCACAGACCCCGCCGCGTGAGCGACGCCCTTACCAATCGCCGTCTCCCCCTCGTGATTATAACGGGCCTTCGTCCTCTTCTAGGTCTAGGACTTATAATCGCTCGTACTCATCTGACCGTCAGCCTCAATAACTAGCCTGCCCTCCAAACCGACCTCCCTCCAGTGTTACGATACCTGCCTCGTTAGTGCTTCTTCCCACCGCTGTCATACATGTGCGTTCCGCTTCCGGTTATTATGTCGAAGCGCGTGCACTCTGTGACACCGGCGCCCAAGGCTGTTTACTAACTACTGATCTAGTAGTAGACAAATTAAACATGTCTTTGTGCCCTACTTCCTCCCCCGTGCGAGGTATCGGCAATGTACAGTCTGTACAGGTTCGCGGCAGTGTTTCCTTTACATTTAGACCTGCGGATTCATCCTACCCTGAGATCACTGCCTCGGCCATGGTCCTCGACGTTATTGCCGGTACACATCCTGAGCTAGAGTTACCTTCAAGTTTAGTGTCATGTGTCTCCTCCTTTCCCTTAGCGGACCCTTCCTTTTATATGCCTGGCCCTATAGATGTCCTCCTTGGTGCTGACGTGTTTGGATCCTTGTTGTGCCCTAATATCCCCATAGTTTGCCCTTCCGGCTTAACTGCGGTCCCAACTGTCCTGGGACATATTTTGTCTGGTCCCATACCAACTTCAACTCCCCTCGAGGCCCCTATGACCGGTGTTAGCCTATCAAAAATTGTGGAACGATTCTGGAAGTTAGAAGAACCGCCAGAATCCCCTATAGACCCTGTAGATGATGAATGTGAGCTCATCTTCAAGTCCACTACCCTACGTGAACCAGACGGCCGCTTTACGGTTCGTCTCCCTTTCCTACCGGACCGTCCTCAACTTGGTGACTCTAGGTCTACTGCTCTTAGACGGTTTTTTAGCCTTGAGAAGCGCTTACATGCTAATCCTGGGCTGAAGGAAAAGTATGTGAGTTTTATGCGAGAGTACATTGAACTCGGCCATATGTGTCCCTCCTCATTTGAACCCTCCTCAGCGGAACATTATTTTATTCCCCATCACGGCGTATTTAAAAGTGGTGATGAAGCTAAAATCCGTGTAGTGTTTGACGGAAGCTCCCCTACATCCTCAGGTGTGTCCCTAAATCAGTGCCTCCACTCAGGTCCCAAATTACAGCGTGATATTACGTGTATCCTCCTTAATTTTAGGCGCCATAAAGTTGTTTTTGTGACGGATATCCGGATGATGTTTAGAATGACATGGGTCCACCCTGAAGATAGAAAATATCAGCTCATACTGTGGCGTGAAGCCCCCAACTTCCCTTTGTGTACGTATGAGCTTAACACAAATACCTACGGCCTCAGGTCAAGCCCCTTTATTGCCATCCGAGCCTTGTTAGAACTAGCTGAGCAAGAACGTTCAAGGTTTCCCCTAGCAGCTTCAGTCCTAGAGAGTGATGTATATGTTGATGACTGCCTCACTGGAGCTGCCTCCCTGGATGAAGCTCGCGTCCTTATGAATGAGATGAACAGCATTATGACTTCCGGTGGCTACGAATTGAGAAAGTGGATCTCAAACTGTCCTGAACTCCTGCGTGACCTACCCCCAGAACATTTGCAGTTGCCCCACTCTTTTCAAGATCCCGAAAATCCCCAAACTATTGCGGTACTTGGCGTCCAATACGATCCCGCGGCTGACGCCTTTACCTATCCTTTTTCCTCCGACCCTGTGACTCATGCAACAAAACGCAAAGTTTTGTCCCTCATTGCCCGTACCTATGATCCGTGTGGCTGGATCACACCGGTAATTTTTAAAGCTAAAGCTTTTATGCAAAGGCTTTGGCTGTCTGGCCTTACCTGGGACGAACCTCTGACTCCTACTCTAGCAGCGGAGTGGTGTTCCTTTTCCCAAGACCTTTCGAACGTGAACCACGTAGTCCTCCCACGCCCCATCATGTGTGATACTGTGAATACATTTTCCCTTCATGGGTTTTGTGACGCCTCTGAGGCTGGATTTTCAGGAGTGGTGTACTTACGTACGGAAAGCCCTTCTGGCGACTGTAAGGTCCATCTTCTCTTGGCTAAGAGTAAAGTCGCTCCAGTTAGGACTCGCTGTACGATTCCTAAATTAGAGCTGCTTGGTGCAACTCTACTGTCCAAGATACTCCACCACGTAGCCTTTTGCTTACAAAAGTCTATAGTGTTAGATGCTATCTATAGTTGGTCAGATAGTCGTGTGGTCCTTGCCTGGATAGATACCCCTATTCACCACCTACAAACCTTTGAAGCCAATCGTGTTTCACAAATAAAAAATTCGCCCACTGCTTCCCAATGGCGACATGTCCCTGGTGATATGAATCCTGCCGATTGTGCCTCACGCGGTGTGTCCGTTTCCTCCCTGCTACAGCACTCTTTATGGTGGTCACCCACATGGCTAAAGCAACCTTCGTCTGAATGGCCTACGCCGAAAACTCCGTCGCCTGGTGACTTACCTGGAATACGTTGTTTGCTCGCAACCACCCCTATTCCGTCTCCAGACCCGTCCTTTTTGTTGGATAGGTATAGTTCCTTGCCTAAACTCGTAGGTGTAGTCGGGTACATGCTACGCTTTGTGAAGAGGACGAGAAATCCTGAGTTTTCTGTTACTCATTCCTACCTTGATGCGGATGAACGTAGAGAAGCCTTGCTCTATATTGTGAAGCAAGTTCAACTTACATCCTTTCCTGAGGAGTTAGATACTCTACATCGCGGTGCCTTACTCAAGTCTTCACTCCGACGACTCTGCCCCTTCCTCGACGATAGTGGTTTGATTCGTGTGGGCGGTCGCCTTAAAAATTCGGACCTCCCTTATGACGCCCGCCACCCTCTCCTCCTACCCAAGTTTGGTAGTTTTGTGCAGCTTTTAGCGTCCCATTATCATGTGAGTAATTCCCACGCCGGCCCTAATGCCTTATTGGCCCTACTGTCCCGTGAATTTTGGATTGTATCAGCCCGCCGGTTAGTCAATCACGTGATATTTAAATGCCTGTCATGCTATCGTCTAAAGGCAGCGGTTACCCAGCCTCCCATGGGTGACTTACCTAGAGATAGAGTAGTCTCTACGAGACTCTTTGATGGAGTCGGTACAGACTTTGCCGGCCCCTTTTATACCAAGATCCAAGCTTATCGAAATAAAAGGGTGGTAAAATCATACCTTTGTGTATTTGTTTGTTTGTCCACTAAAGCGGTACATTTAGAGGTTGTCTCAGACTTGACCACGGAAGCTTTTATTGCGGCCTTAACCCGTTTTGTTTCCCGTCGCGGCTTACCTTCCCTTATTCGTTCCGATAACGGCAGGAACTATGTTGGTGCCAACAATTACCTCGGTGACTTGCACACCTTCCTTGTAGAGCATCAGTCGGAATTAGCCTCCGAGTCCTCTAAAAGAGGTATCAACTGGGTGTTTGATCCCCCCCTGTGCCCTCATTGGGGCGGCCTATTTGAAGCGGCTGTTAAATCTGCAAAAACCCACCTCAAACGTGTGATTGGAGAGACCACCCTAACATTCGAGGAGTTGACTACAGTGTTCGCAAAGATCGAAGCCGTCCTCAATTCACGTCCCCTGTGCCCATTAGCTTCCAGTCCAGACCTTGAGGTCCTAACACCGGGCCATTTCTTGATTGGGCAACCCTTAGTTGCTGTGCCTGAATACCCCTTCAACGAAGCTAAAGTTAGTCGTCTCACCCGGTTTCAGTTGATACAACAGGTGACCCAACATTTTTGGTCCCGTTGGCACGCGGAATATTTATCAACCTTGCAGAGTAGGCATAAGTGGACGACTTCCTCGGATCCTCCCTTTGTTGGTGAACTCGTCCTTCTCAAGGAAGATAATACCCCTCCATTACAGTGGCGACGTGGTCGCATCCTTCATATTTACCCCGGCCAGGATAGTGTCGTTCGCGTTGTCGATGTGCAGACGCCCTCCGGTGTTAAGAAGCGCTCTCTCACCAAGCTCGTTCGCCTACCCGTAGACACCACCCCCTCTATCCCTTCGTCGTAAACATTTGTGATGTTTAGGGCGGGGGTTATGTTAATTAAAAGTCCCTTTTTTTGCCTATCCCATAGTTTGTGTAGATTTGCCCCTTTCCATCCCTTAGAATATTGTCCAGCCCTCCCCCATGACAACTAGACTGACTGACAGCTAGGTACCTACATATAGCACCGCATTGGCTCTGCGAGGGAGATTCGCGGGGCCCCCCACACCCGGCGCCCGAACGCGGACGTATATTTTGTGCTAAATAACCATAAAACTTTCCCTGAGCTTTCCTGGACCCTTACCAGCCTACAAACGCTTCCACTGTGTGTGTGTGCCCGTATTGTGCCTGTGAATCTGGTGCCCTTTGAATAATCTGGTGCCCCTTGGATTTGCGCTTATGCGCGCTGGTGAACCTGGACACGCGGTAAGTACCTAGCTACTTCCATACCTAAACCTCATTTTGAAGAACCCCCTCGTATTTGGCTTCCCTTAAGGAACCTCCCTCGTGCCCATTTGTAAAACCCTGGAAGCAGAGATTTAGTGCCCCTGCCTTACCCCTTTCTCTAACAATTACATTAGTCTAAAAGTGCGAATACAAGTTGGACTTATTCTACTATGAACTCAATTGAATGCAAAATGTTACTTAGTATTTACCGTGTATTTTACCTTGTGTAACTCAAATTGATAGATTTTCTAAGTGTACTTCAATTTGCATGTTTCGATTTAACTCCACCAGAGGTAGGTAAGCCCGCGTAGAATCTTCTGTAGTGTAAAATCAATTAATTAAATTGGTTTATTTACGCGACAACACTATGCGCCTGGCAGTTTCAATCCCGTATTGTTTAGTTCACTCGCTCCTACTACAGGGTGCACCCTAAGTCTATACTACTTTAAGTACGAACTTTAAGTAGGCTTTCTTCTGATCAATACAAACAACTTGTACTAGGTGGCGAAAAAAATAGAGCGAAAAAAATATCAGCTGTTTCATACATTTGGCGCAGTACTGAGTCGACCTTTTGTATGGAACAGCTGATATTTTTTTTCGCCCCATTTTTTTCGCCACCTAGTACAAGTTGTTTGTATTGATCAGTAGATAGCCTACTTAAAGTTCCGCTATCGACTTAGAGTGCACCCTGTAGATATTCTCCGTTATATTAGATCGCTAGATCTTTTAGAATTTATATTACCTACCTAGATAAGATAAGGCGTAGCCTGTACCTACTTATTATAAAATCCAAGCCATGATCCAATCCAAGCCAAGCTGAGCAATTGCGTTTTCGTAGAGAAAGAGACGCGCGAACTTCGTTAAGAGCGTCTGAAGCATTATACCAATCCGCAGTGGGCGTTACCTACGTATAAAAAAAAATATCAAAAATGAGATTTTGAGGAAACACTCTAAAATGAGCAAAATGAAAATAAATTTCCTTAGAATGCCTATTGACATAATTTTCGTGGAAGATATATATTTTTTTTTTTTCATAATTTGGAAAGTGTACAAAATAACGTTATTTAGAATCACCTATAATAACAAAATACCGCCAGTTTTAATAATCCAGCAGACATTGCCCCAAATGACTATAATTATAGCTTTTAGTAACGTAATTCTTGTCGCGGTAATTAGCGGTCACAAGATACTCTCGTAAACTTAACCCATTTATAACGGACCATTAAAGCGATTGTTTGCCAAGTCGTAATGTAGACATTTCGAAGGTATACGGCCGTTGTAGAGGTAGGTAACTTGCGCCAAATGGAAGCAATCAGAAGGTATATTCAGCGAAGCATTAACATTTTAATAACCTTAGTTTTAGGTACTCCAACCTACATAGATTTTAGAAGAAAAAGTTTGGTACGGTCGGCCACAGTCACAGATATCCCATGGCAGCTTGGCAATCTAAGAAAAAGGGGTATCCTAGCGTGTGGCCCACGTACCAAAAAAAAATGCAATTTCGGATTTTGTAATGTATGTAGATTACAATCTCTAAAGTGTCTAACTGCTAGGTAATGGCCTTCCTTCCAGTCTACAAAAACCATACAGCCCATGAATGATACCCGTATAGGCCATTTCTTTGTCGCGCCAACCTCCCCGGTCCCTTGTTAGTCGAATCCACTGCTTTCTAGCCGCCTTTTTGATGTCATCGACCCATATACAGGGTAATTTTTAATTAGCTTTATTCCTGAAACACTTCAACTTTTAAATGAGATTTCTAAAATCTTTTGCTCTACGACTTTTCGAATAGCTCCATACATTTCATTTGTTGAACGTTTCTTTTGCTTTAAAAGTACCTATGCATTTTGTACTATTTTAGCGCTGCCTGAGTGGCGCGCGTTCTTGCTTCTATACTCTATACCACTTCTTCAGCCCCTCCTGCTCCTATTTGTTACTCCTTGCCGCATTTTTTTTGTAGTTATGAAAAAAAAATGCGTGTTCACCAAAGTCGTAGAACAAAAGTTGTTGAAAATCTCATTTAAAAGTTGACGTGATTCAGGCAAAAAGCTATTTAATAATCACACTGTATTGCCGCTGACCCGATGGGTTCAAAAAGTATGTTGTGGAATATGGACGTGAACTTCTGCGTATTTGCAGTCTATAGTCTGGGTCTGAAGCGAACATTTCAGGTCAAAGTCAAATAGCAAACAGGCATCAATATCTGTCACAGACAGACCAGCGGGCTACGCAAATAAAGGTCAAGCGATGTAACTTGACAATAGGTTCAATTCTGGGAAACGGATGGCGGTATAAACTTAGCTAGAACTACGGGTAAGTATTAGTTTTGCGACGAAAACGTATCGCCATTTGATTGATGTAGGACATCCGACATCTTATGAGCTGTAAAAGAACTTAAGTATTTTCAGCTAGGATAGCGTCCAGTGGCATCTTCACTCACACTAGATGGGTGAGACGGTGAGACACACCCAGACGGTGCCGTGCCTGGGACTTTGTATTTAGATGGAGTAGACTTGTGCGGTACCTTTACCATCCTCGCAGCTTTGCTAAGCTCACTAAGCTCTAAATAAACATTAGCACAAATTATTATAAGAGCGCCAACGAACAAACGTTGTTGCAAGCTGTAATAGCTTCCCTGCGCCGTCAAATAAACATTTACCTACAACGATTATGACGTCACATGGCAGCTCCACAATTATTCTGCCAGACACACAGTGACTTAGATGAAGTTCTAAAGACACACTCTATGCAGTTGCGGCTTCAAAGAACCTACAAACAAACACCTCAACAACTTCGCTTCTAGTTAGATTGCTTCACATAGCTACACGGAGTCAACTAATATGTAAATAGGTAGTATAGTTAACATTATGGAGATACCACGTTATATTATGATGGTATTGAAAAGCCATAGTCGAATGGATAATGTTTCAATTCCTGTTTAGGTAGAATATAAAGACCGCCAACAGACCCGAAAGCCACGCATACTAGACACCAAAACAAAGTACTTTTTCGATAAATGATTGCTGGGAAATGATTTTGGTTTTTTAGGTTATAATTTTGAAAAATATTTTATCACGCAATGGACGTGTAACGCACAGTCATATTGCGCAAGCGTAGGTATCAGTTTATGTTACTTAAGCTTGAAGAGCCAATGTTTAGAATACATTGCGGGTTGCAATTTTAACGTCGTGTTTTGTAAGAAATATTCATATTTTTTTTGTAAGAATGCATTTCTGCAAAAAAAAAGTTTTGAAAAGTCCGACTTTGAACCTCATTATCTCGGAAACCGTTGAGTTCCCAGGCATAGTTCCTTGGGCAAAAATGTCCCTTATGATGAGGACAATACGTGGTTTTACACTTTGTTGGCGGTCTTTTAACACCCTGTAGATATTATAGTAAAAATAATGCTCAATTTTCGATACGCTGCAGCAAAGTTGTAAAAAAAATATATTACAAGCCCTTGAAAATACAGTAGAAACTCGATTGAACGATTATTTTTATTGATATCTCAATAGATAAAATAAAAAATATTTTAGTGAAACTCCCTTTTCTAGAGCTTTAATCACATCGACCAAACACCTGCACAAACTGATCCCCATCGCGAATGATAGAGCGCAATGGAGACCTCTACTCTCTGCCACCTTCAATGATGGTCACGATCCTCAGCATTGAGGGGACAACTGAATGGATGTAATCACATCGACCATTAAGGCTCTGGGCATAGTGAATTAGCCCGCGCGCAAAAAAAATGCTCAAAATCGATTCCTGTATCAAACACACGAAAAAAATCGAAAATGTTCACATATCAAACCCTAGAATTAGGTGAGACCTATCTAACACAGCCAGTTTCATGTTGATATCCATAACAGATTGCAAGATATTTTGGCTGAAAAAAAGTGCGCCGCCCATTTTTTTTCATCAAAAATAAATCAACACAAAACTGGCTGTTTTAGATAGGTCTCACCTAATTCTAGGGTTTGATATGTGAAAATTTTCGATTTGTTTAGTGTATTTGATACAGGACTCGATTTAGTGCATTTTTCTTGGCGCGCGGGCTATTCACTATGCACCGCGCCTTAACATACATTACAGACTTGAGAATCTGTGCTTTCGCATGTTCCGCTACTTCGTCACATGTATGTAAAATGTATGTAGGTATCGCACGCACCCAGATACCGGTAATTTGTCTCTAAATCCGGGCATGTCGGGAAGCCAACCGGGAGGTAAAGGGGCTCAGGAAACGGTGTCGAGAACCGCAACTCTTGTTTGTGGGAAGCCAACGGACCATGTTTACACTCCGCTCCTCGCAACTCTAGTGATGCACGACACCGTGATAAACGGTTTTATTTTACAATCTAAAAGCGCCAATTGCTCTGAGGTGAACCCAAAACGGGGCGTAGAATTGTGGGCAACCAATGAGATGGACTGACGAGTTGATCAAAATGGCAGGAAAAGACTGGATGAGAAAAGCCTTAGGCCGAAAAGAATGAATAAAGTATGATGTTGCTAGTCGATAGCAGAATAGTAACGTTTGCCAGATGTTAGGTACGTAGCGAAAAAACCGGCCAAGTGCGAGTCGGACTCGTGCAAGTAACCGATACATAAAAAACGCATTTTATTATTGACATAACACAAAGTCACCCAAAAACAGGCTTACTAAGCTAAGTTATGCAACTTTAAATAAATGCTACATTGCATAAAATATTTTGATCTACAATACGTACATGCAGAAGTCTAAAAACTGGTGGTGTAACTACCGAAGAGAACAGGATAAGTAAGCATTCGCACCTTCGATCAAGGATAAAACTAGATACAACATAGAACTCTGAAATGTGTCTGGAAAAATAGATGTCCAAATTGCCTTTGGGAGCTTATTTGCTCGTAGTCTATGCAATTAAAGTAAAACTGTACACTAATGCAATAAGGTTGACATTTGAATATTAGACGTATGGTCGAAATGATGTTTCGTATTGTTCTATTGCTGATATCATTTGTTTCTGTGGGGACAAGTTTTTATTGTGACTTTATACGTAATGCGGATTCTATGGGATTTAGTTCGGTGATTCGCACGGATAACGTAATGCACACTGAGCACACTCACCGACTGTAATTCTTGAATCCTAGCACTACATTACGCGCGGCAGCTCGCAATAAGTGACCTGCTCTCCCTCCAGATACAGTGTGCGTAGTGTAAATGCTGTACACACGGATTCCGAGTCTTTAACCCGCAGATGGAATGCCGAATAAGATTGCGGTCGCCCGGAGTTCTTTCGGGCAACCGAGCGTTGATGGCATCGCGCCGCCGTAGGGCCGAATTCGCTTCGACAATAAACTTTTTTTTTTCATTGGTTTTAGGTAAGATGTTCCGATTCTCAGTTAAACCCCCAATTAGTTATTCGACCAATATCCCATACAAAATTCGTTCCATTTTCAAATTATTCCTAAGGATAGTGCTTATCTGGCGATTGAAAAATCGGACCTTAGCCATTTTTGTTGGTAAAATGTGTATGCTGTGAAGGCATTGTGACTAGCGCTGTAATTAGTAGGACGTATAAAGCAAGAAACACAAAAGACCTACGTATGCGACGATTTTTTTTATATGCTACTAGAATTTGTTTGTCTAGAAACGTACGCGGCGTTTTTTTTTATAGAACGCGTCGTTTGCCAGTGTGTAAACTTGTGTGTGTAAACAGTGTTTGCAAACTTCAAGGCTAGATTTTACAGCGTTACAGCGGTGTGGAGACTGAAGCGGCAAGTGACTTTTGCTTCGTTTTTATTAACAAAGTAAATAATAATAACAAATAATATTTTCCGGTTGTCACGGAAACAAAATAAATGTAATAGAAATACAAATGACTTGGCTAAAGCAACAACAAGCAAGACAAGACACTGGTAGGTAGTACAAAGGTTTCCTTTACGGGAAACAGAGGTTAGAATGAAAATTGGTAAAGCAGGAACTCGCCGTATGTACATTAGGTTTAATTTACTCGCTAATGTTTAATACTGCGCGCTACTTTGTTTTTGCGTCGCAGTAAGAGCTCTCCGAGGGCTAAGTTTATTTCATACATGGTCTGCTTTTACGAGGCCAATGCTATGAACCTGGGATAAGGCCATTGAGCCACTAATGGGTCGGTGCCCGTTTTCCCTGTACCTTTAGTTTGTGTGTCGAGAAGTCATCTCTGCATTCGTGTATTTGCCTCGACGCACATCCAGGCTACGTCTTTGATAACGGCTTTTTCTTTTTTTTTTTATAATCTGTATCATTAAAGAAAACATTTAGGATATACTTCGAAACTAGCGTTGTCTCGCTTTGATTGTATTAATTAGAGCGAGAGGGCAAGTGTTTTGAAGTTCATCCTAAATGTTTTCTTTAATGACACTCTCGATTCCAGCGAGATAGCCAGTGAATTTTCCCATCATTATAAGTCGTAGTCTATAGTAAAGTTAAAGGAGGTGGTATCTCTATTTGAATTGCTCTTATATAAAAGGTACCTATCTTTAATAAAGACGTAGCATCTTAGACTAGATCGAGCTTTTGTAGCTTCATGATACAACACTGCGGGTATGTCAACAGAGAGAGAGATAGAGACAGAGAGAGAGAGAGAGAGAACATTTCATCGCGCCCTATCACACTCGGTGTGGTCTTTCATGTTAGTTTGCAGAAATGTTTGTGACGTTGAAACGGTTTACATGATTGATTTCAACTCCTTTCTCGCTAGAATGAAAACATTTCTTCGCAAAGGTCGGTTACTGAAAAAATACCTATAGCCTGGAGTAAATTGACCCATTTGTTAACCATCCTGTTTATTTTTATTTTATACGTATATTTCTCTATTTTAGGGGTAATTGTTTTGTGGCAATGTTAATACAGGTTGCTTGTTATTTTTGTATTTTTTTGTTTTCGCTTGCTATTACGACATTATACAGGGTAATTTTCAAATAGCTTTATTCCAGAAACACTTCTTCTTCCAAATGTGATTTCCAACAACTTTTGTTCCACGACTTTTCAAATACCTCGATAGTTTTTATTTTATGAACGTTTTTTATTCTTTAAAAGTTAACATTTTTGTGCCCTTCAACTTTTTACCACATTTCCGGCCTCTCGCTCCAATTTGTTACTCCAAGCCACAAATTTTTCCTAACATTAATATTTAAGAAAAATTGATTTTTATTTTGTATGGAAAAATAAAATTGCGTTTTTACCAAGGTTCTTAAAAATTACATTTAGTAGTTAACGTATTTCAGACGCTAAACTATTTAAAAATTGCTTTCAACATCAAAAAATGGCACCTGAAAAATACTTCAAACAACTTTTGTTCCTTTGAAACCGATTGTGAAGGGATTATTAGGTATCAATGGAAAGGACATAATATTGTTTCATTTCATAAACAAAACAAACCTCTCGATACGTGATGTTGAAAAAAGTATTGGTAAAGTGTTGTCAGGGCAGCTGTTGTCAGGGCAAGGGGATACAACATTCGTAATTTTCTCTGTTAAATTGTATATTTAATTGCCATTTAATTGAAACCACAAAAAATCCATCTCGATTGAAAAGTCATTGAATCAAAAGGTGCGATTTTTCTGGTGCTGTATACCTATTTTTAATTTTTGACACAAATAAGAGATAACTGCTCATAACCACCTTGCTCTCAGATTAAAAATACAATAGATTAACAATGGCTGCCTGGACAGACCTGGGGCCTTAGCCTGAAACACAATGGCGTATCAATGGCGTCCCAGGTAGTTGAACAAAACCGGGATTTTTTCGTTGTTCTCCTACAACCAGCGAACTAATCCTCTAGAATTAGACTCTTTATATTCTTTGCTGTACTACAAAAACATTAAAAGGACCGACACTGGACTGACAGCATTAATAAATCGTAATTGAAACCGTCAACCGGGAGCCCATTTTGGCACCATTGTGTTACAGGCTAAGGGCCCTGTCCACCTTGATCGTCACGAGGATAAATAGCTTTGTGTATTGTTTTAGACAGTATTTATGCACCCGCAGAAAATGTTTAAATGTTTAATTTGGTAGTTATAGTTACTTTATAGTTATTGCCTCAATGACCAAAGAGGCCTCGGCCTTCTTATTCTTCAGTCATTGGTTTGCCCAACCAAATAATTTCGGTGGCCTAGAAATAAAGTTAGTCAATACGCTGCGAAAAGGCTGCGAAGAACTACGCCGCGGCTTTATTAACTCACACCTACTCCTACCCTTTCACTCAGCCTTGTCCCACATTATAACGAAACTCTGGCACAATATATGGGTTAATTAAACAAAATAATAAATATACCTACTTGTGTTAATACGACAGGCACCCCAGTTCACTTAATTAGTCCATAGTATGGAAAGAAATGGGGTAATTTCCTCTGAAAGAGTCACTTCAAGGTAACGTTAAAGAAAAAAATCATATCTCCTTTTTGGATGCGTTTTTTGCTAAAAACGAAACGTAGAGTAGGTACTCAACGCCAGGCTTAACTATTTTTAGGACCTAAATAAAGACCTTAGAAGGTTTAGATTCCGATTTTTTAATTTTTTTATTATTCTTATTCGTTTTTGTTTTTTCTAAAGCACTAACCCGTGCTAGGGAATAATTTAAACATTTATAATAAGTTGAAAAAATTCACTCGGGACAGGACTTGAACCCGCAACCTTCCGCATACCGTGCAGGCGCTCTACCAATTGAGCTACCGAGTCAAGTAACTGTCGATGCGAATTTCTTCAACTAGTCTCCGTAGGTGTAGATTAGTGCAAACTAATCACACCAGGTGGCGCCCCCCGTCCAGTTGACGGAGACTAGTTGAAGAAATTCGCATCGACAGTTACTTGACTCGGTAGCTCAATTGGTAGAGCGCCTGCACGGTATGCGGAAGGTTGCGGGTTCAAGTCCTGTCCCGAGTGAATTTTTTCAACTTATTATAAATGTTTAAATTATTCCCTAGCACGGGTTAGTGCTTTAGAAAAAACAAAAAGTGGTTAAATGTAGTGGCAATACCAAAAATTGCAATGAGCATTTCATCTGCAAAGATGAACGCATTGGGTGGTGTAGATTAGTGCAAACTAATCACACCAGGTGGCGCCCCCCGTCCAGTTGACGGAGACTAGTTGAAGAAATTCGCATCGACAGTTACTTGACTCGGTAGCTCAATTGGTAGAGCGCCTGCACGGTATGCGGAAGGTTGCGGGTTCAAGTCCTGTCCCGAGTGAATTTTTTCAACTTATTATAAATGTTTAAATTATTCCCTAGCACGGGTTAGTGCTTTAGAAAAAAAAAAAAAAAAAAGGTATTTCTTTATTAATTAAGCTGCAGAGAAACTAAATACAGTTGGTCTCCATTTGATCTACACTGGTCGCACCATTCACGCCATTTTATGTTTCGACGAGGCAAGTCGGATCATCACCAGATTTAAGACGCCATACGTCTCACAACTAGCGCCGCCAATGGAAAAAAAAATGATATCTTTTTTTGGGATGCGTTTTTAGCAAAAAACGCTCCTGCGATTCCTTAACGCGAGGCTTAACTATTTTTAGGACCTAAGGTTTGGATTCCAGATCCTAGAACTTAAGAATGCAATTATAGGAAATTCAATTCATTCGTAGGAAATCCAATCCTGGAATCCAAACCTTAGGTCCTAAAAATACTTAAGCCTCGCGTTGAGATATGATTTTTTTTCCATTGGCGGCGCTAGTTGTGAGACGTATTTCACCTTAAGAGCCTCACGTTTTTATTTCTTCGGAGCATTCGGTCTATTTCTTTTTTTTCAAATCATTTTATGACTAAAAAGTCCAATAAAACCTAAAAATTAAGGTTTTTTAACCAATTGTTAGCCACAAAATATTGGTCGGAACTTGTTGTTCATACGTAAAGAGACAAACAATTTCATTTTTCATTGGGTACACACCCCAACAGCATAACGTAGGTAAAATTTTTTTTTATACACATTTTTTTTTGTCACAGTTTCCAAAAGTATATTATTTGTTACAATGCCGTCTCGTCCTTCACCTCCACATAGGTTTTCCAGACGTCCGGATAAAACAGAGCTGGGTCAGGCATTTTAGACCCTCGTCCGGCCGAGACATGCTGTGACTGGCCCGAATCGCTTCTGTCAGGCTTTCATCCTACAGGGTGCACTCTAAGTCGATAGCGGAACTTTAAGTAGGCTGTCTACTGATCAATACAAACAACTTGTACTAGGTGGCGACAAAAATGGAGCGAAAAAAATATCAGCTGTTTCATACATTTGGCGCAGTACTGAGTCGACCTTTTGTATGGAACAGCTGATATTTTTTTCGCTCCATTTTTTTCGCCACCTAGTACAAGTTGTTTGTATTGATCAGTAGATAGCCCACTTAAAGTTCCGCTATCGACTTAGAGTGCACCCTGTAGTATTGTATCGCGTCGTCACGCGGCCCGAACCGTGACGCTTTACTCAGGGCGCTTGTCCACTGCATCGATTGTGTCAACTTCAACGAGAACAAGATTATGGGCGGATAATTTTTGTACGTGATGACTTTTAAAGTGACGTGGCGGTGCAGTGGACAACTGCCATGAGGTGGTCCATTTCATAAAACTACAAAAATAATTCATGTTTATTATGACCATTTGATGTACTTGAGTAGTTGGTTAGTAACTTAGGCCCGGTTTCTGAGTTGAGAATTTTACTAAGCATATACTTACGTATCGCTCTGTCGCGCTCTTTTGTGAGAAATCTGCAGAGACAGGACGATACTTACCCATTTGCTTAGCGAATTTCTCAATTCAGAAACCGGCAGTTCACCTTTTTTGTAACCTTTCAAATGCCTTATCGGCTAGTCAATGAACATCGAACTGTCATTGTCAGTTTTATGAAATGTCCCACAGATCTCTTTTGTTCTGTTTCTCTTGCGACGTGCAAGAGAAACAAAACAAATAAAGGGTGCACTTAAAATCGATGGCGGAACCTTAAGAAAGCTCTCTACTCATCAATACAAACAACTTTTTACGCACTATTTTTGGCCACGAACGACGTGGGCAAAAAAAATTACGAAAAGAAATCTGCTGTTTCATACATTACATCAGCATTTAACGAAAATAAATCTGCTGTTTCATATAGAGTCTATTCTATTACACCTTTGCTAGCAAAATTTGACTACCTGTGTAGTTGTCGTCAAATATCGCTAGAAAATTTAGTCTTTAGTCGTACGAATCCGCGATCAAACATACTGTAGCCGAATAGGTGAGCTAATAGGCCTTCGCGCGATGCGGTCGCGCGAATCAAAGCTTTCTTCGGACCACGCGATGAAAGCATTGGCTAACGCGCGCGAAGATTGCGTAGTCGCGTTCCATTAAGACAACGCCGTAGACTGATGACCTTTTAACTACGCTTGATGTAGATATTTTGTATTTTTTTTAACCAATAACCGAGCTTACAGCTGTTATCTCAGCCTGGCAAGTCAGTGAAGAGTAAATGCACATTTAGGTCACTCTGCTAATTCACACGTAAAAGATGTAAGTAAAGCTTTCTTCCCCGAAAAAGATCTAGACACCCCCAAAAATCACGAATCCTGAAGTATCGTCGCAAACTCGTCGAATAATCCGCCAACTCTCGATATTGCTGATTTCGAATGCAAAAACAGCGCCCGGCAAAGTTGTTCAAAAGTCCGCCCGTAAAACGGATCAAGCGGATCCCTAGCACATCGTTTACACTACAGAAGGTTAACCACGCCAAAGCACGCTACATTTATTTAGTATTTTACTAGCGACCTGCCCCGCTCCTGCTTCGCACGGGCGCAACTAAGAAAAAGACAAAGTACACACTTATTATATTGTAAGTATAAACCTTCAGCTTTCTAAACCATGGTGTAAATCGCATCCATTGCGTAGTTTAGGGGGATTTGGCGGAAATACAGACAGACGCTGAAAGCGACTTTGTTTAATACTATGTAGAGAAGAGATAATTCGTGACTATGGATATGGTGCAAAGCGACAGCAAAGCGCATATGTAAACGACAAAGTTTTTGTCGAACTCAAAAGCGGGATGCAGTCTTCCTTTAAATATTCTAAATAAAATAGCTAGATAGAGATAGAGAACACTTTATTGTATTGTAGTACACCAGAAATTAATTATTTACTTTATTTTATTTCTTTAAAAATGTGTGGGTCAAGGCTCCTTTTACCGCGTTTTGTATTTCAATCAAAATCAACATTCTAGGGGTATTCAGGGCGGGGAGCGCTACAGTGACCCGCAACGATTGATACGGCACAATGTCAACCTTCTTCAGTTCATTACTTGTGTCCCTCGTCGAAAATTGATTTATGATACCGTCTAGCTGGCCCATCTGTTACAAGCGCTGAGTGCTGGAAACGTTAAAAGAGAAAAGTTCCGCGAACTCACCTGTTAAGTAGACTTTATAGCTATAACGGGGGGCTAGGATTCTCTCTGAGAGTCTACATGTGAAATGGCGGGAAAGGGATGTCTAGTCGGTGAATGGTATCTGAAATAAGAGCAAAGATCAAATAGATACGTGGGTACCTACTTCATAAAAAGAACGTTCATTTTAAGCTTATAATTTTTGCCCTTGACACCACGATTAAATATCTGCCCTTCTCTAAATTTCTTCGATTTCTTCTTAGTTACAGTCACAAACCACCCCTTTTTACTCAACCTTGTAACAAAATAAAGGTTCTTTTCTACGACCTTGTTTGCACCAACCAAGCTATCTTATTCTTGTTTTTTCCACCATTAGTGTTAGTGTTTACTAGCCAAGCTTTTTACTGGACATTTTGATTTATCACTGCAGCGCTGTTTTTCTCTCTGAATGGAAACATTACGTAATTACCCTGTCACCAAGCCAAAGCCAATGAAATAAAATAATTGAATGTTGAAACCAAAACAGTATTTTGCGTTTATTACAAATGCAATATTTCAACGATTTTATAGTTTTACAATTTGTTAAAAAATATTGCTCCGTGGCATCTGCAAACTTTCGATGTCCCCAAGTTAAGAGCTGTGATGTCAATTCTCTAATTTTTCTAATGGACAACTTGGCCAAAATCAGTCTGATGCGAAGATAGGTAAAACGGAGTAAAGTAAAGTAAAAGTAAAGTAAAAAGGTATTTATTTCCGTGAATAGAATTAAACAGTGGTTAACAATACTGCGAATCCCACACTAGGCGAACCTGTATCGTGGGATTCAGATAAGGAGAAAGGTCATTTTGGTTGATGGTCCAAGCAGGGTTTGATTCTTGCCCCTAACGTCAAACTTTTGCTAAGTTGAGGTTACAGAATGAACCAAACCGTTAGAAGCCACTAATTATATGTATTTCGTTTGGATGAATTAGACGTTGTTAGATTGTTTTCACAGAACCTTTTTAAGGAGTAGTGGACAGGTCAGAGAGGTGAAAGAGGTAGTGGACTGTATATAATAAAGTTATTACACAAATTAGAAAATACAATGTCAAGTGAATTCGTCTGAGGCGGTCACAGAAGTGGTATGCAGCCGTGGTGTCGCCTGGCGTGTGGTGTGCACTGCGAGTGCGTGGGCCAGTGTGTCGTAGACAAACAAGGAGTGAATTTTCGCATCGCATCTTTAATAAGTACTTATTACGTCCCACTTACACATCTGTAAAGCCTATTTCTCGACACGATAGCTATTTTACTTCTACATAACTCCACAGCGACATATTCGAGGTTGTTGTATAAATTTAATTAAAACTTTCCCCGAACAAAGTCTACTGAAGACCAATTTATTGTAAAAGGAAAATACGAGTACAAGTGTATGAATAGGCCTGGCTACAGCTATCTAACGACTCCGAAAGCGTATCATGACATTGTGCTTGGCTCACCATTGTAATAGGAATGGTGAGAATAACGTTAGTAACACTTCCACACACAAAATCCATTGTCGGAGGGCACCTTCTTTTGCAGAATTACCTCGAACAAAGGGCGAGTCGATCCGCCAGCATTTCCCAATTTGTCATCGGTATTGTTGCTTTCTGACATCCAATTTGTTACTGCATATCAGGAATCCCCCGAACGATTTGCCGCCTCATCTTTTATATACGAGTCATCCTAATAAACATTAGTTCGCTAATGGCTCGTTAATAAGCCACGAAATCAATCCAAGCAAAACTGGCTTTAATTTTTCCGTAGGTACCTATACAGAGTAGGTTTAATATTGATTTTGACAGTTTATCTTATTATATTAGTAGGAAGTATTTATCATACAGGGAAAACGGAGCTGAAACAGACGGAGGAACTACGAATTCAGCATAAATTAAGGGTGGTATTAATAGTCGTCTGAGTTCACCTACTTGAGATCGATCTCAAGGAGGTAAATGTCAAGCCTTGGGTAATGTCAAACTTGAGTAGCTGTCTGCTTATTAATAGTCACGATCTTGAGATTGACATTGACATTAGCCGACTTACTTGAGTGAGTCGACTTACTTGAGTCGACGCCATATTAATAGAGCCGACTTGAGCTCGGAATTGAGTGAGTCATTCATCTTTTGACAGTCCGTGACGTCTCAATTTCAATACAACGTGGTTTAGAGTACTAGGCATGCATAAAATGTTAAGAAGCTGTAAGATCACTTACTTGAGACCGGAGTCGCTGGCATATTAATAGACACAATCTTACGTGAGTTCACCTACTTGAGACCAGACTTGCGACTGTCATTTCCAAGTGCAGGCGATAGCCGACTCAAGTTCGTGTTTTTCATCACCCGACTACGCAAAGCAAGAAGGGGAGTTATTTTCTTTGATAATTAATATACAAAAATGATGTTTAGTCAGCGCGCATCCAAAGCGAACCTACCGCAAGAAGTTGCAGCTTAACAATATACTTAGGACCATCGTCGACATCGGAAGTTACGTGGAAAGGGACCTTGTGGTGTGAAATAATTTGTCGTCGTCATTCGACCGGCACCTCTACCACATCGTTATGACTAGCCAGAAAAGTGTTTCTACCAGTCCGAGTTCTTCGAGCTGCAAAACTCCAGCAGTTCAGAGCCCCACAGTCATATTACCAAGAAAGAACTCCGAAGAGCTGAGGTTTAAAAAAATAAGCTGGTACTAAGTTTGAGTTTAGTTTGGTATATAGCCTCAGACGCTCCGGTTTCCTCACGATGTTTTCCTTCACAGTCAGGGAGTGTTATGTATGCGACTTTGAAATAAATTAATGTCATGGGTAGGGTACATGCCCTCATCGGGACTCGAACCAGGATCCCTCGATTCCGAGTCCATTGTTCTACCCATTATGCCACCACCGCGTCACCATCTAAAACTCAAATACTACCTATAAAGGCATGGTAGAATCAGAAGCTACGAGCTTGTACTTGGTCAAATACAGAAGTGTTGTCAAAATTAAGTTTTAATTTCAAAGAAATACTACTATTTGCAGGCTCCCATAATCTTGTAAGAAACTACACCACACACTAATAAAAAGGCAGAAAGTATATTTCAACTCTTTCCTTACTTACGATGTAATAGGGACTATTTTTGTACAATCCAAGGGAATTATTTCGTGAAACGCACGTACACACGACAACACGTCGACCTTTACACGCTAGTACTCTACTCGGTTACGTTACTGGCGACTTTACAACAAAAGTGTACACTTTGACGTGCTGTCGTGTGTACAATAGAATTTGAGTGCTGTAACGTGAATGACGTCATGTCAATGGTCTGAAGGTATTAGGCGTGCATAAACATCCGGAATCTCTTCTAAGGCGATTGGTGACAGAAAGTTTCATGTAGTATGATACATATCATGTAGATGGCAGCACAACATACAATTCAAACCTCTTTACTCGTACCTAGTTTTTTTAAGACAATTTGCCGGCCTTCAAAGCCCAGTTGGACCATAGAGGTTACTAGGCATGCATAAAATATAAAGCGGATATAGTAGGGAAAACTTGAGGGTCAGGTATCATTCATACGAGTAGTAGGTATTCAGTAAATTAAGTTGATACTTGAAGATAAATCTGAATAGGGAAGACCTTCATTAATGTTACATAATTATCTATTTTTTTTTCTAATTGGAAAATAAACAAGCCTGGGAGAGTTGTAACATATTTATTAATACAATATTGTTTCCTAATCATCATCTAAAATTTCTACACCTGACATGAATTTTCGCTGAGTCGAGTATTCTTCCCCTCATTTTATGTGTTCATTCTCCACACATTATTCCAGGTTTCGGGACCAATGCTGGTGTTTTAAAATTGCCTTGGTTTTTATCCCTCCTATCATAACGCCCTAACTTCGTCGATTATGCGTCGGACAGTAGGTACTTTCTGATTTTCCTGGAATCAAAATAAAACATTAATGTAGTAGAATGATGTGCGCAACGATCAAACGTTAGGTTTGCAGTGGCTCCATAATTTATTATAAATTCGCTTGGCAAATTACTACTTTCTCTACGTAAACATAACCTCTAAAGTTATATTAAATGCGCAAAAAACGTTGATGATGGGGTATTTTAAAGACCTAACTGACGATATCTGTAACTTGTATCGTGAACTATGTATATTTTATACAATTATAGTGAATAAAAATACCTGTCTTGTCAGCAACTCGTTTGTAGAGGTCATCCAACTGGGTCCGCTAGGTACTGAAGCTCGAAAAACGGAAGCTCGAATAACGGAAGCTCGAATGAACTGAAACTCTCTGTTGGAAGTTTCCGGCATGATATTTTTCGGCCAAAATATTGAAAATAACCTCTCTGGCGCCACTTATTATCCATAACCGACTAAAACGATCAATATACTGAAAATCACAAGAATTTACGAGACATTTTTATAATAATTATTTTCGTAGTTTGACTGATGTTTGACAGTAGAAAAAGTTTTTTTCTTTTATTGGACAGTTCTGAAAACCGTGAAAAAAGTTGTTCACCTTACGCACCTCTTTGAAGGTCAAACTGAGGTTGTGGCTAGCCTCTTTCTAATGTATGGTAGCCTAGTACATTCTTTACTCAAGCGTTGAAATAGTTCATTCTTGACTCAAGTCGAGGACTTGAGATCGGTCTCAAGTAAGCGCTGCTTTATTAATATGCTGAGTTACTCACTCAAGATCAAGCTCTCTGTTGCCAAAGTAACGAATAACAATGCTGAATAAAAATGGCTGAAGCGAGTCAGATCTGTTCCTTTTTGTCTAGACCAGGGTGCCGCTACAAAATTGTGTCGTCATATTGAACGAGCGATCGAAGTATGTTTGTATGTTTGTATGTATGAATGATTGTGTCGTCATAAAAATATAAAGGCGGCTTAATGGAATTAAAAGATTTTTAAAATTCTAACATCCAAATCCAAATCGGACGAAGAGTGGATATGGGGTTAGCAAAAAGTTAGTTATCCTGAGTTCACAGTTCGGGGTGAACCACTAGTTATTATAATCGAGTACCTATTTGGAGTAGAGTTCGTGTTATATCTTGTAACATCACTTTTATGTTTGTGGAATCCTGGACTATTATAGAAATGACAAGTTGATAACTGAATAACACCGGACCATGGACAATTTTATGAACCAAAAGGAGGTCAAACTCAGGTTGTGCCTTTTCGAATAGTCTCTTTATAATGTATGGGCGCCTAGTACTTTTGAGTTGGGTTTAAGCTTTTTGACCACATTTTGAACTTTAAATGGTATCATTCGTT
Source organism: Zelleria hepariella (assembly GCA_949319315.1). Taxonomy (NCBI): domain Eukaryota; kingdom Metazoa; phylum Arthropoda; class Insecta; order Lepidoptera; family Yponomeutidae; genus Zelleria; species Zelleria hepariella. The sequence continues at coordinate 9,818,041 of OX439393.1, forward strand.
CAAATAGTTCATTCTTTACTCAAATCGAGGACTCAAGTTCGCGCCTAAGATAGGTTTATTAATAAGCCAATGTCTCAAGTAGGTGATTTTTGTTTTCTGAGTTCACCTACTTGAGACCGATCTCAAGTAGGTGATCTCAGAGGACTATTAATACCAGCCTAAGTTTAGAGTTAACGAAAATGTAAGTTGCATAATATCTCACAAACAAAATTATTTCAAAATTACAAACCTACGAGTACATACTTTGATTTAGCGGGGAAATAAATAAGTCAATAAGCTGACTTCAGAAATCCAAACAAATAATTACAATCTCCATTTGGTCGCTGTATAACGTTTTAGTAGTGGGCCACTTGCTGAATATAACGCCCCCTGTGGATCTAATTAGCAATACTTTGAACAGTTCCTTTAACGAAGTTAACAAATGAGATATTTTCCACTAGATATGGGTGGAATCCCCTGGCTCAGTGTCTCACCTCGTTCCATACATCACACAGTTAGTTATCTGTTTCCTCTGACATTGATGAATGTTTGCGAAACAAAGCCACACCGGCACGTTTGTTTAATACGTACATGGAAAACCCAAACTCTAAAGCAAATGAAGGCTGAATCGAGAATCGAGAGGAACCGTTATGCTATAGAATTGGATTCGCACTCTACACCGTGGAATTTTAGTGGTTTTAAAGCCGAAGGTATTTAGTTGCACTCGTGATTCTGAGCCAAATTCCAAAATTTTACTTAAAAACGAGCGAAAAAAAAAACACTGTCCAATACAAACGACTATCGCCAATCGACACCATTTGTATGGAGAAGTGAATTTTTTTTTCGCGCGTTTTGGAATGAAATTTTGTAATTTGGCTCAGAATCACCAGTGCAACAAAATACCTTCGGCTTTAAAACCACTAAAATTCCACGGTGTATATTTCTTATGGCTCAATGTAAGTTTGATAGAGTTGAGTCGAGATAAAAATCACACTTATACCAAGTTTTTTTCAAGTCATTATTACATCGCTATTCCTAATCTAACGATTCAGAAAACCTAATTCCATACCATAAAATAAGTTTAAGGATAATATTTATATTGTATAAATGCTTTGTCTACCGCAGATACGAAAAGAAGCTTGTAGCAGCCTTTTTGCCAGAATCCCAAAATGGAGCTTCCAAAAAGGCAAGCTTAGAATCTCAGCAAATAATTTTTGAACGTGGGCGCTTAGTCAGTTTATTACATCTTCCTAAACAAACAACTTTTGAACCTACATAAGTAAGGGCAGGGCTTATGAATTTTACTTACAGGACCCTTTATTTGAGGCCCTACACTTACAAAGTAAAGCTGTGGAAAGTCTAAGCCCGCAACGATTAAAGGTCTGCGTTAATTTGCTGGATCCTTTGGGAAATCATGGAAACTATTTCGTCAGCCAAGTGGTCGCTGAAGACTTGTCCTGGGCCCTTGTAATTTGCAGCTGAAATTTTCACGCCCTCTGCTAATACGAAGTAAAGGGAATACAGAATGTCTTGTTGCCACTCTCGACGGCTTATTCGACTTAGTAAGCCGTTTTGTAACTTGTAGGCGGTTTGGTCTTATCTTTTCATTTGTTTTAACGTGCCTTTACGTCGGCCTTATCAGTGGGTTTTCAGGCTACAAGTAGTAAAATGTACGTGGATTAATCCTCGGAGATAAAACTAGTACTTAAGGCTGCGATTAACGCAAATACCCTATTAAAGTGGTTTAAGAAAACAGATACTTGTAAAGTGTTGTATTTTAATCGAAATAAAAACAGCAAATAAATCTCCATAAAATTGTATAAACGACACGATTGCATTGTTAGTACTCATCTATCTCCAAGGTGGCAAATGATCCGGTCACAAGGCTATGTCCTTTGTCATGTGGACTGAGTTATAAGCTATGGATAACTTATTTACTCACTAGCTGTGAAGGAAAACATCGAAAAGAAATCCACGCTTTAGTAGGCTCCGCACGACTTGCCCTTGTTTTGTGGATTCATCAGATAATGGTGCTGGGCAAGCCCACTCTATCTAGAATTATGCAATAAGCACTGCAACAAATAAGCTTGCTGAACGCTGTAAAAATCATCTACAAGCAAAGCCTTAATTTTTTACTAATAACTTTTGTATAATTTCCAATATTATTGGTTACCATCAGGCACTCGTTTCTTTACTTGTCTTGTGATAGTTTTCACACCATTACCATAAAAAAGTGCTATAACAAGTTTAATAACGCACCGAGCTGCAACACGGAGCCATATTTCATTCTTAAGTGTACATTAAAACGTATAAAAAAGCCTCGAAGCAAGCCGGCTTCCTTGCAATTGTTTAAATTAACGACGCAGCAAAGATTTTCTCGTTGTATTTTACAGGATTAAAGCATCAACATGTAATTTACAGAAGGACTTCTGTTTGATGAAAACAACTATTTCTTTGGTGATACCGTCAGACATTAATTAATTTGGAATATTGCAGAAAAATACATACATAAATATAAATCTCAACAAAAACAAAACACAATCGTAAAAATAAAATTGTTTAACTGAAAAACTGCACCCAGCTCGCCTCCTCGACCCCGAGCACCAAACTTTTTGGTGCTTGTGATAGTTTCACCTACTTACATTAATTTATTTTGATGAATGCGTTGTATCAATAAAAAAAATGTTTGATATTAATGTCATATTGTTTTCTTTTTTGAACAATTTATTGATCCTCTCTTTTTAAATATTTTACTTCGATGACAACAACTAAACGTTGCATCTTACTTGACTAATCTTACCGATCTAGAGAATACGAAAGTGTTTATAAACCCACTAAGTTATTTGCTTATTCAATACTTCTGATTGCAGCATGTTCTATGAGAGGAGCGCTTAAATCTTGCCGATTTTTTCAAAATAAAGAACGCCATCTTTCATCTTATCATTATCCTTGAAAATCACGACCGGATTAATTGTAAATTGCAAGAGGAGAGATGCTGATAGGCTTCCAAATTAGAGGAAGCATTTCATTAAGTTTTCTACGTCTCATAATTTTAAGGCAATGTTTTTCTCTCTTTATTGGCTTCAAATATATTGGTAACTGTATCAGCATTTCAGCATTTTAGTAAGTTCTTCCTCCGAAAATCTCTTTAAAAATAAAATGCTTCTAAGCTAAAAAGTAAGAAAAGCTGATATTCACCTCACCGAAATTATTAAGTACGCCCGTATTAAGGCTACGCTGTAAACGCAATGAGTTGTATAATTTATCAGCCCTTTACGCCGTGGTCTTAGAATAATAAGGCATAGAACTATAGTTTCATACTCGATCAAAAGAAATGCAAAGTTTTTTACTACATATTAGCGATTGCTGCGTGCTAAATCTTTTAGATTATTATCATAACCGATTGATCGCCAGATAAAGCGTCGCAAGGGAAAAAAGATATGAAAGTTGGTGATAGTCATTGGCATCGAAGATAAAGACTACCGCCCGACGTCAAGTATTCAGCAATAAACAGGGGCGGTGACAGGCGGTGACCAATCAACTTCATGAACCAGCAACCTCAGGCAAACCGTGCCAGCGCTCTTTAACAAAAGCTACCGATACAACTCTTTAACAACATATTATTTACAACTGAAAATGTAACCACCTGTGTGAGAAATTTGCCCTATCTCCACTACCAATAGGTACTATGTTTCTATGCACTGTTCTTCGAAGGTCGTGTTGTTTTTATCTGGACGTATACCTAGTGTTAGTAAGTAATGGTCGTGAATTAGTAGCCCCTAGAATTACGGAGCGGCAAGTCGGTTCGTTAATAAAGATTACCAAGTTAATGCCGCCCAGTAAAAGCGTTGGGTTTTTTTGCCTTTCTACTTACTTGGGATCACTTTTCAGCTGCTTGTTAAAACGGGTGTGTTGTAGCGGGAGTTGTTAATAAATTCAAGTTTTTATACTTGTCCATTCTGCTACCGGGAAAAATGTAAAACGAGTTCTTACATTAATTATTTAACAGGTTCGGTAGGACGTATATCGACCAAAAAATTCCACTCTTGCGTCAACCATCAAAAGTGGTGAATTTCGGGAAATGAGCAATCTTTTTCTTAAGGGTAGACGATAGCAACGTGGCGGGAAATTCAAAATTTTCACAGTTTTTTTACATTTTGTAGCTAAACTGAGCTATTTTTGTTTAGCGATTTTTCGTTCGCGGCAATAACATAGTATTCTTTTCATTATTGTAAACAACAGAACAACATTAATTCAGCCGATTATGTGCAGTGCAGGGCAGTGCCTCTGCTTCGTAGACCAGAACAAAGAATCGGCTGAATTATTGTTGTTCTGTTGTTTACAATAATGAAGAGAATACTGTTTTATTGCCGCGAACGAAAAATCGCTGAACAAAAATAGCTCAGTTTAGCTACAAAATGTAAAAAAATGTGAAAATTTTGTAATTTCCCGCCACATTGATATCGTCCACCCTTAAGTATTATACGGTGCTTATTTCAGAGAAAAAAACTAAGGCCTATGCATCAAGGTAATGAGATGATTTATACAGCGTCCAGTGGCACCCTTACTCTCACTAGATAGGTGAAGAGACCACTCGGCGCTGCAGTGCCTGGGACATTGTTTTAGATGGAGTAGGCTTGCGCAACACCTATACGACTGACATCATCCTGACTTATAGCTTAGTCGGTCTTTCAGAGAAAACAGGGGCTGTAAATAATAATAAACTATCGAGACGACACCCGCTAGTAATGTGGGCTAGGCCGACTAAGCAGATAGGTTGGCAAAGGTGCTGGTCAAGCCTAGTCTTTATTTTCGGTGTAGCCGACTAGTTTCGGTCTCATTCGGAGACCATAATTATGGAGCAGACACGGCCTCCGCGACGCCGTGGCAAGTGAAGACGGTACTTATGAAAGTATAAGTATAAAATAGACAAGTTAAAATTAAAGGTTTAAAAAAACCTTTTCATCTCCCACGCTCGGAAAGTTTGCTGTTACTAGTAACTTACGATCGTGTAAAGGCCGGATTTAAACTATCTGCATTTTAGTGCGCTTCGAAATTTGAACGCGGCGCCGGGAAAGTCTTTCCCGCGCCCTATGGTGTTGAAAAAGAAAAAAACACTGGCCGTTTAAGTAGATGCCAGATCCCGACGGAAAAAAGATCCTCATTCATAGTTCGTTTACACGCGTACTTCAGCGAAAGTGATTGTTCGTGCCCATTCTCTATACAAAACTGTGAATGTAAATGGGGCATAAGGATCTTTTAAAAACGTAAAGTCACGGAATAGAACATTCAGAAACGCGGTTTCTTCTTTCAGGGTTTTTCAATATTTTGTACACTTTATTTATTTTTAATACCAGTAAATAAAAAAAATGCTTCGCTTCTGTTTTATCAAATAGATAATTATGTTTTGGTTTGCTACATACATTTTTTCAAACGATATTACTAATTTCATTTTTTATCTCTTATAAATTTTTAATTTATATGGTAAAAGTTCAGAATGCACCCGGAAAAAAAAACATTCTTTTATTTACATTATTTTTGTGTCTAGATAAATAAACTTCAGGAAATTATGAATAAAACGAATGGTTTTAATACCAACGAAGCTGAAAACTTTAGTGCAGCAGCCATAACTACAGTAAAATATGCTTTTAAAAGGAACTTATTCGACTCACCTGTTTGGCCTGTAAGTAGTTGTCTATAGAGTTTTTCCCGCTTGGCTAACAAAATCATTTCCTCGCTTCTGTGAGATGAAAAGTTTTGTGTTTCGCACGAATGCAATATTATTTGCGTTTCGTGCTTCTGAATACCTCGCTACGCTCAGGTTTCTTTTTTTGAACCACTCGCTACGCTCGTGGCTCAATTTTAGAAACCTTCGCTAGCTCGGTATTCAATACAAGCACTCGCCGCAAACAATAATTTTGCATTCTTGCATAACAAATAACTATTTCTTCTTAATTCCGTTTTCCAAGAGATAATTTTGAGCGTTCCTAGTGCAGATATTCTCGCGTCAATGCCCTCGTTTGGCTCCAATGTCTTGGAGACTCTCCAAGGCCTATTCTTTCATTATAATAGACATTCATTCGCTCCTCTGTTATAGATCGCGTAGTTAAGCACTCAATCCGGCGAGAGCAAAAGTTTATTATTTTGACAAGTTCTTAATTTGTCTTTTTGCTACGGTTAAATGATTGAGCATGATTTATCTTTAGTCAGGCCTTGTTTGGGTTATAGCTGAAGCTGGATAAATTTACACTAAGTAAGTTATAAAACATATTAAACTTTCAACCGCGCTCGGACAAAAAAATAATATATTTTCGTGATCAGCGACGTCTAAACAACCAGTTAAAGCAATAAGTGAAACCGTTAAATCGATATAAAAACCGGTTAAAGTTAGATTTTCAAATAATTCATGTGTTTTATTTTATCCGTTAAATACTTTTTTCTATTCGCTTTTTGAAACTTTCGTGGGCATGAGACATAATTATTTTAGAAAACGGGTTGTTTACCACGATTTATTTTATTTGACGAGTTCTCGATATTTCGACACCCTTGCAGGCACAATGGTCACGGGTAGACTGTAGACATGTGTAGGTAATGCTTGTAATATTACAAAAGACATATTACACAACAGTGTCATGAAATATTACACATTACACGAGAGAATAAAGCATGGCACATAGCATTTCATTACACTAGATGACATGAAACATGACACATGGCATTTCAGCACACTGTACGTACTGCAATGAAAGTGTGCTGAAATACCATGATGTCATGTTTCATGTCTGCATTGAAGAAATACCATGATGTCATGTTTCATGTCTGCAATGAAGAAATACCATGATGTCATGTTTCATGTCTGCAATGAAGAAATACCATGATGTCATGTTTCATGTCTGCAATGAAGAAATACCATGATGTCATGTTTCATGTCTGCAATGAAGAAATACCATGATGTCATGTGTCATGTTTGGTGCCATGATATAAGGTAATATCACGCGGTAAGAAATGTCATGAAATATATCATGACTTCGAAGTGCACTGTTTCGCGCATGTCTATGAAGACACTATTTGGAGTGTCAACTAACTAGGCTTAGATAAATCTATTTACCCTCTTTCTGTTTCGATGGCTGCGTTCCGAATTGTTTGATAGCCCGGCCAGACTCACTCATCAGAGAAAATTAATTGCGATAAGAATCCCGTTTCCTTACAATAATTATCCTTTTTATTTTTACCACATTTTAAGTTGGATTTTCACCGATTTGCATGACATGATGAAATATTAACATTACTTACGATCATAATTTCAAAGTACACACAGGCACCAACTCATTTAAGGAGACCCACATTATTAGCATAAAAAATATTTATGTGATTTTAAACTCTCACACGCAGAGAATAGGTGTCGACCTCGGAAGTCAATGTTCGTAAGTGGAAGACATAAAATCTTTGCCAAGAGGCCATAAAGAGGGCAATTTCTTGTCTACGAGAAAAGCGTTGACGGTACCGTATGGCTTTATACTGAAACGTGGACCGAATGGCTGAATGAAGCAGATGTGCGCTCGATATCCGCTGCCTTGCTTATTGAGCTCGAATTTTTAAGCTTTTTGTTGCACAGGAAATAAATATTCGCTTTTGTTTTTTGTAAAGCACCAACCCCTGCTAGGGAATTTTGGGAGCAGATCTTTTACATTAGTATAAATCTTGAAATGTTAATATTAGTGAATAATTTCATAAGCAATCTCACTTTAGATAAAATAAGGATATTCAAGAATGTAGGTATAAATAAGAGCAGGTTTAATAAAAAAATTATAAACCATATTGAAGTAGTAGTATGTATGACGCCCGATTTGATCTCCAATATAAAAGCTGTTTGGTTTTAATTCACAATCGGATAGATGAGATGAGATGACGTATCGAGGTTTAGTTCTGGGAGCGCAACATACGCTTTCGACACGAGACAAGAATTGGTTGTGATAAAATACTGTAAAAATATCAAAGCGAAGACTTCACGTCAAAAACCAATACATACATTACATAAACGTCATCATACTTGTTTTGCAATGTTACGTTTTACAGAAAAAAAAAAAAAACTCAATGTAGTAAGCACAAGCAAAGCAAAATTGTGCATAAAACCATATTGTATGTCCAATTGGACAATCGCCTTGACTGAGGACAAAAAAATAAAACGCAAGTGAAAAATAAAGAAAAGGCCACCTCACTTCGTCGTATGACCGTCTTTATAGAGGCAGCTATTAGAGCGAACGCTTGGAGCAAAATTGATTTCACAGTTGAAATAAATTACTTGCGAGCACGTTCAAATGCACTGACCCTTCAAAGCCACAAAATATGTATACCAGAAATTACAATTAGATAAAACAGTAAAAGGGTTGTAATATATACTTGCCCACCTCACCAAAATATAAATATCACATCTATCTATCAATCCAACCGATGAATTTAGCCTACTGTTTATAGGTCCCTTTTTGTCACGCCAACCTCACCTGGAAAATATGAAACTTCATTCATTTCTCCATTAGGTTTATCTTGACAGTTGTGCGGTGAGTGTTAAATGGTGGTAAATTGAATCATACTTCTGTGTATGATCGTTTATTGATATTTTGTGGTGTTCCACGTCCGTTTCCCCCATCATCGCCCAACGATGGACGTTTTATCGACAATAATATTATTTCTGAGGAACGCTGCTCAACGTCGACATTTACTGTTGGAAAATTTATTGCACTATTGCCGTTCTTGCAATAATAGAGTTCAATTTCTTTGGCAATCATAATTCGTTTGTTCGTTCGATGCGCTACGACGTAGCTTTGTACTACGAGTGCTACGAAATTTTGCTACGTCCGTAGCAAACGCTACGCTCACTGAAATTCGACCAAGTTTGTACTCATGGTTTTATTTTTAGACGTTTGCAATGTTGTTTCTGATACAACTCAACATTTTAGTCTCCAAACGCATACTTGTATTCCTCAGTAGAGACGGTTCGCACTTTTAAAAAAAACTCTTTACATAAAACAACCACCCATTAAGTATTGTATTCAAGGAATCCACATACACACAACTATTCATACACAACTTTATCCTCAAGCAGGTATAGGCGTCAAACTTAAAACCTTTTACTACCTACCTTGGGGGTGAAAAATAGTCTTCCATTATTAATCAAGCGATATTCTAAAAAAATATGACTCATAACTCTTATACGTGACTTTATTTTAAAGTCCCAATTGTGCTAGTCATTTATTCATAGTAAGAAAAACTTTTCTTCGTATTTAAGTCTAGAATTGAGGTTTAGGTCCGTAAAAACTAAACGTCACTAGGGGCCATTGAAAACCTAAGTGCGTGACTCACGTTTTCTTCAAAAACACTTTCTCGACGCTAGACCGCTCTATGCCGCGGTGCTTTCTTCACATTATGCTTTAGGGCAGTATAGATGATATGAGGTTTTTGAGTGGTTGGCTTTTTTTTGTTTATTTGGCTACGAGGCTGACCCTGGATTCACCACAGACAATTAATTCAATGCACTAATTCTCAAAGTACAGGTTTTCCCACAATATCTCTTTCACAATGGTTTTGCTAGTAATTTATTTTTTATTACTGTAAGTGATTTGTAAAATAATAACTCACTGCTTTAAAGTTGCACTAGAATTAGGTGAGAGCTATCTAACACAGCAAATTTCGTGTTGATATTCATAAAAGTTTTGAAGATATTTTCGATTAAAAATACAAGGTGCTAAGCTTTATTTTAACTATAATATCTTGCAAGCTGTTACGGATAACAACATGAAAAATGCTGTATAGATAGCTCTACTTGACACTAGTATAGGACGAGTATAGGAATTTATTTCGTATTTTTTACACTACGCTCGGCGCCTTAAGAAACAAATTCAAATGCATATTTATTTATAGTTCTATTTTAGATGTAGAATAGATATTATGTTTTCGGTTAGGCAAATGAAAAAGCACAATATGGCCATAGCCGCTCTCCTTAAGCCTTGTGCAGACATGCATGGAGAGCCCCGTATCGGCTTTTCCAAACCTAATTGGTTTCAACGGATGATCTTTACAACAATACGTTTCTGTGTATTTTTTTACCAAGCAGTTGAATACCAGTTATCCGGCGCAGATAAGAAGATAAGAAGGCTACAGAAGAAGGTATATATACTGTGCAAGACAGAGACTGCAGGCAACTTTTTGCGTCTAAGGACAAGACTTCGAGTCACTGAGTCAGTGAACATTTTCGAGAACTCGTGCTAACCAGCCTAAAGAAGAAGATAAGTTAGTTAGAACACGTGCTAGCTTTTTTGACTTTTTCATTATGATCAATGTGGACAAGGGTGGTGGACATGACAAGACAACATGGGAAAAACGCGTCTTGGCTGAAAACACCAAAAAATGGCCAGCATATTATGAGAATCGTTCCGTCTCGCCAAAAACAGAACGGCGCATGAAAAGCTGACAACCAACCTCTATTAGTAGAGATGCAACAGAAGAAGAAGAAAAAACAGCAGAGAAAGAGAGATGAAGCGATTAAAATTGCATCGGCTGTAAGTGCCTTTTTCCCGTGCTGCGCTCCGGAGGAGAGGGTTGCTAAAAAGAGCCAATATTCGGAACGTGTTGGTTACACAGTCACGTGCCAGCCATTACCCCCGGAATGACTCCGGAGTTACGAGTCTATTCAGCTGAGGCTAAAAACGGTGGCTATTCCTTAGCCATTATTCAAGGGAACGCAATACGCTGAGTGCTAAGCGCTTTTAATGTCTTTCGCGCTTTTTGAGATTTCTTTTCTTTGAGCTTCTTTCTCTTCGATCGCGTGTAATTAATGTTGGAAACTTTGTAAGTATGCGTTCGCGATCAGACACCTAACCTCGAGACACATACAAAGAGATTATATTAGGGTACATTATCCATTACGAGATGTAATGGATAATGTACCTACACGACAAGTTATAGGTAAATTGGCTTCAAATGTACGTATGTGTCAGAGACAAATTTTAATAAGACTGCACACTCTTAGCTCCTTTAGATTTATTCGGTTATGCAAAATTACACCGTATCAATCATGTCATTATTTGAGATACACTCATACTAAACCAACGTTATTAATGTAACAGCGCAACTGAAATTACTTAATTAAACAAGTATTACCATATTATGTCACGCCTCATGCATCCGACAGACAAATTGTCTACCCAACCAGATGATCTGTTACAAAATAAATAGAACACAGTTATGATAAAACATGAGGAGATGTTTGCCCGATGATTAGATACGTGTCAAGTGGAGTAAGAGCGGCGAAAGCGAATACTATCAATTCACATTTGATATTTCGTGCGAACTTTTACTTTAGGACGTAGGATAATACAAAGTAAATGAGAACCTGTATTTTGCATTCATCGTATTACCGTGGATATTATGACATTCACCAAAAGAAAAGGCTTTCCTAAAGGGGCCTGCACAAACAATTTCTCATCTGATGTTGCCGCTATCTGTATAAATCTTGCACCATCACGGAATAATTTCTCAGATCTTCTTCTCTCGGTGTCGTCTCCTATTTGAGGTTGGCAATCAGTTTGGTTATTTCTCAGATATGTTTTCTTAAATATAAGCATTTTTTAACACTAGTAAACCATAAATAAATGATGCAGTATACCTGTAATCGTATTCGAGTTTCGCTTTTATACTAATGACACTGTTTACACAAGTTTTTTTTGAGACTAGAAAATGTAAAAGTGTAAACCATAGAATCATTAACTAAAAGCTGACGCTATGATTCTGTTAGTAATTAGAAGGTTGTGTCAGCCGCAGCCGTTGCGGAAATAGAGATAAAATTATTCGTGTTTCATCACAACAAGTCATTAGGCGACATTCGTCATTTGCAAGCCCGGCCGACGGTTATCGTTTCACAATTGATGAACGGATGTTAGGCCCGTAATCAATTGTACTCTGACAATGACTGTCACAATTTAAGGGGACCAAATTACACCCTCCAACCGCCATTTGGGTCTGTTTTTCGGATGTTTGCTTGCTGCAGAAATGTTTGACGGTTTAAGTTAGCCATAAATTGCCACTGTGTTTTTAGGTTCAACTGAAAATTGTACGCTGCTGTTTTCACTGGAATTTTACGGGTGGCTGCGCTGAAATTGGAATATGAATGATCGACTGTCTAAAATCTATTTAGAGTGACAAAACCAGATTTTCCTATCAACGTATTAGCTGTGTTTTAAAACTTTTTCTTGATGGATTACACCTCTCAAATCGATCGGTTCGAAAGTTCTGTTATACCCGCCACACAATATATTTTTATGTATTTATAGCGCAAGTCCAACTCGCATTTACCAGTTTTGTTTTTACTACCAAAGAGGTGAATCAATCACACCGCATCCATTCATATGTATTTGTATGATGTGGCTCTGTACTAAGCCGGAACCTATGTTACAACACCACACTTTCTCATTACAAGCTTATGAAACCGGGTTGAATATTACTTTTACTTCGTCACACCACATTTCTCATTTCACCTCTAATTCCCCGGATTACCCGATCAACAAAGCAAACATTCCACAGTTCACATGCGACACCCGCGTTCCACGAAACTGGAACGGAGCTACATCTCCAGTGAACGAGCTGATCACATAAGCTGATCCTGATAGTGGCTGGCTATCGCGTCGCTCCATCAGACCGAGGAGTGAAACCTACGTTATTTGGATAAGGTAGTTTGGCCTGTAGAAAAACATTTAACTCAGCCTTCGCATCTACGGGACCATTCCATTATCCCCCACCAGAGTTGCCCCACTGGTAGAGAAAAATGAAATCACACATACAATTATTCCATTTTACCCTACCAGTGGGGCAACTCTGGTGGGGGAAAATGGAATGGTCCCATCTACGCAATGAGAGGACTTTATACAGCGCCCAGTGGCACCTTCACTCAAACTAGATCGGCGAAGTCACCGCGGCGACGCTGCAGAGTGCCTGGGACACTATTTTAGATGGTGTAGGCTCGCCCAGCACCTATATCAGCTTAGGCTACCTAGCCCACAGAAATGACAAAGCTTTTAAAGTAACGTACATTAAATTAGTGATTTTGTGTAGTAATAACAATAGCTAACTATGAAGGAAAACATCGTGAAGAAACCCTTTTCCTGTTTGACGTCTATGTTTGGGCCGTCTTGTATAACTAGGTATATTATGTTACCGCATCCGTGTTATACAGCTGCAGTTTAGCTTCACTCTTCACCGTCACAAGCAAATTGAGTAACATGCTTTTAGTCGACCATTTGCAACGCTTGCAATCAGATTAGCCTACACTTTACGCGTCAATTTGCCTGCCAAATGATGGCGGTGACGCGTGTGTTTACCGTAAATATAGGATGTCAACTGTTTCATTGTTAATCGGAACGATTGAATTTTATAACAAAACGACGGAACGTCCAATTCGCCATCTATGTATATTATAGAAATGGAATTTATTTAAAATAGATTATTGTAACTTTGTAAAAAATATCGGAAATAAACAATCTGCTGCTCCATATTATTGTGTTTGGTGCAGTACGAGTATGTATCGAATTTCAATATGGAACAGCTGATATTTTTATCGAGATTTCGCCCTCGGCCCCAATAGTAAATGTTGCTTATATTGATGAGTTCAGCGACCCCTCCAGGGTTTCAGGAGGACCTTTCTGTAACAACCTGTATAGCTACCACGAGTGCGAAAAAGCTGTGCCGGACGTCCGCCGGACGTCTGTCATGTATCCTAATACTATAGTAGTAAGGTTGTTTATGCAACTTGTCACTTTCAGTGACATTGACAGTAAGCACTCGTGGTACCAGTACTGTATATTTTCCAAACTGTAAATAGTTTTTTTACTAGTCTCATAAGTACTTTCTTTGCCATTACTTTATTTCCCATAATGACATACTTTTTCGTCTTGACACCTATTTAAAGCTTGTCATGGTGATATTCACCCGCTGAGATCTAAGTATACAAAGCAGAGAGAGCTTTATTCCTGAAACACTTCAACTTCTAAACCTGATTTCCAACAATTTTTGTTCTACGAGAAGAATAGCTCGATACTTTTTATTTTTTCAACGTTTCTTATTATTGTATCATTTCGGCGCGCTTTCGTACCCTGCCTCTCTCTACCACCTCTTCAGCATCTCCTACTTCTATTTGTTATTCCGCGCCGCAAACCTTGTCAACAAAAATGCTTTAGAAAAATAAAACATTGTATGAAGATTTTTCTATTTAAAGGTTACCCTGTAGATTGGGTATCCCTGCTTACCCCTCAGGCAGATTTGTTTTGTAATCTTAATTCATGTATTTCGCTCAATAACGATGCAACTCAGTTAACACTTATTGGCACATCCTTTGCTTTTGCCAAATAGCAAATATTTCAGTCCTGCATACCGTACCACTAGGTATTCGCTCTTTTCAATCCATTCCAATCCAACTGCAAAAGCTGTTTCAAAAGGCCAATTCAGTGCTCTTTAAAAAAACTACACAAGCATTCGCATGCCAGAAACCTGTTGTTTTCCTCCATGAGTGCAAAAACCAGCCAAGAGGCGAGGATTGGGGTTCCGTAGCAATAACTGAACGAGCGAGCGAAGCAAGCGAAGCTCTCCGAGTCTACTGGAACAATCCGGCGTTTGTACGAGTATGTTTGTATGTATGTATGTTTGTTCGACGATAACTTGAGTAAATGTAGTTGGATCGTCATGAAATTTGGTAGGCGGGTAAATGAGGCAAAAATATTTTTTAAGTTCGAACATGAGCCAAACCGATCAAGGGGTTGCTGAGATATAGGGTCGCGAGTTCAAAGTTCGGGGCAAACCACTAGTTATTTTTCATCAAGTTTTTTTTTTTTTCAAATTTTTGACAATCCTTGATACTAATAAATGCAATAATCCTTGATACAGATGAGGTGAAAATCAAACTGGAAAATCTCTTTAGCTTTTGTTCTTTGTTGTCCCATGTTTTGCATGAATGGCCTGTTGCCACAGTGTGCGTGGAGAGCGCTGCATCGACAAGAGTCTATACAATGATGATGAATCCTGGAAGAACCGAGTGAAAAATAAATGCGCCTTTCGCGATTTTCGCTGCATGGAAAAGCATGGGGTATGCGGGCAAGGCATTGATTCATTGAATGTTGATGAAACTCTTTGAAGCCGGTTTTGTTCGCTCTCCGTGGCGAGGCAGTCACTTTGGCTTTGTGAGTGGTAGGAAGTTATTTGCTGCTTTATATTGAACGAGGCGAGTGAAGATACTTTTACGTTATTCTTCACTGCTTTTCTTAAGACGCGTTCTGGGGGTGAAAGAAAAGCAGCGTGTCTTCGGAGGTAGGTAGGTAAGCGTGTGAGGCAGTAGCCGTCCCTGGTGTCAATAGTAGTATAACCATCATTTTATACCAAGATAAAGTCATCTTATACTAGTGATACGACAATTTAAGACAAGACAATTTCGATATCGAGAGTGTCTTGACGGCATCAAGACTTTTGCTTGCTTGATCTTGTCAGGCGAGCGAAAATATTGTCTTGGTCTTGTTTTTAAGATTTGACACAATCGAGACTCTCGATTGTGTCAAATCAAATCAATCGAGACCCTCAATTGTGTCATGTCATCCATATCAATAAAAAAAACCGACCATAAAGGTTTATATAATCTCTGACATGTCAAAAAATGATAGCTGTCGGAATTCTACGGAATAAAAAATCAGTCTTGGTCTTGTCTCGATCTTGATTCGAGCGAGACAAGACCAAGAAACAAAACACAAATTCGATAAAGATGGCCAAGATGCTTGAAAGTATTGTCTTGAACCGAATCACTAGTCTTATAACATCGAGAATCGAACCTGTGATTTCACGATTGACAAATGTCAATATTAGGCTTGGATGGTCACTTAATTGAAACCGTATGACATACCTACGCATCTATCTAGCTAGCCTAGTAATATGCCTGATTCGAAACCTAATTGATTGTGAACGTTTACATCTGAGATTGTATTAATTTGGCTTAATAGGTATCTACGCAAGGTCGTCACTATGATAAGCTGCCAAATTTATGGTGACAATGACGTAATTACTACTGTTACTATTCAGTGGTGGGCCTTCCCTCTCTCTTTCTTTCTTTACCCCTATATTCAGTAAGTAGTAAAACACATTTCTTTGAGCATAAAATTATGTTTCTTTAAGCATGCTATCCTCATTATTTTGAGTACTTTCCCTCAAACGATAGTCGTTAATTTTCACCTTGTAATAACCTGAGTAGACAGATAAATCAAGCATTTATTTTTACTACAAACACACACAGGAAATATTACAAAAACACGCTGTCAGTTCATACAGAGGCTTCGTGTCTATATTTCTTACCAAACACAAATATTAAAAGGATAGCCCACATGAATAAATTGATGTCAAAACACAAGACAGAAAAAATATTAAAATCAAAGTCGAGAGTTCTCATATTTGTCTGCGTTGGAACGATCGCTGTTTGCTTCTCAATTCCAATGCAAATATTTTTACTGGAACTGCGGCACCAGTAACTTGCAGAAGATTCACACCAAATGAATAATATGAATAAGAACCTTTTCGGATTGAATGAATAAGCCCTCGTAGCACAACTTACCGGAACTATAAAGGCGTGGTGCCTTTTTTGCGCGTTTTTGCGTTTGCGTTATTGCGATATCTGTTTTCAGTACATTTTGTATTAGGATCGCCATGGAGGTACACACTGCTGCGGTAAGAACGCAATGGCATTCCTAATTCAAAATATACTGAAAACAGATATCGCAATAACGCATCCGATCTTACCGACCGATAAAACGCACCTGTGTGTGGTAGCCTTAATATTGGTTGACAATTGACGAGAGTTGCAGTGTTCTAAATACCTTGGCTCTGGTCACACAAGAACAATGAGCGAACAATTTGCTTAAGAGAGACAGATTCGTCTCTGTCTCAAGCCAGAAGGTCCGATGCCAATGTCAGATGATAGTGATCTGTATTGTGGCTACCGTTGATTAAACAAGGGATTACAATCGCTCAATCGGGGTATCAAGAGACTATTATAAGAAGTGGGTAGTGGTTTGTGCTTCATATTATGGGCAAGATTGAGAGAAAGAGGCGTGCTTGTAGGAGAAGGAAGTCAAGTCAAGGAAGCTGAGAACCTTAAGGCGCGGTGCATAGTGAATTAGCCCGCCCGCAAAGAAAAATGCACAAAATCGATTCCTGTATCAAAAACACTAAACAAATTGAAAATGTTCACATATCAAACCCTAGAATTAGGCGAGACCTATCTAACACAGCCAGTTTCGTGTTGACATTCATAAAAGTGTTGAAGATATTTTGCTTGAAAAAAAATAGGTGGCGCACTGCATCTTGCAATCTGTTATGGATATCAACATGAAACTGGCTGTGTTAGATAGGTCTCAACTAATTCTAGGGTTTAATATGTGAACATTTTCGTTTTTTTTTGTGTATTTGATACAGGAATCGATTTTGTGTATTTTTCTTTGCGCGCGGGCCATTCACTATGCACGGCGCCTTAAGATAATGGACGCACCAAGCGTTGAACAATTATTTCGGTCAACAAATAACTGCTAAATTAAAAATTTTAAATAGCTCCAACATTTTTGCTTCAAATTAGCATATCTCATAAACAGCGAAACCGATTTTGATAAAACATATAGATCTAAGAACACTCGAAAAACCTAGAAAACCTGCTTTCAAATATATAAAAAAAACCGCATCCAAATCGGTTCACCCGTTTAAGAGCTACTACGGTGCCACATACAAACACACAGACAGACGGATACACACACCCTCATATACCCTCCCACAGACCCTCACACATACACACACACAAAGCGGTCAAACTTATAACACCCCTTTTTTGGATCGGCGGCTTGTCGGCGGTTAAAAATAGAGACGAATTTTGAGAGCTTTCGGCCAATATCCATAAGTAGAGAGGCACACGAAGAAGTTGAAGAAGAAATTTTTGAGTCAGCTCTTCTACGATTTTGTATTTGTGTCCCGGATCTATCAGCGTCTTCCGCCCCTATTCCGCCCCCCTTAACCCCCTTTGCCCCTATTTATATTATTACAGAGTCGTGTTTTGACTTCTGAATAATGAATAAATGTAACGTTTTTTTCTTGCTACGCCTTTTTGTTCCTTGAATCAAATATAACGATCTTTATTGTTCAGCTAAGATTATGTAAATGTGCGGCTCCGATTGTGCAATGAGGCCAAGACTATGTTTTAGCCAGAGCTGTATCATTTCCAAGCCATGGTTTAAATCAGGCAGATACAGAAAGTTTACGCATAGAAACCTCTATGGGTCAATGTCTACGACTGTCATGTAGGTCTACACAGGACTTAACACTATACCAGTATCTTCAGATATACCAGTCAGAAGGTCATGTCAGAGGCCCTTTGGGTGGCCTAAAAACTCTGACACCAGGGGTGGCCACTACGATTACCTACCCCAATAAACCATTATTTTTTTAGGTGCTTGAATCAGCGTGGCGTTAGAAAAACCTTTCCGAGCGTAACGGGGTTTTCGGTGGCATTATTTCTACACCTTGTATTTAAAATGCTGTGCTAGGTGCACTACTCTACAGGGTGCACTCTAAGTCTATAGCGAAAATTTAAGTTGGCTGTCTACTGATCACTACAAACAACTTGTAATAGGTGGCGAAAAAAATGGAGCGAAAAAAATATCAGCTGTTCCATTCAAAAGGTCAACTCAGTACTGCGCTAAATGTATGAAACAGCAGATATTTTTTTCGCTCTATTTTTTTCGCCACCTAGTACAAGTTGTTTGTAGTGATCAGTGGACAGCCTACTTATAGTTCCGCTATCACTTATTGTCTTAGAGTGCACCGTGTAGTATAAAATCAACAACCCTTAGGTACCAAATGTTCTATATTTTCAGAAGCAGCACATAGATGTGCATAACCTGTGAATAGATCATGCTGGTAAAAGTGATTCAGAGCCGCTTGCTGTCAGAAGGACCGATCGATCAGTGGCACTATTTTTTAAGCAGCTTGTTTTCTTACGTTTGCTTCCCTGATAGCAAGTAGTAATTGATATCTATAAATCCACACTTCCCTCTCCAGACTACCTTTTTTTATTATAGTGGCCCTTTTACCGACAGCTTAGGTCATGAAAAGGGCACACTAAGTCCAACAAACGATCGAAACCGAGTGCCGGGACCTATGTGCGGTAGGTCTTGCCGCCTTAGCTTGTGCTTCGGTACTCTGCGAGTGGCTCGTGGATGCATGTTTCCACTTTCCACTACCTTCTGTCCAGGAAGGTGCCGGAGCAGCGAGTCTGCTCACAACTCGCAATTCGTAAAACTGCTAACGGTTCAATCCCCGCTCGGGACACTCGTTAAGCAGGCTACTTGCTCTCCTGGCAAGCACCGGAGCTGTAAGGCTCGCTCACTTCCCGATTCGCTATTGCTCGTCTGCCCTTGACTAGCAGCAGGGTTCCTGGAGAAGTGATCCAGCTATCATCTCTACTTATTTGTCGGAACAAGTCCCGGAAATGCGTCACCATGTACTAAACCAAGTGCATTGTTCGGCTATAAGGGACTTTCAAACCCCCGCATCTGACCACCTCGGGGCCCTTCGCCTTAGACCGGTGAAATCAGATACTAGTTGCGCGCGGAGAAGGACGCACAGACACGTCATAAGACATACTGAGCAGACGGACATGTCCTTCCCCTGCAACTAACCAACGAGCCACCACGAGTCCATCCTCAATGTAAAGGCCACCGACGAATCGGTGCGGGCCGCCCTTACCCCGTGGTACCCAGCTCCGAACAAGCCGGACCCGTAGTTCCTGCTATAACCTTAACTACCTGGGTTTGGTAGAGAAGGGTGTCAGATCGTTAGCCGCCATCAGCACTCTTGTGCCGACTTTGCGTTTCCAGGGTGCATCGCGAGGAGATCATCTGACATGGCACCCCATAAATCCACAATTGAACTTACTGTTAGTACTTTTAATTGTGACTGTAATAAAATAGTATTTCATTCAGTACTAAGTAGTAGAGAGTTCTCTTTTCGCCGCACTAAAGAGGTTTCATACGTCCACTAAAGAGAGTCTATTTAAGCTCTCAGCTGAAATTAAATTGTTAATATAGCCCCGCTGTTGCAGTGCCAAAAGTAAGGTACTATACATTCAAGATTGTCACTTACATGCTTACATTATTAGCAAATATTCCATTGTTACGTCTACTATTTCAGTCTCGGGGTACCTACCTAATCACACGAACTGTCGAGATCCTTTTGCCTCATGACGCCATCTTCATCCGTTTCGTCGATCGAACCAACAAACACGTTCGCCATGGTGCAACTAAAAAGTCTGTCTGTCTTTCCTAACTTTAAAAGGCTGTATCTTTGGAACTGTAATAACAAGTCCAAATTTTTACCGATTGTGTGTTATGCAACTGATAAATTTATCTAACAAATTATAAAAAGTAAACAATAATAAAAAATAGGGTGGTCTCCATACAAACGTGGTTTTACGCTTTTTCCTCTATGTTAAAAAACGGTAAAACATACAAACATCAAACTTAGTATGATTATTATAGGTCTTACTTTATAGTTTAGCAAAAAAAATAACGGTCAAGCACGAGTTACGCACCGATGGTCCGTAGTTTTTTTTTAAATTGTATGGTGGAACTCTCAGTGCGCGAGTCCAACTAACTCTTGGCCGAGTTTTGTTTATTTCTAAATTGTACCCGTGCGATGCCGGCTGGGTGCAATCACTAGTGTAATATAAATAAAAGTAATACTCGTACAGATACTCTATCTCATGAAGTCCGTTTGGTTATGAATGTTGTCAGGCGTGCATGTATACAATGCTTTAGTGTGCGTAAGTGCGGCTGAGCGTGCGTAACTGAGCCGCAGAATCTTACGGATGGATATCCGTTAGTTTATAAATTTACCACGAGACGTCGCAAATTGATAAATTTGCGAAAATGTTGGCGTAAAATAATCCAATTTATCTCTCGTTTAGAATCCTACGAAAGTTTATAAATTTCCTAGAAAATTTATAAATTTGCAGATCGTGTTATCTTCCGGTAACATATACAATGCTTTAGTGTGCATAAGAACGGCAGCGGCTCAGTCACACACGCTCAGCCGCACTTACGCACACTAAAGCATTGTATATATACACGCCGTCAACATTCATAACCAAACGGACTTCGTGAGATAGAGTATCTGTAGTTTGTTTACCACGGAAAAGATGACCTTGTTCTTCACCACAGTGGTAGTGCCACTGCAGCTCGCTCGACCGCATTGTGTCGCCTTTGTAAAATATTTACATGAATTCAGGCTCATATTAGCCACTTTGGAACAGTTAATAAACTGCAAATTGTTCGTTTGCCTCAAAACTGAATAATAACATTTATTTTGAAACACTCAATTGAGTCAACAGCATATTGTGTGAGCCATAATTAGGATTATTATTTTGCCGTAGTTATTGTTTAGCTGTTAAGTTAATGTAATATTTGCAAACTATAAAATACGCAACGCATTTTCCGAAATAGGATTAAACAGCTTATTTTTCTTCTTCACCATATTATTCGTCCATGCGCGTATGCCTCTTCATATTTTTTAGGGTTCCGTACCTCAAAAGGGAAAAACGGAACCATTATAGGCTCACTTTGTTGCCCGTCTGTCTGTCTGTCAAGACCCTTTTTCTCAAGATCACGTATAGATGAATAATATTTCAAAATGGGGCGACCGTAACCTGCGGGGTATCGTATGAAAGGGCTTAATAAAAATTAGCACCAGGTAAAATATTTTTGTCATGATTTTTACGATGTTTTATTGTTTTTAATTTACAAGGAAAAATACAAATTAAATATTAATAGTAACCTCGGGGCGTGAAAGCCAGACAAGGAAAATACAATCGAAGTGTTTACAGAAACTCCACGACCAATTTTTCTTGCTATCAATAAAAGCCACAAAATAAGCAAAGCAATAGACTTAAAAGGTTCCCCAACAATCCTTTGATTATGTTACATTATTACAAAACTGTGAAAACTCGCGAAGGGAAAACTTTTGAATAAGGATTAAATATCTAGCTAAGTGAAGTAAATGAAAGCCTCCAAACTTCGTCCGGAATGAGGGCGGTGGAGTTTTTGCTTAGGATTACATGAAAATGCCATTTCAGTTATCATCGCCTTGGGTTTTATGATTATACTTATACGTGACTTCAATTTTCATTCTCAGCAAGTAACATTTATAAATCACGTTAAAGTGGCAAAAGTGTTGGCATGTTTATGGGGTCACGACCCAAATTACCCCGGTTTGATTCTCCTATCTTTGTGAAAATTCAAATTACCTAGTTAAAGAGCTCTGCCACACAGGCTCTATGTAGCGTAGCCTAAAAACAAAACGTGCTTCATTATGTTATACAAGCATGCTATTTTTGTAATAGCTTTAGATTTCTCTTTTGAGATTCTCAGGAGAAGAGTTAATACTGTTCTGACTTGATTTAAATCCTTTTATCCCTCAGGAGGGACATAGGGCTCGAAGAAGTTTTCTCCACTTACGGTGATCTTGCGTAGTTGGCTCGAGGTCATTCCATTCCAGACAGACCTTCCGCGCCTCACTGGCGACCGATACGCACCACGTGGATTTGGGGCGACCCACTCGTATTTGCCCTCGGGCAGCCAGGATAGCACCTGCTTGGTTTGGTAGGTGTCGTGTCTCCTCAGTGTGTCCGAGCCAACCCCACTTTCTAAGGAGATTTTTTTCATTGACCGAATTCTGTTTGGTCAGCCTCCACAGTTGGGTTTTTGATATACCTACTGTTGTGAACGAATAATTAAGCCTTAGTTAATTAGTTCGCATCAGTTTAGCCGCACTCCACCAAATGTGGTCTAAATACCTTCGTACGATTGTACGTTTTTGCTAAGTATAGTTCAGTTCGAACAAGTCGAATTGCTGTTATTTTTGTTGGTTTTTTAATATCAACAAAATAATTAATTTAGTGACAAAAGTATCCCGATTCGACCTGTGTGTATATTGCAAATTAAAAGTTTGCTAAGCTCTTACTCAAACTTAGTTAACTCAACATTGAGACTTTTCAATAAACATTCCTTTAAAACGTTCCTTTAAAACGGCTTTTCCAACTGCTTTGACGAAATCCTTACCGAAATAAAGTTGTCCAGCAACTCAGAGGCCATTACTTTCAACGTCTATCGGGATCCTTAATCTCTTACGGCATGTGGGCACGGCCTGCAATTTACTGCGTCCGATGTATTTGGCAGTTCGGGCCCAAATACACACTTCATAAGTTTAACTTGGTACTACACACGCCAGCGTAGTCACACACATTCAAAGACTGAATAGCATAATTATAATTTATTTATTCGACAAACAACAATTGGTGCAAAACGGTTAGTATGACTTTCCCATATTAGTATTTAAAAGTTAGCTTAATTTAAACACAGATTTTAACGGATTTAACACTCGTTTTATTGACTTTTTACATTTTCCAACGTTTCGAGACCTTTGCAGGGCTCGTGGTCGCGGTAGACTGAGGTGACAGCTGTCTTGTATGTCATTTGTTAATTGAAACTACCCTCGGCTATGTACATAATTAGACATTGACTACCCCCGTTACGGATACAAATTAAAAAGTAAAAAATATTTTTAATAACGTTCCTGACTACGGAGAAGTGCTCCCAGTGAAAAGTTAGCTTGTTTTTGTGGTGCGTTTTGTGGTACAAAGTGGTACACATGACCGCACGTAGAAGCTTACACGCGTGCACTCTATTCACTTACGTTACGTGAAATCTGGTAAGCTTGATGCGCAACTCGACATAGCCTCGGTGTTTTGGTCAACATTACCACTCGGTTTCGCTAAAGCGTAGTGCGTTTTATTTCTTACAATTTCATCATCATCATCATTATCTAGAAGCCTCTATTGGTCTATTTCTAGACATATGCCTCTTCCATAATGTCCAGATTTGGCGGTTTACTGCCTTTCTTATCCAGTCGTAGCCAGGTTCGCGGATGTCATCCGCCCAGCGCCTGGATGGGCCTCGCGGCAAGGGGCCTTAGCCTGTAACACAATGGCGTCCCAGGTAGAAGGACAAAACCGAGATTTTCTCGTTGTTCTCCTACAACCAGCGAACTAAATCCTCTAGAATTAGACTCATAATATTCTTTGCTGTACTACCACGGACCTAAAAAAAAGACGGACAGAACCTTCTCTAACCACCGGGTGAAGCAAGCAAATGGCTGCCCTATAAAGATGTGTGCGTGCTTTTGGGGTTGCCAGATAAATTATCCATTTGCTCACTTTTTTGGTCTGTTAGATCCATCAAAATAATGTTTCCTAAATATAAGTAGGTATAGGAAGTAATCTGATTCCCATTTTATTTGTATGTTTAATTTAAATGAAAAATCAATTCGTTACACAGTGTGAGTCTTTATTAAGTGCCCCTTTGGCATGGGTGAAATAGGAGCTAATTTAATCGACGAAAAAATAATTTTCAAACCGATTTGGATTGATTTTTGAACGAGCGAGCGAAGCGAGAGAGGTTCTCCGAGCCTACTGAAACAATCCGGCGTTTGTATGTAGTCCTCCTCATCATAAACGTGTGCACTGCATATGGTGCTAGAAGATGATGGGTTCCATTGGTTTTCATCTCTGCAGTTGCGTATAATCTGAACCCAATCATCTTTTCTGTGTTTGTCTCGAGGAAATCTATAAAAAATCATAAAGTAATTATATAAGGTTATTATAAAGTAATTTACCTAAAAAACTGACAATAATTGTAATTAGTGTCCGTTTTTTAGGTACGTAACCCTAAAAATGTATGACTTCATCTGATAATCACAAATTATGCAAAAATACAAATTTCCCCACTTTCAGGGAAATTTTCCCGAAGAAAAAACTGGGAACACTGCTGTCATTTTTATCCCGATTTATGACAAAAGTAAATAAAACTTAAATATGAAAATTTATCATGACTCCTCATAACTTACCTATTGTAGGAGATTCCTTGAGCCTTTTTAAATTTTTTCACATAGTTTTTGCAACCTTTCACTACATAAAAAGACATATTTCATGATTTTTGCTAAAGTCAAATAAGCATCTCACTAGCGCTGACGTCCGCAACGTACTGACAGCGGATTAGAGGCAGTGGGTGTATCTGTGTGAGTGCTGGTCGTGTATGCACACGAAATTAGAGGACCTAGCATGCTTCACACCTTCTCAATGCGACAATCCGTCTGTGTTTTTTATAAGTCTGTGTGTACTACAAAAACCACTGGACCACTGGACCGACAGCATTAATAAACCGGAATTGAAACCGTCAACCAGGAGTCCATTTTGGCACCATTGCGTTACAGGCTAAGGGCCCTGGTATTTTGCCACAATCTCAGTTCAATTTTATATGTGCCGCGCCGCTTGTGCGGTCTGCCTTGCCTGACATCGGGTATGAGTATTTCTTCTGACAGATGATATTTGGCAGTTTGGGCCCACTTCGGCCCACTGGGCTGGTAAGATGACAAAAAGAGTAAATATTTCCGGGTCACTGTCAAGAGAAAAAGATGACGGGAAAAAGAAACAATGGACGGCAGTTTTTTTAGGGTTCCGTACCTTTAGGGTGCCATTACTCTGCCTAGAATGTCTGTCTGTATTTCCTAACTGTATCTTTGGACTGTAATAGGTAACAACAGCCAATGGTTTTTTTTTACAGTTTGTGTTATTATGGCGGATTACCCAACAATAATAAAAAATAAAAAAAATAACAGGGGTCCCCATACAACAATATGTTTTTTTATACTTTTTGCTCTATCGCAAAAACGGTAATACACACAAACATCAAACTTGTTACGATTATGGGGCTTATTTTATAGTATAAGAACAAAATATAATAAAAAACGATCAAGCGCGAGTCGGGCTGGTATAACCAGATTTTATAATTAGAGGTACGGAACCTTCAGTGCGCGAGTCCGACTCGCACTTGGCCGGTTTTTATTCACTTAACTTTTAAATCGTTATTGCAATGTGTCAGGATAGTGCTAGGTAAGCCGTACTCCATCTAAACATATTACCGGCACTGCAGAATCGAGTGGTCGCTTTACCCATCTAGTGCGAGAGGAGATGCCTCTAGACGCTGTACGTAAAGATAGATGCAAAGGCCTAAGTTTTTTCATTGAAACGCAACGTCGGCATTTATTTTTTAAACAAAACTGATCAGTTTGATATTTTTTAAAACGATATTGGACCTCCTCGCAGCCTTTTTAACTGGGTTGGCAATAAGTAGCCCAGAATAAGGAATAGTGAAGAACAAAAGTCCCTCGTGTGCGTACACACGACAGCACGTCAGAGTGTACACTTTTGTTGTAAAGTCGCCCGTAACGCAACCGAGTAGATTGCTAGCGTGTAATAGTCGACGTGCTGTCGTGTGTACCTGAGTCCAACTCGCACTTGGTCAGTTTTTGTAATAATTGTCTTTTGGTCGAATGCAGATAAAATTAATTATTTTATTGGAAGCGTTATCATTTTCCCATTGCCAATGTATTAAACAAATGCTAGTGCTTGTCGTCTTATATTATTTCGGTCGCTTAGTTTATTATTTCCCGGAACTATGTTGTCACTGTCATAGCTGTCACATAGTCCTCTTCGTTGTTGGAGTTGTTTTTTTTCGACGGCAAATGAAAATAGAACGTGTTACAAAAGGTCCTCACTCTTTTTGCAGGATGTAACCTTCTGGTCAACAAAATAACTCTGTGAAAAAAAAATATAACATAAAATATGAAAAAAATGGTATATTTGTAAACGAATATTTCAAAAAGAATTTTATCCCATCATAGCGCTTACATTTTATTAATTAAAATCAACAGAATGTCATAGAGCACCAAAAATATTTGGGATATGATCCCTATCACCGGGTACCCTGTAAAAAGATTTAGGACCTTGTAATATGGAGACTGAAACTGCGTACTCTATAGCAAACTCACACATAAGCAGTTACCACTCGTAACCACCCGTTATATGTAAAAGCTACGAATAAGTATTTGTATTAGTATTCCTTTTTATTCGTAGCATTTTTAGTGGTGCATTTTTTATAATTTTAGTGAATTTCTAAATTTGTTGTCATTAAAACCAACATGGTGTAAACTATTTGATCGAATCGACCTATCTAGCATGCAATGACCCAAACTTGGATGTGTTCATAGGCTGCCTCCTTTTATTTTAAGGCTTTTGTAACGTTCTGTATGATTTAATTAATAAAGACAGCCAGACCAACGGACCAGAATACGGATCCTTATAAATGTTTTGTCCTTGTGAGGTCCGCAAACCTAAAAACAACAATTATGCTAAAAAGTATTCCTACCGAATAATTCGACAAAATATTGTTGCTTTGAAAAGCTTGTATTTATTTATTTTCTCCTCACTTACTTAGCCTTATTGTTTACGGAAGACAATGTGTGTGAACTAGGCCGATCTAGGATCCAGGATACATGAAGTGAAGGTTGTCTCTTAAGAAAATTGCTAAAACTTTCCTTCACCTAAATAGTCACTTGCAAATAAAAGAAAACTTAATCATATACAAAAGTTAATTTTATTTTATGGCAATAACTGCCTGTTTCTGAATTGAGAAATTCGCTAAGCAAATGGGTAAGTATCGTCCTGTCTCTGCAGATTTCTCGCAAAAGAGCTTAACAGTACGATAGTAAAGTATTTGCTTAGCTAAATTCTCAATTCAGAAACCGGGCCTAAGATTTTTTACTTTTTTTAAATAGTGTATTTTTTTCCTACTATGTAATAAAAATGTTATTTTCCAGTTTTTCCACAATTTCTTTCCATTTTCGGACGGGAATACCCATTATGGTTACCTCATAGAGATCTATCACAACTACTCATTTTCCCCGGTGAAACAATAGAGCGAGCGTTTCCCCTCCTCTCCAATTCTATTTCCTCGTGCATCACACGCGATCCCCACTACGCTATTATAAATATACAGGGCGTCCCACGGCTATGCCACATGGAGGGAAAGCACCTTAAATATTGTAGATGGAACATTTTACTGAAAGAAGACATTATTTTAATTTAAAAAACAATTTAAACTGCATTCATAGATATTTAAATAATTACATGGTTGAACCGGGAATCGAACCCGCTACATGAGAAAAATAATTACCCTGTAGTTTTATCACACCGATCGAAAGGCTTCATCATAAGGCTAATGTAAAAATTCATGGTCTTCCTTTTATTTCTGACACTATGTTATTTAGCAAAAAATAAGCCTTATGATGAAGCCTTTCGATCGGTATGATAAAACTACAGGGTAATTATTTTTAACATGAAACTGGTTCGATTTCCAGTTCAACCATGTAATTATTGAAATATCTATGAATGCAGTTTAAATTGTTTTTTTTAATTCAAATAATGTCTTCTTTCAGTAAAATGTTCCATCTACAATATTCAAGGTACTTTCCCTCCATGTGGCATAGCCGTGGGACGCCCTGTATACACCTCTTTCTTTGGAACTCAAATGTATACAGAAGTAGGTTTTTTTGCGATGCAGAGCAAGTATATTCGGTGTCATAAAGATTGATTATGTCCGAAAAACAACACTATTTTCGGTCTGACTTAAGCGGGCAGACAGGGACAGGAAAAGAAATCTAGAAAAGCATGGCGCATAGGCTCATCTTAAGATTTTTTCAGAAACTTCTTCTAAAGATTTTTTTAACATTGGTGGCGCTAGTTAGCCTTATACCGAGCCTTAAGAGGAGGAACCTTCGATCAAAGATAAAACTAGATACAACATAGAACTCTGAAATGTGTCTGGAAAAATAGATGCCCAAATTGCCTTTGGGAGCTTATTTCTTTGTGAGCTTATGCTTAACTCGTAGTCCATGCAATTAAAGTAAAACTGTACACTAATGCAATAAGGTTGACATTCGAATATTAGACGTATGGTCGAAATGATGTTTCGTATTGTTCTATTGCTGATATCTTTTGTTTCTGTGGGGACAAGTTTTTATTGTGAATTTATACGTAATGCGGATTCTATGGGATTTACTTCGGTGGGAGGAACACATTTTTTCGTCGACTTCTAACTGAACTTCTCAGCTCTTACGACATGATACAAATTTAAAATTTTGGCGATGGAATCTAATCAAGTAGGTATTGTTGTGAAGGAAAACACGATCGACGAAAGTTTTCTTGATTAATAAAATGTTTTAAGTTACCTTTAGAAAACTTCTTTTTTGGTCATATGTTCGTATTGAAACCGTACGTACGTTTTAGTTCTATCTATACGAATTCCTGGTTTATCTCTGTATCTATCTAGTATTGTGATGAAGGATTTTTCTCTAAATGTATTCGTCTTGATTAAAATTAGCAAAAACAGTGAAAACGCGTAGAAATTTACAACAAGAGCGTCGTAACCGCCACGCTGAGGTGCAATTTTGATCCTTTGTATGAGTATTGAATGATCCTTCGGGCAAAATTCCCTCTTGATAGCTAATCGCGATTCGTACGTACCTCGCCTTAAGGTGGAAAGATAGCAACATGGCGGGAAATTCAAAATTTTCACAGTTTTTTACATTTTGTAGCTAAACTGAGCTATTTTTGTTCAGCGATTTGTCGTTCGCGGCAATAACATAGTATTCCTTTCATTATTGTAAACAAAAGAACAACAATAATTCAGCCGATTATGTGTTCTGGTCTACGACAAGTTTTTTGGGCAGTGCCACTGCTTCGTAGACCAGAACACATAATCGGCTGAATTATTGTTGATTTGTTGTTTACAATAATGAAAAGAATACTATGTTATTGCCGCGAACGAAAAATCGCTGAACAAAAATTGCTCAATTTAGCTACAAAATGTAAAAAAACTGTGAAAATTTTAAATTTCCCGCCACGTTGCTATCTTTCCACCTTAAGGTGAGGTACGTACGAATCGCGATTAGCTAGCAAGAGGGAATTTTGCACGAAGGACTAATTTTACGTTGCTATCTTCTACCCTTAACCCATTTAAGCCCGCTGTCTCCATTTGAGGCCACATGTGAGAATACCCTCAACTTTTTATTTTTTTTAGCAATCCTTGCTTTGAGACCTCATTCTGTATAAGAAAGAGCTTATGTTTGCCGTTGATAGTGATTAATACGAAAAATCTATGATAAAAGGCTGTTTTTTAGTGGTTTTGTACTTATCTTTGAGCAGGCTGGTGACTGACCAAAGGTAAGCTTATTTACTTTAAAAAATATTTGCAAATCATATAATTTCTTTGTGGGCTTCACATACCTATAGCTTTTACTTGTCACATATGTTATAATGTTAGTTATAATCTGTGTTTTGACGATGGAAGGCGATGATATACGTAGGTGTCCTCAAATGGGGCCAATGGGCTCAACACTAAACTTTTATTTTTTCGTAGATTCAGTTTCAGCATGGCTGAAAAGACCTTCAACGGTGTCAGAGACTTCCAAAGACTTGAAGACGCGACAGATCATATCTTGAGTGAAGAAGGCAACCCTGACGTCAGTTATAATTGGTTGGCCATTCCTTCAGACCCAAGTATTCAGCGGATGAAAAAGAAGAGAAAGAGAATTTTCAGCAAGTAATGTTCCCAAACAATAACTCCGGAAGAGTTGAAATATTTCAATCTTGATGTGGATGAGATAATAGTGATGATGACAACAATAATAGTGATTACAACAGAGCAAGAGAGCTGAAACCTAGGGGCCAAGGTGTCGTAAATTTGACGGTAAATAGAAACAAAACTTAGACTTTGTGCATACCCTGGAAAAGGTACAAAGATGGGGCTCTACAGAAAGAAAGAATGTGGATGTAGATATTCCCTCTGTCTTCCAGAATTATAACAAAGGAATAGGCTGTGTTGATCAATCTGACCAATCCATTGCACTTTTCAGGTCAGCTATACGAGGGAAAAAATGTCGAAGGGTTTTATTCACCTACATACTCGATTTGGCAGTTTCAAATGCTTGGCGTCTCCAAGTCCAACCTGCTGATGAAAAGCTGGATTCACTCCAGTTTCGGGGAAGTATTGCTCAATTTTATCTGAGTGAGGAATGGAGTGAAGACATTGACTTGATAAAAGGCGCCGTAAATCTTCCTCTATAGTGCCGAGTTCACATTTAGAAGGCGTTGAACAGTTCCCCAAGAAACTTACATGCCATCTACGATGCGTTATTGTGTCACAAAAACGTTCGCTGGATATGCAAAAAATGCATAATCACTTGTGTTTAAAAAAATATATATGTTTGAGCAATACCCTACTTGAGCCCATTGGCCCCAATTGAGGACACTGAATTTTTTGGTATAAAAACATTAAAATAATATATTTTTTTCTCGTATAATATTTATTTTACCCCTACCTGATACGTCAATAAAGTTTTTTTGAAAATTCTACAGGTAGTTTGTATTTGGGTCCAAATGGGTTAAGCACTGATAGGTGGGCGAGTCTCACGGTAAATCAATGAATCTAATTTGTGGCATGCAGGTTGCAAAGGCGATGACGTGGTTGGAGGTGGCTCAACTTATATATGAGGCATTTGCCCAGCAGGACACGAACATAGCTTCGACCTACGCAAGAACTAGTTTTATCGCTGTTCGTAATTTTAACATCTCCAGAAAAAACGGCAACTAACAATGGTGAGGCTCAAACCCTGTGTGCAGTCGTAGACTTAAGAACGCACTTAAGCAGCGATTTCCCATACAAACGTAGTTCCGGTTTAATTTCTAAACTACAGGCTGGATTTTGCTGAAACTTGGTTTATATCAGTAGATGACCAATACGGAGGTTTGCAAATAGTTTTTATAATAAAAGAAATAGCCTAAAAAAATTAGAGCGATGCGTTTTTCGCGCCGAAAAGCTTCAGCTGTTATTTACTTACATTATTACACTGTCTATTGGAGTCTAACTACCTTGGAACATCAATAATGCATTGTACTTGTCAGAAAATAAAAGATTTTTGAAATAGCTAACAAAATGTAGAAATGGCAGCGGAACTACGAAAAAATTTGGGAAAATAGATCTATTACGTTATAACTACAACTACATACTCGCGAAAGGACACGAACACACGTAGACTCATTGCCTCTCACTTTTCCCGCGCCCCGTCTCGCTCTGGGTGAAACAGCTATAGAAAACAGTGTTTCACGCGCTTGGCCATCGCCGAGTTCCCACGGTCCTGAAGGGGCCTCTTAACACACAATACGTAAAATACAACGTTACAGCAGTAATAGCGCTTGTAAATTCCCAATATCCCCGCTATCGGACGATAAACAAAGGATCGTTCGACCGCGGTTATGTACTTATTATACAGTCAGTACCGTCTTTAATAAGAGCAAATAGTCGGAATTTACTATCCGTAACTTTTCTTTATGTTTTACTGTTGGGTTCTTTTATTGTCTTAGGAAGAATTATGGAGGAAAGCATTACCACAAAACAACAAAAGAAAATTACGTCCGTTGAATTTCATCGCCTGCGTAGTGCTGAGTAGCTACCACGAGTGCGAAAAAGCTGTGCCGGACGTCTGTCATATATCCTAATACTATGGTAGTAAGATTGTTTATCCAACTTATCACTTTCAGTGACAGTGACGGTAAGCACTCGTGGTAGCTACTCAGATCATTTAATTCATGATCGTAGACGAGACAGGATATATACCCAGACAGTGTGTTATGTGTTCAACTCAAAAACTCAAGTTCAGTTTTGAAACGCACCTTAGTAAATTATTACGCGAGTGGAGGGTACCGAACGAAAAGTTTGACAGGAGAAAAACCGTTAGAGAAGACAATTACGTTGGCATTACAGAAATCGAACTAATTTGGAAATATCGGAATAATGAGCAATTAGTTCAGTTTAATTGTTTGCATTGTGAAATTGTTGTTGTTGCAACAAAATACTTACGTACCGTGAACAAATGTGTGTGGTTTGGCGCGAAAAAGGGGTAAGTCATAGATGTAACCTAGCCTCTTCCAAACTGTTGTAATTTGCTGTCAGTGTCCGCAGATAAATACCTAACGCAAAATATTGTATCATTGTTGTAGCCTGCGGACACGCCCTTTTTTACATCGCGCGACTAACGCCCTTGGTACGCCGAATCTGGCGATCTAACCTACGTTATGCCGCTGAGCTGCCATTGAGCAACCTTGGGTAGGCAGGAACCCTGACGCCAGTCTAAAGTCCTCCTGGCGCCCCACTAAGTTTAATTAGTCTTTAGGAATTAGTGTAAGAATTATAGTATAATTAGGCACATAAGTTTAAATCCTAGTTTCGTAGTCGTATCATTTGTAAATATTAGTTTCTCTAAATATAAGAAATCATCTTGGTCTATCTGAATGTTTGTAGTTATTTTAACCGTCCAAGTCGACCCATAACAAGTGGTTTGAGTTTTGAGTGTTTTCTTTCACGGGCTAATCGGACTAAAGGAGAGCTCATCTTAACGATTATTAAACTCGTATTTTTTTTTATATTTGTCAAATACGACAAATAAAGTATTTGTATTTGACAAATAACTATTGTTTCTATCTATCAATGCAATTTTCTCAGTTTGTCGGAGAAAACTATCCGTACAGCTGCTGCTGTGTGATATCATAATACCATAGTTTCCGCGATTTGGTTATGCTTCAACGATTCTAAGTTGGTATTTATTTGTGGTTATCAAAGCTCCTTACATTGAGTGTAGGTACTCTAACATCTTTAGTGATGGATTCCTCTCGTAGACTACACTGGTTTTACATTAACACCACTTTATACTTTATCATCAATGTAATCCGTACACGGTGTATGGGTGTCTCATTACTACACTGTTGTAAAATATTGGTCCAGGAAAATAAATCAAAATGACAGCAAAACTCTAGAAAATTTTACTTAGAAGTGAGAAATAAAATAAAACGTTCTGCTTACAATTTTACTTTTGAACCTACCTATGCACAAATATTTTTTGACGAAAAAGTAAAAAAAATCCCATTACCAAGCTCTGTTTCTTATACTCTACAATTTGGCAAGCCTATAAACCTTCCATCGCTGCCAACCGTTCAATCAAACAAAGTTTTGACCCTGCACTCATAATCCCTCACATTGGCACCCGATGGTTTTACGCTCCCGTGGCTGCAGATCAGCTTTCACCACACTGAACTGTGAAATGAATGCGAACCGAGCCAAAGATGTCAAAAAACATCATAGTATACGCCGAGTTACAAAAAAGATCTAACTTAAAGGTTTCAAAAAGGTAAGATTTTGCAGTTGTCCCCATAGTGAATAGGTTCAACCCCTTTAAGTTTTGATGGGAGCTTTCTGTAACACTTTCTAAAATAAACAAGACTTAAAATAAATATTCAGCCCCGGTGGCATGGCGAACCGATATATCTGTTCTTGGTTCTAACGCCAACGGGTTGTGACTCTATGTATCTCACTCTTTTTTGTTGACGTAGAGGGGAATAGCTAGAGTTATAAACCCATGGATACGATCCAACCCAGCCTTATGCTACGCTTGCTGAGCACAGTAAACGAACCGAACTTGAAACCCGGAGCAAATGATTCCCTTATGCTCGCCGCGCAGCCTCTCCACCGCTCAGTGTGAGCCAGGCTTTCCGCAAAAAATACACGCGGGCCTTAAGTAAAAGTTAATCAAACGTGAATTTCACTTACTAGCCGGGGCCGCACTTTTTGAAGGACCATTACATTGGCGATGGAGTGACCCATCAATTTGGCCGCACGCCGACCGCACGCGCTCCCGGCCTGTACCCGACGTGCGAATCGTTTTATTAGGGTCCACAGACTGGGCAACCGCACTGGGATCGCAGGATTTGGTATTCCCACTAATTCCCCGTAGGAAACATGTTTCCTACGGGGAATTATTGGGAATAGTTGGGAAAATATCTCGCTTCGTAAGACTAGCTTAGGGCACTAATAGCCGACGCCGACATCCCTAATGCGTAGCTACCTAAATACTTAAACCAACCTTTTTTTTTTCTAAACCACTAACCCGGGCTAGGGAAACATGATATCATAGTTATTTTTTGTGCAAGGATGCAAAATTATTTCTACAGGTTAGTGAAATGAGTTTCCTTCTTTGAAAGTCACAGATAAGTCAAATGAGTTCCTTTACGTTATAAATGTATTGAAAAAATATAATTTTGCCTCATCGTGTACTTAGTGAAATTTTAAAAACCAATTCCCTGAACACTCGTCTGTACAGAGAGCTCAATTCTCACGACATAATGTAACATCAGACTTAGCGACTTCTAATTGCCTAGGTAATTAGAAGTCTTGTTGCGGAATTTCTTTTAGGCGTCGTAGGCTTTAACAATGAATGGCAAGGGGCCAATTCTTGCGGTCTCCACTGTTCACATACTTGACGGAAAACCGTTACAATAACGCAGCTTAAGAGCACTTTAGCAGGACAAGAAGCTAAGCCTACAGACTGTGAATTAGAATTAACCACAATTAGGGATTATTTTATAAACTTCCCACTTTTAAACTGCTTCAGAGTGTATTTCTCTGAAACTGGCCGCAACTTTTATCAAAAATAGTTATTTGTTATGCAAGAATGCAAAATTATTGTTTGCGGCGAGTGCTTGTATTGAAAACCGAGCTAGCGAAGGTTTCTAAAATTGAGCCACGAGCGTAGCGAGTGGTTCAAAAAAAGAAACCTGAGCGTAGCGAGGTATTCAGAAGCACGAGACGCAAATAATATTGCATTCGTGCGAAACACAAAACTTTTCATCTCACAGAAGCGAGGAAATGACTTTGTTAGCCAAGCGGGACAAACTCTATAGACAACTACTTACAGGCAAAACAGGTGAGTCAAATAAGTTCCTTTTAAAAGCATATTTTACTGTAGTTACGGCTGCCGCACTAAAGTTTTGAGCTTCGTTGGTATTAAAACCATTCGTTTTATTAATAATTTCCTGAAGTTTATTTATCCAGACACAAAAATAATGTAAATAAAAGAATGTTTTTTTTTCCGGGTGCATTCTGAACTTATACCATATAAATAAAAAATATGTAGGAGATAAAAAATGAAATTAGTAATATCGTTTGAAAAAATGTATTTAACAAACCAAAACATAATTATCTATTTGATAGAACAGAAGCGCAGCATTTTTTTTATTTACTGGTATTTAAAAATAAATATGTGTACAAAATATTGAAAAGACTATAAGAAGAAACCGCGTTTCTGAATGTTCTATTCCGTGACTTTACCTTTTTAAAAGATGCTTATGCACCATTTACATTCACTGTTTTTTATAGAGAATGGGCACGAACAATCGCTTTCGCTGAAATACGCGTTTAAACGAACTATGAATGAGGTTTTATTTTCCATCGGGATCTGGCATCTACTTAAACGGCCAGTGTTTTTTTCTTTTTCAAAACCATAGGGCGCGGGAAAGACTGTCCCGGCGTCGCGTTCAAATTTCGAAGCGCACAAAAGTTCAGATAGTTTAAATCCGGCCTTTACACGATCGTAAGTTACTAGTAACAGCAAACTTTCCGAGCGTGGGAGATGAAAAGGATATTTAACATTATTTATTCTTTTGTTTCCAGCAGCCGCCCACACAAACACAAATGTGGTGGTTACATTTGAATTTGGAACGGCAAATGGCGTCAGAAGGTGCACGATTTTTGGCGCGGGCTGCGCCTGTATAATTCCTACTGGAATAAAAAACAAAAGCAACTAAAGAATACAGAGTAGAAATACACAATGTTCAAAGTTTTTTTACTATTTAACCACCTAAGATATAGATCGCCAGCGCCACCACTAAGATGTAGACCGCCAGCGGCCATACAGTACAACTATTCTAATGGAATGTTAACGTGTAGCCAGTGCAACCGTACTTTTACAGCCAAGATAGGCTACATAAGTCATATGAGGGCACATGACCGACGCCTTCCCCAGCCGCAACAGTCGCCGTGACCGAATCCGGTCGGATGAATCATCATCATCACTATTTAACTCGTTTTGTTGGTTAGAATAATGAAATCAATACTATTTTATTCCCGTATAACAAAAATCTCTGAACAAAAACAGCTCAGTTTAACTAAAAAAATTAAAAACTAAAATATGCATTGAACCTCCCAGTTATTATTTCACGAGGTACACAAATACTTTCTGATACCAGATATTGCTCGCTTCAACCGTATCAATAGCATAACCGGTGGTGCCTTGTATCAATATTTCGAAACTAACTCTGTAAACTCTGAAGAGTTGCTGAGGATGGGAAGGCGTGGCATGTACTTGTAAAGGCCCTCTGTACCCCTGGAGTACCATAGGACATAAATCACTCTGTACTTAGTGAAACTCTCATAATATGAGAAACTGGTGGATAGACTATTATACTTATTGATTTTATCATACTTTACTCGTGTCGCCCTGGGTTGTGGAGCCAAAAAGTCGCCATATTTTAGGCATTATTACGTAAACCTACCCGCAAGAGACTCAATCGTCATCTCATTTTCATTTCTCGTGACATCAATTCGTAGCGATCCCTTATTCCACAAGAGCGCTTCATCTCGGAAGTAAATTGAAACTCCCCGGTCTCTCTTTAGCTACTCCCAAATGTTGTTACGAGTAATGCTCAAAGGAATGACTAGGTACATTGATTCCGTAAATTAACAGTAATTTGTGATTCATCGCGAGTTAACGTTAAACCTTTTTCTTGTTGCGAAGTAATGAAAGTTGGTCACATACTAGCAAAATTATTTGAAATGGAAATCAAAACCGTTGACTTGATACGAGTAGGAGTCTAGCTTGGCAGAGAGAGAAGACGTCAAAGACTCATTACCGGTCTCTGAATTTACTCCCCTACTGATTTAGTTTCTGAATTACGTAACGTAACAATAGGTATTTGGTAATATTATAATGTCTATGTAGGGATACAGCTCGCAAATGGTGAAGGAAAATTATGATAAAGAAATGCATAAGGCTTCTAATCATCCAACCGTGCAAGCATGACGATTATGAAATTACCTCATTTAGGCCAATTTCAGCCATAGTAAGAAACTGTATAGTAGAAATAATAAAAAATTTGGATAGGTACTATGGAAATGTTTTCGCCACTTTTTGTACAAATGTTTCTAGATAAATAAATGAAGATTACAACAAAAATAAACTCATTTAGCTGTGGACTTATTTTACTAATAGCAGGCAAGCTCTCTATCTCACTTTCTCTCGATAAAAATATCAAAATCGGGCAGAGAATATCGTATTAACCTATATTGGGAAACCTACAAAACAAAAGCCGTGAGAAACCTGCCTTCTCGTGGCAAAGCAAGCAGAATAAATGTCCCTTACGCCGGACATTGCCTCTGACACGGGTGAGCATTCATATCGGTGATGCCGATTCCTCTAATACACCCTCGTTACGGACACGGCAAATACCTAGTGACAGGGGTCTGGAGAGGGTATTTCAATGTTAACTACGTAAATTATTGCCGCCAATTAAGAACAGTTTGTCTCAGACCTGGGCCTTGGGCGAAAAATACAACGTGTTACGTGGGTCAAATATTGAAAAATATAATTACAAAATGTTTTTTTATTTTTATTTAAAAAACACTACAGCGCTTAGGTCCATTTTGATGGTAAAAAATCAACGGAACGACATAGAGCAAAAACAATATTTGGGATGTGGTCACACTGTTAAATAAGTTTAGTTAGGGCTTTTTGTAAAACGTTGTAAAATCATTGGTACCACGAGTGCTTACTGTCAATGTCACTGAAAGTGACAAGTTGCATAAACAACCTTACTACTATAGTATTAGGATACATGACAGACGTCCGGCGGACGTCCGGCACAGCTTTTTCGCACTCGTGGTAGCTATACTGGTTACCTAGTAACTATTATCTTATTGCCTAAGGTTATATTAATTTGAGCTTGATGTCTAAAGTGATGAAAAACGCGAGGCATGACACTAAATATAAAATTGTGTAGTAAACTTAATCGGCAAACAATTTCAATACAAAAATTCAACAGTTTAATTTAAAATGTTATCTGATAGACAGAGTCTATCAAAAATCTGTGGAAAATTCTGTCTGAGACCTTGCTTAAAATGCAAAATCCAATTATGAGAATTCGGCTCATGTAACACCGTTTTATAAAATTCAAAGTCTGACAAAATAATCTTCTTGCTAGGCGTTTCTTCAGTGGCCGACACGACTTCGACCTGGCACCGGCACCAATACTGACACGACACGACACCGACTTTAAAACGCTTAGGCCCGGTTTCTGACTTGAGAATTTTGCTAAGCAAATGGGTAAGTATCGTCCTGTCTCTGCAGATTTCTCACAAAAGAGCCAGACAGAGCGATACGTAAAGGTGCTTAGTAAAACTCTCAACTCAGAAACCGGGCCTTAAGGCTCGGTATAAGGCTAACTAGCGCCACTGTTAAAAAAAAACATATCTTCCTTTAGAAGAAGTTTCTGAAAAAATCCTAAGATGAGCGTATGCGCCATGCTTTTCTAGATTTTTAAGTGTAGATACCCTCTTTGAAATTTACTTTTAAGCTAAAAAAATTTCGATAACCGCCAAAAGCGGCCGTTTTTGGCGCTTATCGAAATTTTTTTAGCTTAAGACTAGAAATTGAGTTGGATACCTACACTTAAAAATCTAGAAAAGCATGGCGCATGAGCTCATTCATCTTAGGATTTTGTCAGAAACTTCTTCTGAAGGGACATATGATTTTTTCAACATTGGTGGCGCTAGTTAGCCTTATACCGAGCCTTAAGGTACAGATACCTACTCTATCTCACGAAGACTTCGTGAGATAGAGTATCTGTACTTAAACTTATTGTGACGATATCTGAGAGTGTTTGGGACATATCTGGGATAATACGGTCAGTGCGAAAATCCGCAATCCGCCGATCCCGAAGTCTCTCTCTGAGAAAAGCTGCTAGTCAAGTACTCGACTTTAAATTTTAGAGCGTACTCATGCGATACGTCCAACCAGCCTGTGGTGGCAGACCATACATCACTTCATCTGTTTAGTCGAGTGACATTGATGAATGTTCATTTTGAACAAACGGGTGGCGCGTTTTGTACCGCGGAGTTCCCAATTCCGGGAGTAGGTACAAATAACAATGGGCCCTACTCTTT
The DNA here is from genome assembly GCA_949319315.1 of Zelleria hepariella. Taxonomy (NCBI): domain Eukaryota; kingdom Metazoa; phylum Arthropoda; class Insecta; order Lepidoptera; family Yponomeutidae; genus Zelleria; species Zelleria hepariella. The sequence goes on from OX439393.1 coordinate 9,858,138, forward strand.
TCCACGGACAAAAGGAGTGGAAAAGTTTAAAACTTTGGGGCCCAAAGGCCACTGGAGTAACCGAAACGTTTTATATCCAAAGTAGACCCCTCAGACACCAAACAATAACACTGTAGCACAGAGATTAATGGGAAAATCTTTGTCTTTTTTAACGCCGACTGTAGTCCATTGTAATGGGGCCAGTGTTAATAAATAAAGGCTGTATTTAGCTCTTTTCGGGCGCGGACCTAAATCAATATAAACGAGGGGAAAAGAGTAGGTAAAAGAGCGTCAAAAGAGGGCTTGATGAAACCTTCAAAGGGTGTCAGTAAACTAACACGTATTGGGCAACAGAATACGCTAGTATCTTCATTAGCAGTACCTGCGTAATACGTTGTGTAGTTGTAATATTTTAGAATTACAGTCAATGTGAGTTAAAAATACCTACTTGAAGTTATGATTATAATGTACTAGCTTTTGCCCGCGACTTCGTCCGCGTGAACTACAGAAAAAATATATGTTGTTCACATTGCCCCTAAGTGTAATAGCGAGATAATATGTGTTATTCTGATGTCTAAGCTATCTCCACTCCAAATTTCATCCAAATCAGTCAAGCCGTTTCAGCGTGAAAGAGTAACAAACATCCATCCAACCATCCATGAAAAAAAATGAAAAAATGAAATGAAAATGAAAGTAGGATGTACATCACAAGCAAGTTGTAAATAATATTGTTCAACAGTATATGTACTCGTATAATCAAGTGTCATCCGTCCGAAGCTAGTAGACTGTAGATATCTACGACCTTTCAAGGCAATCTGGAAATGAGGGAAACATGTTTTAGACAAGCTACTAAGCTTCTATGATCCAGACGTCTCCGTTGCGTGACTTTACGTGAACAATCTGACAACAAAATCTGATGAAAGGGACATTGGCTACTCAATTATGTTTCGATAACTATAAGGTATAAATTCAGTTACGTTCCTAAGGTTTTAGTGTGTTAAAAGTGAGAAGAAATCTCAATCCCTCATTCGGAGTTCCGCGCTTTGATCTTGCATCGATTGCGTCAGCATTGCGACTCCGTTTTCAATAGGTACGTCAAAACGCGCTTTAACCTTACCTATAGCTTATACAAGTATATATAAAAGTAACTAACTCTTTTTACAGGGCAATAGCACCCGGTGATAGGGATCACAACCTTAATTTTTTTTTTCCTCTATTATGTTCCGTTAATTTTTAAATTAATAAAATGTGTACGATGTGGCGGGAGAAAAGTATTTTTTAAATATTGTTTTCATTGACTTTCACAATGTTTTAACAACTCAAAGCTGTGTAAATGGACCTACACGCACAAACATATTTTTAAATTTGAGCTAATAACAAAAACAAAAATGTAATAAACATTTTTCCATTTTGAGGTTATAAAAAAAAAAAAAATTCTAACTTTTTTTTACCGATTTGACATCCTGTTGACCAGTAGGTTACACCCTGTAAAAAGAGTTAGGTACTTTTGTAACACCTTGTAGTTACCGTTCCTGGCATGCTAAAAGGCGCCCGGAGCAATCGGAAACTAATCTAGATAGCTAATTTAGCTTTCGGTTTATTAACTGCAAGATGTAAACAAGGCCCGGCTTGAGTAGGCTCCCAGCCTTCATAAGATGAATGAGTAGCAATTATACACAAATGACTGAAGTGCGACTGGGAGGGCGACACTTGGCCCTGTCATTCCGGATCCTAACAGGCTTAAAGTGGCCCGTAAAAACAGGAAAACACTCATCCGCATCAAATTTGCGCGAAGAGGTCCTCGGAAGGGCCATTCGCATCAAGCACTTTCCATACTCGTAAGAGAAAATCAGCCATTAGGCAGAAAAAAGGGCAACCGTAATATACGGCCAGCTGAAATACTAAGCATCTTGTAAATTACATTGGTACTTTTATTTTTTTCATACGTCGACGGAAATCAATTTTCCCAAATTAGGAAAGTTGACGTTACATTGTAGTTATAGTTACATGCATGCACCCAAACACGAGGTGATTTTATACTTTGGGCACAGTTTTCTTAGCTATGGATCTTTGAAATAAAGCGCTTAGAATGATACCCGGAATACGCAGCTTTCTTCTCGGTATTTTATCATGAACCTCGTAAAGGCCGCCCTTACCACGCACGACTTAAGTGCGATATTAAAATAAAAAAATAAAACTATGTATTGTGGACAACGCACCAACTTTTGATAGAAACAGTGTTATCGTAAAGGTATGGAGCCGAATTCAGATGTTGGGTGTTATGCTCAGCGTCATTTCCAAGTGATAAAAAAAAAATCTGTGCAATAAACTCTCCGAGGCACTCTATAGCGCCGCCAACGAAAAAAAAGTCCCGCGCAAGACAAGAAAGGCCGTTTTTTTCTTGTGCGGGATTTGTTCTTTGGTTCTGGGACCTGGAATCTAGGCCAGTTTTCAGCAAAAATGCATCGAAATTCTCATCACATTTTTTCATTGGCGGCACTAGTGGACGGGCTCCATCCTCTTAAGTGTTGTTCCGTTGGCAATAATGAATGTTATTATCGAAGAAGTGCGAAGGATAACATCGTTAGAAAACTGGCTTAGCTGACTTTATCTTTTCTGTGGATCCGACTGAGTGAGACGGTGGTACAGATGCAAGGAAAGCCTACTCTATCTAAATTGTCACAGGCGCTTCTACTAGATCTGAGTCCGAGTCACCCAGTTTCGACAGTGTGTGGGATGTGGGGTGCCTCTTTTGTGACTTTAGTTATCGGTGAAATATCTAGTAGGACTAATAGATGAGATATTCCAGGCACTACGGCGTCTATTTGATCACTTCACCCATCTTGTGTCAATAGAGCAATAAAAATAGAATGTAAAAGGTCTAAGTATAAATCGGACTGATATTTGTTTTCTGTCCCGTCGGCGTAATTAAAACAGTTTGTTGTTTTTTCGAGGTAGGTATAGAAGTTCGGACCAGAAACGGTTTGTTTATTTTTCCATGTTTACACACAAAATCGATTGTTTTGTGTGGTAGAATATCGAGTTTCAATACAATTTCGTGTATGTATTCGGTATCCACGTATAGAAAGCTACACAAAAATATGTACCTACTATTTTATTTTCTCCTCGAACGATAGGCTCGAAGTCGATTCGTATATCGCGCTGGGTCAGTCAAATTAGTTCTTTTTAATACGGCTAAATACGCAACTTTGCACTTCATATTTCATTGCTTTTCCATAAGTTATTGAACGAGCGAGCGAAGAGAGCGAAGTTCTCAGAGTCTGCAAACATAAACACGCCGAACGGTTCATGATCCGGCGTTTATATGTTTGTATGTACGAATGTATGTTTGTGCAATATTTTCATAAGAGATATTTTGTATTTTTAATTATTAGCAATTCAATGAACGGGAAAATACACAATCATGTCTGTCAATATGAACAATGTTCCAGCTAGAAATATATTTTGACATGATAACGGTAGTTGATTTTTATCGAATGCAGAGCTATCTCTGTTTGGCAGAAAACACGTCTGTTTATTTTGCTTCAAACACTCATCAGCCTCTTGCCCTCGCAGGATGTCTTTATTGCTAAATTTCCTTCAGTTTGATGAAATGCTCGTGTCAAGAGCCAAGACCCATGACCGGACAGAACAAGCTCTTTATTACGCCCTGTTTACGACTATGCCACCTACAACTTTTATGATTCGAACGTAAAACTCAAGCTTAGACTTTACATTGATTAAAATTTAATAGCTCTCACATAGGAGTCTGAAGACCCAAGTTTTATTTATCGTTGGGGAAACTAGTCTTGTGTTTGCAGTTGGCTAGATGGTGTGATGATAGTGCTCAAAAAGGTCCGTTAAGCTAGTAATAAGAGAAACTGATACACCTTTATACCAAAACTATTTGAAATATTCTGCGATTCGTATTTAAACAATATCGAAATCTAAGCCTTTGCATCTACCTGATGAGAGGATTTAAACAACGTCCAGTGGCACCTCCACTGGACCTCCACTTTACAATCTAGTTTTTATACGTTGATATATTAGTTAGACTGTAAGACCAACAATAATTAATTTGTCCGAGTCAAAGGGCACAGAAACAATTTCTAGCAAGGGTAGGCAACCACATCTAAATTGATTAGGGATGCCTTGGCGGCCCTAAATCATTAGATGAACATTTAGTGCTACAGCAGTGGGGAAATAGTTTACATATTAATTTCATTTTCTGGAGGAGCTATTAAGATTAATATGATTGTGGAAATGTGGAGCACGGGATAAAGTTGTTATGTCGGATTCCGCCAGTACATACAGGGTGTTAAAAGACCGCCAACAGAGCCGAAAGGTACGCATACTAGACACCAAAACAAAGTACTTTTTCGATACATTATTGCTGGGAAATAATTTTGGTTTTTTAGGTTATAATTTTGGAAAATATTTTATCACGTAATGGAAGTGTAACGCAGACAATTCATATTGCACAAGCGTTGACATAAACTTAGGCTACTTACGTTCGAGGTGCCGATGCTTAGAATACATTGCGGGTTGCAATTTCAGTGTCGTTTTTTGTAAGAAATATTCAAAATTTTGATATGTTTCCTTGAGAAGAAATGTTAAGAACTTAATACTGAACACATTTCTGCAAAAAATGTTTTTTGAAAAGTCCGACTTTGAACCTTATTATCTTGGAAACCGTTGATTTCCCAGGCATAGTTCCTTGGGCAAAAATGATCCTTATGATGAGGAGAATACGTGGTTTCCCGCTTTGTTGGCGGTCTTTTAACACCCTGTATACATTGTTTTAGTAAATTTCATAAATCGTTTATTCAATATTTTGTCATTTCCGTTTACGAGTACCAGGGTGCAACCTCAGAACGGTCGCTCGAATACTCTAATATTTCGTACTAAAATGAAGGAATCTTGGTTTCGTATTTTCCTGTTTCCTTCACCATTTTTTTATCAAACAGTCCTTAAGTTTTGGGCGAGAAAACCGGGAGATATTAAATTAGTACCGAGTATCAACCTGAGAATGTTTTAATCTTAAACAATATAAAATATACACATAATACATAGTCGCTCAATTTGGTGCTATATATTTTTATTTTTTTAATTCAGTTTTTTGGTTATAGGAACCCTTTGGTAACGACGGACCCTGTTTTGTCTAATAAATCTGTTTTTATTTACTTTATTTACCCCGCGCCTAGCTTTGATTACATTCAGTTACGATCCACAAGATTTTGTTGAAACTATGTGATGTAATCAAGTTATAGCCTCGAGTGGCCTCTACACAGAGTTTCTGTAGCATCCAATTTTAAAGGTAAACAACCACTCTATAGAATGACGAGCAAACTGAAATTCTGAAATTCTAGAGCGTGGCTCATCTGTTTCTAGTAAGCTTTCGTATTTCAGCAATATGAGTGTTATTGGATAGACTAGTAACAACCTTACTGACACTAATAGCTTATTTCAACAGAAGAAATAATTGAAACATCAAATGAAAAACACGACAAATAAATTGGAACTTGGAAGGAAACTAAAAGACATAAATTAATTGGAACTTATTTCTTTGATTGGAATTGTTATTATTTATTCCTCTTCCTCTCGTAAAGACCACGAGAACCACTACGAACCAACGGAAGAGACAGATCTGGCTTTCGCTCGTTGCAGGTTGCCTTTTCACATGTAACAACAAAAAAAGTAGTTATTTACATCTTGTTATGTCAAACCAGAATGAGGTGTCCAATTTTAAACATGTAGATAATTTATTATAAATTGTGCCATATGAATTTGTTCTATCTAACTTTCAACCTATCTTAACCCAGTGGGAAAAAAACAACAATAATTAAGAGCCCCAGCTTCGCGGAGCAATAGGCACGTACTGGAATGAGGTTAAAAAGACCCATAGACGATATGGAGGTGGCATAAAGTAAAGTAAATGGAAGAAAAGGATTTTCCACCGGAGTCACGGCAGGCCCGGCGTGCGCCCACATCAATTTATCTGCCGAGGCTGTTAGGACGCCTTTACATAAGGTTGGAAAATATTTGTAAAAATTCAATATCAGCTCGACGCATTTTTTTTTGTTATCTGTATCTATTGTCCCACTGCAGAACAAATGCCTACCCCTTCTATTTCAGCTCATTGTATTATTTAAAACAAACCCATTATTTAACTTTTTTTAATAGATTGTTCATTTCAATAAAATAATATTGTGGAAATGAATAAACATCTTCTATTCTATTCTATTTTATTCTAAAACCTACTTATTTCCCCGTAACTTGCCCTTTCACTGGCCAAAAAACTTGTCGTAGACCAAACATATAATCGGCTGAATTATTGTTGTTTACAATAATGAAAAAAATACTATGCTATTGCCGCGAACGAAAAATCGCTGAACAAAAATAGCTCAGTTAAGCTACAAAATGTAAAAAACTGTGAAAATTTTGAATTTCCCGCCACGCTGCTATCTTCCAGCCTTAAGGACTAGAAACTGTGCTGACCTTTTTACAGAATAAGCTCACTATTCTCATCCAAATCGCGGTGGTTTTTTAGGCAATATGAATTACCTTTATTATCGAGAGTAAAAATCAAAACTAACTTTATTTATCTACGCCATTGTGTCAATTTCTACGTAGGCGCACCTTTTTATGCGCTATATTCAAATCCGTTGAGAGAAGGACGTTTTGGCAGGTGACGTTTGAGGTTTTCAGCGGACACGCGCTAGTTGCAGAGTTTAATTGTGCGAGGGTGGTAACAAAGGCTCAACGTTTGACAGGCGCAGTCTTTAGGAACCAACTAGGAAATTCGTTAGTTATTGTGAAGCTACAAAATATTAAGGTGGGATGATAGCAACGTGGCGGGAAATTCAAAATTTTCACAGTTTTTTACATTTTGTAGCTAAACTGAGCTATTTTTGTTCAGCGATTTTTCATTCGCGGCAACGAAACAGTATTCTTTTCATTATTGTTAACAACAGAACCACAATAATTCAGCCGATTATGTGTTCTGGTCTACGAAGCAATGGCAGTGCCCAAAAAACTTGTCGTAGACCAGAACACATAATCGGCTGAATTATTGTTGTTCTGTTGTTTACAATAATGAAAAAAATACTTACTTATACTTTACTTTATACTTTATTGCACACGAGAAAAAAATACAACATAAATTGCATACAGAAAAGTACTATGTTATTGCCGCGAACGAAAAATCGCTACACAAAAGTAGCTCAGTTTAGCTACAAAATATAAAAAACTGTGAAAATTTTGAATTTCCCGCCACGTTGCTATTGTCCACCCTTAAGGTGAAAACCTAGGCACAACTAGCGCCGCCAATGGAAAAAAAACATATCTTCTTTTTGGATGCGTTTGATGCTAAAAACTCTTCATTAGTAGGTTTTAGGATCTGGAATCTAAACCTTAGGTCCTAAAAATATTTAAGCCTCGCGTTGATAACCTAATGAAGAGTTTTTAGCATAAAACGCATCCAAAAAGAAGATATGTTTTTTTTCATTGGCGGCGCTAGTTGTGCCTAGGTTTGGGCCTTAAGTCTTACAATTTTATTAGGACACGAATACGTAGTTAGCATGATAGAGCCCTTACTATACCATTACAGACAGTTTTAGCTTACTATACCTTAGTACACTACTCAAAGTGCTTTACCGACAAGAGTCAATGATGATGTGATAACTCAACCAAAACCAACTACATTGGTGTAGTTAGTAGGGTAGACAGAACTCTACCGTGCTACTCTACCACTTAATCTACTCGTGTACTCCAGGCATAAGTGCCAAAACACACGGAATGAATCTTGCTTGACTAATTTTACGTTGCGTTATCGTGATATAAGAACTAGTACCTACAAGACTGTTTTGTTTTAAATATTGTGATGAATAAAATCCAATTTATTTATTTATTTATATTCACAAATTCTGTTTCACGGCCTGGCCGTGCCACTTCTATCCAGATCATGAGTGTAGCCCACTGCTTCCTTGTCATGCCAACATTTGGCACCAAAAACGGCCATTTATGTTTTTTAAATATTTTGATATACCCAGTGTCACTCTCACAATCAAGACAAATGTAACGACACCTCGCAGGCTAAAATCCATCAAGCCGTAAAATCCATCAAGGCTACAGAGCGTGCCAATAAAATATACATACATACACACGAAAAACATAACCCTATCCAGGGGGTCTTGGCGAAAATCGAAGTTCGATTTATGAAAACTGAATGGGTGGCAGTAAAATGAACTGGGTGGCAGTACATTTTTCATAAATCGAACTTCGATTTTTGCCAATGGTAATCGGCTTCGTCTTAGCCGGTAGTATGAGTGAAGCCCACTGCTGGGCAAAGGTTTCTTCCTTTTCATTCTAGCCCCTTCGGTCAAAAAGTAATGTCGTGCATTGTCTCCCCGCCGTCATAGACCCAACGAGCTTTTAGGGTGGCATTAATAGTTGTCAGCTCAAGTTTGGGCTCAAGTAGGTGATCTCAGAAAACAAAATCACCCTTTGGGTAATGTCAGCATATTAATACTTGGTTTGTATTGGAAAGTCATTGCGTTGGCGCGAACAATCGTCATAGACACTAGCTTGAGTTTGACATTGACATTAGCCAAGGTCTCAAGTCGGTGATATTGTTTTCTGAGATCACCTTATCTCGAGCTTGAGCTGACGACTATGAATGCCACCCTAACTGCCGGTTTCTGATTTGAGAAATTCGCAAAGAAAGCACGTAAATATCGTTCTGCCTTTGCGGATTTCTCACAAAAGAACGTGACAGAACGATAGTTAAGTGTATTGCGCCAGTTGAGTAGTGACCGAATACTTAAGAGCAAATTCGGATTTGCATCACACGTCCGAGCGCATGCTCGTGTCTAAAATGTTTGCCAAGTGTCGCCATTGTGAAGGACATCATCATTTACTTAGTAAAATTCTCAATTCAGAAACCGGGCCTAAGTCTTCCTACCTCAGTCAAGTCACCTTTTCCTTTTTCATTCACAGCGTTAGTTTCACATTATTATTCAAACCTCTTTTATATTACCTACTTCTTTTTCTAGGGCGAACCGTAATGCAGTCTCCATGCGTTCCGCCCGTGTGCAGTAGATCTTAACTTCGTAGTGCGATGTCACGCTGCGGCAGCCAAGTATCTACCATCAGGGTGTAAACGCAGTACTAAGGCTTGAATTCTAAGGGTGGTATTCTAGAACGCCACTTAAACTCAGTTCAAACTAGAACGCTACTTAAACTCTGTTTAAACTCAGTTCAAACTAGAAAGCTCCTTGAACTCTGTTTAAACTCAGTTTAAGTAGAGTTTAGTAGTGTCGATTGTCGATAAAACAGTGCATGTTTTGATTTGAATATCCCTCCCTTCATATCAAAACATGCACTGCTTTATCGACAGTCTGAACTCTGTTTAAATTGAGTTTAAGTAGCGTTCTAGAATACCACCCCAAATCATCCTAACGATTTTCTGCAGATACTTACGTATGTGGGTCATTTGATGCAATCGATCCTACAAGGTAATTTATATCCAAAGTCCATATAATTCGTTTTTTATTTGTAATTATTGGATAATTAATCAATGGCGTCAACTTTTGATACCTAAAAATGAATGCATGACAGAGACGACTCTGTTTCATTCCGTGATTCCACCAATTTTTGCTTGGGGAGCATAAAAAAAAAATAGACCACTTTTTATCTAATTCTGCGCGGCCAAAAACTAGTAGGTAAATAAATAACGTACTGATTGGAGTAAGTAAAGAGGTACTATGAATGTTGAGAGGTTTTTACTGCGTCGTCTTGGTGTAGTGAGCGCTTTGCGCGGTAGCTCCGTACATTTTGCATTCGCATTACCGTCACACTTATTTACAACGGGTGTGGAAGGCTGCTTCTTTTATTGCTACTCTTTTATACATGGCTGTTGCGGAAACCTTTTATTGTTTTTGACAAGGAAAATAATCGCTTCTTCGCTCCTTGCTGAAACTTGTAAAGCGACTCAATGTTATAGGGTGACTGGTTTATTTTCGGGAATCTTTAAACACTTAAAACTACAAAACGGTAGTCAAGTTGGACGCAGCGAAGGTTTTTTTTATTTTTTTTTTAATATTTACTTTTTAAATACAAGTTGTATGACCAACGGACATACATGAAAATAAATTATTTGATCATTGGTAAATTTCCATTTTCCATTGGATTAAAAGTAAATAAGTCAGCTAAGTGAGCCAGAGGTTGCAGGTTAAAATCCTGACCCGAGCAATTTTAATTTCTATCTCCATTTAAAATTTTCAAAGATGGCCGAGTTATGAATGGTTTCCGCCGATCCACCCAACCATGTAATCTTGCTACCTGTTATTCGGTATTCAAATTCAACGCTATAATATGCTGAAACCTCAACGCAAACCCGGGAATTACAGCCTCATCATTTTTACCTCAATAATATAGGGCTTTAACCCTTTGCGTGTTAAAAATTCCAGTGCGCTGCGGCAGCTCAATTTGGAGCTGAATTTCGGAAGGTGTGGGGGTAACGTGGCACCCGGGTTAGTATAAGTCGGATCCCGATTCTAGAAACATCAGTTATCGTCGAAAATCTACAAGAAATATACTAGAAAAAGTTTACCTACTATTAGACATTATTAGTATATTCTTCACTTATTGAGATTGGCCGTCAATTCTATCATAAGTCGATTGAAACTACACTAGTGGTTCGCCACGAACTATGAACTCGCGACCACATATCTCAGTAACCCCTCGACCGATTTGGCTCATGTTCGAACTTAAAAATTCTTTTGGCCTCATTTACCTGCCTACCAAATTTATTATTATTATTTAATTCTTTATTGCACATTAAAACGTTTGTACAAAGGCGTACTTAATGCTAAGTAGCATCACGATCCGACTAAATTTACTCAAGTTATCGTTGAACGAACATTCATACATACATACATACATACATACAAACGCCGGATTGTTCCAGTAGACTCGGAGAACTTCGCTCGCTTCGCTCGCTCGTTCAAATATACGGAATATTTTTTTCTCAAATTTGCGGTGCGGAGTAACAAACAGGAGTAGGAGAGGCTGGAGAGGTGGTAGAGAGTGGAGGGGCACCAATGTGCGCCGCGCAGACAGCGCTAAAATGGTACAGTCGGCCACAGTCCCAGATACCCCTTTTTGTTCGATTGGCGCCCTTATGCCGCGCGCGATAAGAGCTGCCATGGGGTATCTGAGATTGTGGCCGACCGTACAAATGCAAACTTTTCACTGAATAAAAAAGTTGATGGAAATGACATAATTAGAAGTTGAAGTGTTTCAGGAATAAAGCAATTTAAAAATTACCCTGTATAACCAAAGTCAGTTATAATCTGGCCGGTTTCCAAGTTATTTTTGTCTGGCACAAAGTTAATCTGATTACCGGCTGCTTCTGTGATCAGATAATTTACAGTTTATGCGATTGAATTATTATTTGCCAATGAAAACAAAAGACTATCCAACATGACAGCAATCGAAAGCAAGCAAAGTTATACGAGTTGTTTATAGTTCGATTCACACATTTATTTCGACCACACCAAGAGCTTGATACCAAGCAGTAATTATACATGGTATCATGTGAGACGTTGAAGTAACAGAAAAACCAATTCTACTGCATAGCAATAAGGTCGATGAACCAAGCCCAGTTTCACGGTGGTTGCGTTTTACAATTTAATAGAGATTGGGGCGAAACCACGGTTTTGGTCCGCGTTCAATCAGCAATTAAAATGAACTCATGCATGCAGATGTCATTCCATAGTTTTCCGTTAAATGGCAAAGTGATCTCGTTTACAGAAACGCTTGATTGAGTTGGAATTGCTTGAATATGACTATATCGACATTATAATTCGCATACATGCTTGCCGGATTTCGTACGTGACAGCGAAAATCTAGTTGAAATTCATCGATTACCATTACTCGAACGCTCTATTAGGTACACAAATACAAATTTACAAATTTATTTATTTCCAAAACAATTTTTACATGAAATATACTAGTTAACTTCGGGTTTATTGGGTTTAGCAATATAACAGTTATACGAGCAAACAATTAAATTTAGTTGAACGAGCGAGCGAAGCGAGCGAAGTTCTCCGAGTCTACTGGAACAATCCGGCGTTTGTATGTATGTATGTATGTTTGTATGTATGTTTGACATGCTGCTGCTAGTGTGCTCGCCATGAATGCGTTCCATATTATGATGTTGGTTTTTTGACCGTGTTCCGTGTTACACAGTATTTAGAAAATATTTTAAAAAATCAATGGTACTATTAATCGAAAACCGATTTATTGATGGTACTAATCGTCTAAAAACGATCATTCTTCGAAGCATATTTTCTCGAAGATATTTCTTTTACAAAGATTACAAGATTGTTCAAGTCAAAAGTTAGTAGAACGGGGGTCTAGATAGGCCTTCCAAATGCACGTTCAACCGATGGAAATTTTATTCACGCATCCGTTTCCGGGGGGTATTGAAAAATCGTATTTCACCGAGTCGTATTGCTGCGACAGGACGTCTTGGGATTTCAATGTGAAATTGTACGTATTATAAAAGCGGTGGCAGTTGGATGTTTTGACTACCTCGTCGTATGAGGACTCAGATCAAATTAGGTATCTGTATTTGAAACCAAATACTTTGGAAGTCCACAACGTAGAAAGAAAGGTAGAGCACATTTTTAAACTCAATATTATGGGAAAATCTTAGCGTCGTATTAATTTGTACATCATATACCCTATTGTTAAAGGAACAAGCTCTGGTAAACAAATAGCAGTGGGTACCTATCTACCCCTTTAGTCAAATAACCTGTCCATGAGATATTTACCGATAGGTATACCTATCCATTATGTTTAAGGCTTTAATTTCCAGTTTTACCTAGTAGGTATCTAGCCATCCGAAAACACCGCCACTCTTCCAATAAATTAATTAAATTAAAAGGATGGAAAACAAAGAAGCGACCGGCTTCTAAGAAAAGCCAAAGAAAATTAGTGGACAAATTGAAGAGCGAATCAATTGCTTAAATGCTTGCGGAAGAAATTGGAAATTTTAATTGAAAAAAAGTCAAGGAAAACTTTACAAGTCCTAAGAAGTCTTTGAAGGGGAAATATCAAAGTGGACGAAAGAAAAGTAGCGGTGGCCTAGTGGAGTTTGGTTTGAGATTCCGATATAGTATTTTGTCGTAAAAATAGCTTTGAATAGAGAAAGGTAGGGGTAGGTACTTTAGTACATTGTGGAGTCATGTATGACGGCCACGCAGTGTGATTTTTTCACTAAAGGGGCGCTTGGATTTGATAGCGGAACTATCTATCTATTATCAATACAAACAACCTTTGCTATGAGGCCAAAAAATGGGGGAAAATATTCTGCTATTCCATACATAAGGCAGACTCTACAAGTCTACACAGCAGATTCAAGATGTCGTTTCAGATAAGTCCAATTTAGTACGAAAGTTTCAAGCAAAGCCAATTTCTTGAAAAAGGACCTTAGTCGAAGCAATTATTGGAAACTAGTCGACGTAATTAATTGAAAGCGGAAACTGAGTGAGTTGCTATTTGAAAAACCTGTATTGCTTTATAATTTCTTCGTAAAAGCGGCGCGGTTAAAATGTAGGAAAATAGAAGCGCCGAGTCGGATTTGAAGAAGAAAAAAAAACTATTTCACTGACGCCATGCCACAAGTTTGTTAGGACTTGTTATTAATTATATGAATATATGATGCAAGCTTTACAAAAAAAACGTTTTTATTACGTTCATCAATTTTTATCCGTAATTAATATTGAGGTAGGTATTCATATCGAGAGCTTTGTTAGGTATAACGATATCAAAATACACAGCTCCCTATAGTACATACCTATGTACAGATAACACAACAAAAGCAAATCCCGTTAGCAACGATCGATCACGGTCTCGGGACGTCCTATTTCATACAACTTCGCTGAAGTTATTATTTTCTCTCTAAAACTGTTATGTTCCTTTGATATATGTTCTAAACTACATGGCCTGCGGAGCCAGACTGGAGGCAATTAAAAAATATAGTACCCAAACAGAAAAAAATACTTCTAAAGTTCTATACAAGGTTTTGTTTTGTAATGTGACACCCGACTCAGGGGTGATTATAATATGCTCTATACTAAGAAAAAAAAATTACAAAAATATGTCAGTGAAAAATACAGTAAAATCATTAAATTCTGGCCTCTCTTACTAATTATACTAAAACGCTTGCGACGAGTCGGGCGCCACATCGCGCGCGCGCTTTGAGAAGGCGAGGGTGTCCGCACGTCGCGGTTATTATAGAACATCTTAAACAAGGCTATTTTTCCATTACAAAAAAATTTGAAAAATAAAACTAATTTTTAGTTTTAAGCTTCATTCAAACTACCGTCAGTTGCTAGTATGCTACAGACAGATAAAGCCTTTGTAGCAACTGTCATTCCATGGATTCGATTAAAAAATTGGAGTTTAGTAAAAATACTCGGGCTTAGACAGGGACCAGCGGCGGGGCGCGGTGTTTCGCACGACGCGGGGGTAAATCAAACATTTAAAATAAATGTGTATGAGAGTGGTTATTGGATAGTCAATAACTCCATGAACGCCACCAGTCCCTGCGATCCTATTGGATACTTGCGAACCATCTCTGCTCTGCATATCTAATCTGCTTAACTGGATACCGAGGATTTTAGTCATTACTGCCTCATTTTCTCTGCATTGCACGTTATCAACATCGTCGTAACAACTAGGTAAAGATATAATTTTCTATGATCATGTAATCGAACCACATTTTGAAAATAAATTATCTTTCTTATTAGGCCTTTCTTCCCTAGCATGGGTTAGTTCTTTAGAAAAAACAAAAGAATTCCTTTGTTGGATCTCTTTTGTTGCTTTAAAACTCGTGCGGTCAAAAATAAAGCTAGGATTTCATCCCTTCTGAACGAAATGAAGCTGGAGCAAAATTAAAAGCTGCGGTTCCAAACTCAGCAGCTCTTAAGAGGCCCCTTCAGTGACGGCCAAGCGCGTGAAACACTGTTTTCTATAGCCGTTTCACCCAGAGCGAGACGGAGCGCTTGAAAAGTGGGAGGCAATGCGGCTGTATGAGTCTACGTGTGTTCGTGTCCTTTCGCGAGTATCTACACTGCACCTGTATCTGCACTCTAAGTCGATAGCGGAACTTTAAGTAGGCTGCCTACTGATCAATACAAACAACTTGTACTAGGTGGCGACAAAAAAGGAGCGAAAAAAATATCAGCTGTTTCATACATTTGGCACAGTACTGAGTCGACCTTTTGTATGGAACAGCTGATATTTTTTTCACTCCATTTTTTTCGCCACCTAGTACAAGTTGTTTATAATGATCAGTAGATAGCCCACTTAAAGTTCCGCTATCGACTTAGAGTGCACCCTGTAGTTGTCGTTGTAATGTAATGGATCTATTTTCCCAATTTTTTTCGTAGTTCAGCTGCCATTTCTACATTTTATTAGGTATTTCAAAAATCTTTTTTTTTCTGACAAGTACAACACATTAATGATGTTCCCAAGGTAGTTAGACTCCAATAGACAGTGTAATAATGTAAGTAAATAATAGCTGAAAGTAACCCCTTTTTCGGCGCGAAAAACGCATCGCTCTAATTTCTTTCAGGCTATTTTTTTATTAAAAAAACTATTTGCAAACCTCCATATTGGTCATCTACTGATATAAACCAAGTTTCAGCAAAATCCAGCCTGTAGTTTAGAAATTAAACCGGAACTACGTTTGTATGGAAAAATGGTGCTCTAACGCCCTCTTAAGGCACTAATTCAGTTTATGTGCATGCATACCCTATATTATTAAGTACTTACGGTATATTTTTAAGTGCATGTTCCATAAACTTAACCGGGAACTAATTAAATTTCCCTCTCTACGATTCGGCTAAAGCGCAACTTTATTCGTTGAATTAGGTTCATGACTGAAATTAATTAACCACATTAAACTTCATAGATAAATCTAGCACGATGTGCGCTTCAAATCAAATAAAACGGCGTGCTTTATTTGTTGGATAGAGGAAGTTTGAGCGTCAAATAAATAGAACCCCAAAACTAGCGGAAGCGTATGCAGGCAAATACTGACTTATGAATGTGCAGCGAAGGATGTCAAGATTGTGGCAAATAACAAAGTATCTAGGTATTTTAAAGACTGCAATGTGATTATAAGGGAGAGTGGCAAATACTATGGATTATGACTAAAGGGCTCATAGTCGCGTGACTTGTATAAAAATAATGAAAAGGTATTTTCTACAAAAATTGTGCTAGTGCAAACTGCAAACATAACCTGAGTCAATAATTATTATTTATTGACAGTTAGGCAGTTATAAGTTTATAACCGCCAGAAATTATGTTTTGTAATTATATTTATACTTACTTAATTTTCCTATGCAATAAGTATCGGTCCGTTTTAAGTAAAGCCCAGAAGTGGGCTAACACACTACTTCTTTACTTTTCACGTAGACTTTAGTAAGAATGAATGTTACAGAGGCGCAAATGAGATCGAAAATTTGTATTTCACGGAATCCGAATTTTATAAAAAGGGAAAACTTTTTCAAGACACTCATTGTGAGTTAAAAACTCCATTCCGTGCAATTAGTCGGCTAAGTGGAAAGCTATGTATTCGTCAAAGAGGCCCTCGCGTCTTTGACAGCGCAAAAATTCGTATTCAAAAGGCCTATTTATACTTTTTTAATAACAATCTACTAAATTTTCACTGGTATTTAGCTTTGAGCAGGCTACATACCCGTAATAAACTCGCCAATTCAGCTGTAGGCGGCGTGGTACTGCATTCTTCTTCTTAAAGTGCCCATCCATCATTAGAGTTTGTATTTTTGCGCAGTTCTCTATTTATTTCTACCGCGGTTTTGGTATTGATGTAACGCAGCCATGTCATTTTCTTCTTCCAGGGGGTCTACCGGCTAAGACGAAGCCGATTACCAATGGCGAAAATCGAAGTTCGATTTTTGAAAAATGTACTGCCACCCAGTTTATTTTACTGCCACCCAGTAAATTTTCATAAATCGAACTTTGATTTTCGCCAATGGTAATCGGCTTCGTTTTAGCCGATAGACCCCCTGGTATTGTATTGTGTCACGCGTATTGCGTGTTGTAGGTATCTCGCATTGCGTTAAAAAAAATGTTCCATTGAATTAACCAAACACCGCATTCGCATTTCACCGTGTCATTGCCGTGTATTGGTTTTCAATACTGTAAACTGAGTTTTTAGTTCAACTGGTGTCAATCAATATTTTTTGTTTTCCGTTTCAGAAGATCCTCTCACACACAAAATTTGCTTTACATAACGTTTTTGTTCTTTAAATTTCTTTAGAGATATTATAATTAAACCATAGGTAGTAGGTACGCGGGGATGCAGAATTTTCCAAACGATTACGTGTATAATCATGCATTATTGCACCCTTTGAACCTGCCCTTCCTTACTTACCCTGATAAGTGCAGGGTGCTTTGCTTGCCTTTTTGCTTGTTAATCTATAGATAATAGAAGTTAATTTTAGAAAATGCTAAGCCATAGTTACATGTAACTTTGTGTTTTGATTCTTGGTTAAGGCGCGGTGCATATTGAATAGCCCTCGCGCCAAGAAAAATGCACAAAATCGAGTCCTGTATCAAATACATTAAACAAATCGAAATCGAAACGGCGCATTAAAACTGATGTTAAAAAAAATAAACCACACAAAAATGTGCAATGTTTAAAATGTTTGTGTCATGAATGTGAGCATATTATCTCAAACACTATAGATTTTATCAATAAACATTCAAGGACAATTTTGTAGGTAATTTAATAGAGAACATTTTAGACATTTACGGTCCTCATGTACATCAACCATTCTCGCGAAAAATAAAGAAAACGTCGATGAGTGACAGATAAAGGGAAAAAAAGCCGAAAAACAACTATTGCTCAGGGTGATTCTACTTCTAGTTCGAAGCATACCATATGGAAGCTACCGTTCATGCCAAGTTTCAGACCTTCTGCCGGATAGGACCATGTTCCAGGTACGTTTCCGTCCTTTACGACTAGCACGGCTCTAGAGGTATACGTCGTGCTATTTTAGTGGTTTTAAAGCCCAAGGTATTTTGTTGCACTGGTGATTCTGAGCCAAATTACAAAATTTCATGCCCAAACGCGCGAAAAAAATTTACTTTAATGATGTTGGTTGGCGATAGATATTTGTATTGGGAAGTGTTTTTATTTTTCGCTTATTTTGGAGTAAAATTTTGGAATTTGCCTCAGAATCACCCGTGCAACAAAATACCTTCGGCTTTAAAACTACTAAAATAGCACGGTGTATAGCATTTTGTCTTCCTGGGGAATCGATCGAACTCTCCTATGTGTCTGCGATTTTAAAACACGTACGGCGATTTTAAAACTCGGCGGTATAAAACTGTGAACCTCCCTCAAACAGATTGAAATGTCAAACTTGTACCGCTGAAAATGCGCCTCTGAAGGCACCTGAATGGCGAATAAAGTTCTTAGCTCCCTGCGTAAAGTTTCCAGGTACATTATCAACATCATAAACTATTCCATTGTATTATGTTGAAGACGAACTTAAGCTCAGTTTACACTAAGTTTTTATTAAGTTACATCATGTCTTCAACACTGTAAGGTAACACCAAATAAAAATACACCGAAGATTATTCTATCTTCATTTGATTTTAACAAAAGCTTTTGCTGATATGGCAGGCGTGGCGCACTCTGCACTTTAGGTCCTATGAAGCCGGCGGCGTCGGGCCGATTGTATCCACAAAAACGCAAAAAAAAATTAACCATCTGGTCTTAACGCATTCTATCGTAGGCTGCTGAGATTTTAAAGGAAATTTTTCACTCCTAAAGCTACTAAAGGCTACGCCACACATTGAACGTGCATCGTCAAAGTCAGATTGTATTGAAACGCCAATATTGTTTAGCTAATATCGGTGACTGTACGGTGAACCGCACGGATACAGCGTACCATTCTGTACGGCCAGCATTTTACCCTAAAATTGTAGGTAATTCAAGTTCGTTCACAATAAACCGCTTAGCGCGCGCCCATGTTACTCATTATCAAATCAATCAAGCAATCAAATACACCGTAGAATTTTAGTGGTTTTAAAGCCGAAGGTATTTAGTTGCACTCGTGATTCTGAGCCAAATTCCAAAATTTAACTTCAAAACGGGCGAAAAAAAAACACTTCCCAATACAAACGGCTATCGCCAATCGACACCATTTGTATGGGGAAGTGAATTTTTTTTCGCTTTTTTGGAATGATATTTTGTAATTTGGCTCAGAATCACCAGTGCAACAAAATACCTTCGGCTTTAAAACCACTAAAATTGCACGGATCCGTTCTTTCTGAAACGATAGAGAAGAAAAAACTTGGTCAGAGCTGCCCTCCCTAGCCATGGACTGAAATAATTGAAAAACCCTTGTGTCGGCCCCAAATTCCATGGCGGAGCAATGGAATCGAAGAAAAAAAAATACAGCTTGTTCTTTGTTCTCGCTTCTATTTTTCACACGTTTCGCATATTTTCCTTGGCGTGTTAGAAGACAATGATGCAGGCAAACCCGCAGTTTGAACCTCAAAAACTAACCTGTACAGAGCTTATGTAAGTCCTGCAAGGTAGCGTTGTAAAGCTAAGTATTTTACGAGAGCCTCTTACAATGCAAATGTCTCATTTCAACGCTCGCGAGCCATAAACAGGTCGTCTGGGAGAATCCCGACTAAAATTGCCGGGAACAAAGTGTTAAGATTCCCAAAGTCGCGTTTTGGGCCGCGCGGGCCTTGGATGTGTTGAGCTACGGTTGTTGCATTTTATTCATAACTGCCTTGAGTACTCTCGATGCTTAATTCTGTGTTTTTAAGTATCCAAGAAAAATATTCTTAAATTGTCATAATGTTTGTTTTGTAGCTCGTTTCGCGTACTATTTCAATGTGCATTATTTCTTAGATTTTCTAGATATTATAAGAAACTATATTACTAGTGGTTCGCCCCAAACTATGAACTCGCGAGTGTGTAACTTTTTGCTAACCCCATTGCGCAGGCGCGCGCGTATTGCATATAAACTTTACGACCCAATATCTCGGCAACCCCTCGACAGATTTTGCGATTTCGGCGATAGCTGTCAGATTCTAAATTAGTCAATTTTGTTTTAGGTTGTATTCTGAAGTTGTCAATTTCAGATTTTTGCCAATTTCGGTTCAAAGTCAATTTCTGAGGAGGTCAGATTCTCAGTAGGATGGTCGGATGTCACGTCGGAATAGAAATAAGTTTGAGTCGCAAAAAAGCAGTACAGTCATGAACAGATAGACATTGACGGATTTGTTCAGTACTTATTTCGAAAAATATTGGATGACCTTAGTTACCCCAAATATATTTGGATGTTCCGATAAAAAATATCGTACCACAAACCATTTAGGGTGGCACAAATGGTTTAACAAAAATGGTTTAACAAAAAACTGTCGAATCAACCGCTAAAATTTTGTTAAAAATTTTATACGTGTTAAAAAAAGAAGCTAAACACTACGATATTTGCTTGAAATAGGCAAGTGCGCACCGATTCTCCAGGAAATCAAGGCAGGCTGATGTTAAGTACGATATTCATCCACGAAAATTGATAATTCATCTAAAAAAATAATCTATAGCATTGATGAGTTTGTTAAAAAAGACATTCTACTTAAGAGAAGCATATTGAAACGGATTTTCCTATTAATGATCCAACGCCTGGCTGCAGAAGCAAGTCTATCAACTAGGTAGTGCGAGCTGCAACTTAGCAAGGAAACACTACTCGGCTTATCTACTCACGTGTATATTGGTGGCTTATATAGATTTGTTTTTTCTGTAAAATATAATAAGTATGTTGCCTTTGCGTGTAAGGATAATTTGAGTTTATTACTTTATAACTGGGTACCTAATAATAAAATTTGTTTTAAATAATTAGTGTTTTCATTTCAGTAGAGACCACTTTTTACTTTGACTGTACTAAATTCCTGACGAAAGCAAAATAAAACGTAGTTATATTTCAACTCAGCAATAATCTAACGTAATCACTGTTCAGACTAACTCATATTCTGAAGAAAATACGATTCTGACCTACTCCGAATCCAAATTATACAGAATCTAACTAATCAAGATTTTGTCACAGATCCCCAATTGACTAATTTAGAATCTGACAGCTATCGCCCAAATCGATTTTGCTCATGTTCAAACTTAAAAATTCTTTTAGTTTAATTTACCCGCCTATCAAATTTCATGATGATCCGATTTTTACTCAAGTTATCGTTGAACGAACATACATACCAACATACATACATACATACATAAAAACATCATACATACTGTTTGTAGCACTTGTGTGCTATCCCTAGCTATAACTCTATCAATTAAACTCGAACTTCCGATATTCCTATTTATTTCTTAGTTAAAATATACATTTTCGTCTGCACCCAACGGCGGATCTCGTCTCAGTCTCTCCTTGACAATCTTATTTACAGCCTTCCAACATATAATTTTAAACAGCCTACCTAATTCAAATATTATCATCAGCCAGTAGTCCAACGGAGGTTACATCATTACATCTTCCCCCTTCTAGTTCATTAAATTTTGATAGTGATCAAAATTTAATCAACTGTGGTCGGTCTTGAACATCTCTAAAATCAAAATTAGACATGAATCTTAACTATCTAACTATACATCAATAAACAACTTAAATATTTCAATTAAATAATAGTACAACACTTCACTGTCACTTCACTATCACCATCCCTAAATACCTACCTCCCTACTCATAAAATGCGAGAATACTACCCTGAATTCGTATAATACAAACTGGCAAAGCTGGTTAATAATCCAGCTGAGTTAAAATTGGATACTCCAAGCCATCATAATTTACAAGCGAGGCCCAAAGATTACTCGACTTCATTCGATATTATTCCGCCCTTACATAATTGGGCTACCCAATCGTCGACATAAAATATAAAAAACCTGTGCTATTAACAGTTGGGACCTCGGCACTATGTCAGTCAGACCCACCAAAAGCAACCAACCTCCCCATCAAGCTATACTTCTATCTGAGGGGTAAGTCCATCCGACTCATGCCAGTGTCTCCCCTGTCTCCCTTCCTATCCTCATAAATGTCGGCCTCGTAACATATGGCTGTTGGAGTATCCGTCGACACGCATCGGACACGCTGCTGCCGGCAGCTCTCCGATCCACGTTAACAATCCTCAGCCTCGCTGCACTCTGCAGCTGCGTGCTTTGCCGCCTCAGGTAGTATTCCCGTCGAATTCATACATGAAAATATTTACAAGGTATTAGTGTCTATATTATACATCATTGCCACAACAATCTACCTAACTTTTCATAGAAGAGTCTCTTTCTTTCCCTCATACGGTCTTTTCTTTTCATAAACTACTGGATTCTCTTTTCCTTCCACTTTATCACTTCACCAACCAACAGGGATCTCAGTCTATCTATTTTTAAGGGACCCTTGAACTTCCAGCATCTATTTACAGTTTTATTCCTCACTCTCGCCGTGACACATCGTCGACCTATGAATCGTCGCCGCATCTTGTATTTCGACCTCTTCAACTTCTTTTCCGCACAAAGTTTCTTCTTGAAACTGCGCGCTTTGTATTCCTGGTGCCGCTTGATAACAATAATTCTCCGCATTGCGTGACAATCAACCCTTTTGATAACACCTTTCATTCGAACTTTTTCACAACTGTCATCACCATTGACAATGACATTTGACATCGACTTTTTCCACAGAAGGAGTACAGAGTCCGAGTCACTTACTCTTTCTATTGTCGATGGCACCTCTCTTGTCAATGCCTGATTTTGACAATCTGTCAGCTGTCCGATTTTTTCAACATTGGTATGACACATTTTTGTTTTGATGAGGAGGGACCCTGAAAATTCCGCACCATTCTCTTGCAGCTCACTCTTTTCCGGAACCTCGCCGTGTTGCACCATCGACTCTCCTTCGTCTATCAATTCTACTATAACAGGATCGGACCCACCGGATTTTTGTCCTGCATCTTCCGTCAGCTCTTCCTCTAGCTGCACGGTTGGGCCATTTCCCTCCATGCACATCTGCTTATCCTGATCGCGCCCTGCGGCGTCTGCACTCGGAAATGGCGGCATCGGTTGCTGCCCTCGGATTTCCACTTCTCTCTGAAATTCGTCCACACGGTTGCATTTGTTCGGGACAACCGACTCACTAACTACAGGCTCTAGCGCTTTCGGCGCGTCTGGTGAACTCTTAATAATTTGTGGTGGCTCATTCCACCACGGCGAAAATTCTTCCCTTAAGGCCTCTTTCACCTCATCATAGGTCGTAGTGGTTTCGTACAACCCCTTATAATAATATAACGCTGCTCCGGACAAATATGCTGCAACAATAACCCTTTTATCTTCGTCCGACCAGTCGTGTATCGCCGCGATTATTTCGAACTGGCGAAAAAATTCATTGATGTCGACGGAAAACCCATCGAAGGTCGACGCCATGGTTTGCTATGCAGAAACCCACAACATAGACCAGTTCACTTTTATAAAAACAACCACTTTGCTCATTTCTCGTGTGCCGTCCACCTTGGCACTTATCACGATGATTCTTCCTCCTCTCTCAAACGTTAGGGCAACTCTGCTTGGCTGCTTGGCTCATAATAATCCTCGATATTATCATTAACATCAAGTCGTCGGGGCGTATCTGTTGACTACCTGAAATACTACGCTGATAAAAAGGAGCCTATTCGGGGTAACTCGCGAACTAAGGCGCCTCCACCACTGTAACACTTGTGTGCTATCCCTAGCTATAACTCTATCAATTAAACTCGAACTTCCGATATTCCTATTTATTTCTTAGTTAAAATATACATTTTCGTCTGCACCCAACGGCGGATATCGTCTCAGTCTCTCCTTGACAATCTTATTTACAGCCTTCCAACATATAATTTTAAACAGCCTACCTAATTCAAATATTATCATCAGCGGAGGTTACATCATTACAATACATACAAACGCCGGATTGTTCCAGTAGACTCGGAGAACTTCTATTTCGAGAAAAATAATCCATGATAACATGTGGAAAATGCTGAGAAATGGCACTTGCTTCCAATTCGAAGACGTGTGATCAGCACGCTATGAAACATTTTGTTTGTTGTAGCCTCTTACAGATTCGGCTAACATTCGAAACATGCGCTTATCGACTTCCCTAAATCTTTTTCACTAAGTTGAACCCGCTCGGCAATTTATTACACTCCGTGGCTCGCCACCGGGGATTCCTTCCACACTGCGGCAACTTAAAACAATGGCGTGAAATTATCACTTCATGTGTAATTGAATTATTTCTATTCTTTGTTTGTGCCTTTTCACTTTTACTCCCTGCGCCGTAGGTATCTTTGCATACACTTGACCTGCTTTGTACGACTTTACGTGAATTATGTAATAGGTAGCACCTATGAGTATTACATATGTATGTGAAAGTTACTTGTTTTGTTGGGAGCCGTAAGAAAGCTACAATAAGTATTTACTATTGAAATACTTTCCTACTCTTCCATTAATAATTTATTAAACCAAATACTAAGAGTTCATGAGAAATTTAGTACTCCGTTTCTAATTACACAAATTAATTGATATGAATAAACTTGTTCTTTAAAACAATAACTAAGCGTCTCAACATTTAGAAGTAATTACGCAACGCTTAAGAAACTCTAGCGCAAATTTTCAACTTAATTGTCAAAGGGAACGCGAAATCTGGAATGAAAATAATATCGTATGATAAGACGACACCCGAATTTGGAGATACACCAAGCGAACAAATGAACACTATGATTAGGTAAAGTGGAAGACAAGTGACGGTGTCACATTTTAGGTCACCGCTTTCCAGGGATTTCAGGTGACCCAAGTTTCACCGAAACGCTCATTGAGATTTTGCCACTAGCCACCAGTCGGTCACCCATCCATAAACTGAATATAACTTTGATGGCTATTCAAGGTAGCCTATGAGCCCTTCGCTACAACGTCATTTGGAACTTCTTCATCAGATGTCAAAATTGTTCGATTGAGCGAATACACATCTAATACACAAGGGAACATTCTCATATAACTGATAGCTTTGATAATGGCAATATTTTGTGTTTGTTCGCTGAGTCTGTTCGCGGCTTAAGTGGGTGCCTTAAGGAGATGACTCGCGAGGAGTCTAGTGTCCTTTTGCTGTGGTTTAACACACACTTAGCCGAGTTCTCTTGTCACGCGCCTTAATGTATCATCTTATACTGAAGTTCAGTGTAGGTACTTACCTACTTTATTCGCAGAACTTAATCTTGGTAATACGATATTGAAACTTGGAAATCTCCTTCATAATTTTCGCTAAAGAATCTTGAAAAGAAAACAGAATTTAGGGCCATTAAAGAAACTGTTGGGGAAAATAAAAGGTAGAACGAACGCGTAAATTCCCATAAATAATGTGAACATAATTCTTTATTTCAATCCCCCGAGCCTTGAGCATTGGATAGGAGAGAGCGTCCCTTCATAATTAATATTATGTTCGTATAAGAATTATCCGAGCCTACCCGCTTGTACATCAGGCCATAGCTTTAACATCTTCAAAAACTCTATGAATTACGCATTGAAGTCTCGCTATAGTCTCAAGTAGCCCTTTGCCTTTCTTAGCATGAAATGGTTGCCCAAAACATACAGTGGTGCGGGTTTGGCAGCCAGGATTGATTTCTGTTCCTTAATTGCAAGATATATAATCAAGATATCTATGAAGAGCTTAACCAAGAAAGATATCGTGAGGAAACCCGCGGCTATGTTGACTTCGCTCAGTTGTCCTTGTCGTTGCTGTGGACTAGGCCGACTAAGCTGATAGGATAGACTAAGCCGACTAAGCTGATACGACTTCAAGGCACTGCATAGTCCGAATGGTAATTCGGAAGGCAAAGTTTTTTGTTCGAAAGTCCGTTATTGGCTTAATCTTATCTTTAGACAATATTGAGAAACTAATTTCAATATTTTTTATTTTGGTTCAGTAGTTTGGATTTTACAACGTTTCAAAGATACGGTTTTATGACCTTCACGCGACGGTCTGCATACTGTTGGCGGTCATAGGAACAAAACATTTTAGCGCATAAAAACAAAACTACTGAAGCAAAATAAAAAATATTGAAATTAGTTTCTCAATATTGTCTAAAGATAAGATTAAGCCAATAACGGACTTTCGAACAAAAAACTTTGCCTTCCGAATTCTACCCTTCTACAACGTGTTACAAAACATCCTAACTCTTTTTACAGGGTGTAACCTAGTGGTCAACAGGATGTCAAATCTGTAAAAAAAATTATAAAAAATCAATTTTTATTTTATAGCCTCAAAATTAAAAAAAAATCTTAACTTTTTTGTTTTTTGTATTAGCTCAAATTTTAAAATATGTTTGTGTGTGTAGGTGCATTTACATAGCTTTGAGTTGTTTAAACATTGTGAAAGTCAATGAAAACATTATTTAAAAAATACTTTTCTCCCGCCACAGCGTTCACATTTTATTAATTTAAAAATCAACGGAACGTCATAAAGCAAAAGAAATATTTAGGTTGTGATCCCTATCACCGGGTGCTATTACCCTGTAAAAAGAGTTAGGTACTTTTGTAACAACTTGTATAGTGAAGGTGCTACTGGTCGCATAAATATGGGTTACTTATACTCTTGGCGGACTTTACCGTTTTGTGTTAACGTGGCCCACAAATTAAACGCCTTGTAACGGACCTTCACACCGTAATCTCTTTGGACCACGCCGAATAAACAGCGTGTGTGTATGTGTTTGTTCGCTGCTGTCCTCCCTTCCTCGTTAGCACACCTTTTAATCTGAGGGTGATTCAGAACCCTGTTGACGGGGCTACTGATGTAAACCGTTATCTCTCTCATGCTTAAACCTTAAATAAATGACCTGGTTATGTTGTATTTTATTTCATACATTGAAAAATCTATTCTGTGCATTCTATACAATCCCTAGTCGTTGCATACATTGCCAGGTAATGTGCATAATAAGAGAAGAACGATAACCTATTATACCTACACATTGCCTAAAGCAGCACGGTTCTGTGTAGAATCCCTAGGTAAACTTTACAATCCCTTAACTATATACATACATTGCCAGTAACATATGGGGTACATTGCCCAGGTAATGTGCATAATAAGAGAAGAAAGATACGCTATTATACGCATAGCTTAAAGCAGCCCGGTATTGTGTAGAATCCCTAGGTAATCTATACAATCCCCAAACTATATACGAGGTGTTACAAAAGATGCTAATTCTTTTTACAGGATTAGAGCATCCGGTGATAGGAATCACAACCTAAATATTTTTTTTGTTCTATTACGTTCCGTTGATTTTTAAATTACCTAATAAAATGTGAACGCTGTGGCGGGAGAAAAGTATTTTTTTTTATTGTTTTCATTGACTTTCACAATGTTTTAACAACTCAAACCTATGCAAATGCACCTACACCCACAAACATATTTTAAAATTTGAGCTAATACCAAAAACAAAAGAGTTATGATTTTTTTTTTAATTTTGATTTTATAAAATAAAAATTGTTTTTGCCAACTTTTTTTACAGAATTGACATCCTGTTGACCAGTAGGTTACACCCTGTAAAAAGAGTTAGGATGTTTTGTAACACGTTGTATATTGCCGGTAACATAATGTATTCATTAGTGACAAGGCCAGTTCGTCAAATGTTCAGTAAGGTTGATAAATAATATGAGCTGAATCGCAGCGAGGGTGTGCTACGTTTCTTTTGAGGTTAAGTTTTTTGCTGATTGACTTGTTTGCGAAGGCGAAAACCCTCTGGTGGGAGTTTTGCAGATTGTTCAACTTTATTATTTAAGGGCCCAGTAGGTACTGTACGAGTAAGTTAGACTCAGCAGTAGTACGATGGTTCTAGTTGTATTTAGAGCTTACTTTAACAATAAATTCTGAGTTGGTTGCCCTGGTCCATATTGTGGCTTAGTGATTCAAAATATATCATACTTGCCAAGGCCTCAAAATGATTTACATCCTGATATTGATTATACGAATATTGCCACACGCCATAAGTATCTTATTTTTAGGTAGACTTAGGCTCAATTCACACTGGCGCAGAGTCGAAGCGAAGCGAAGCGCACGTTTTTCATCATCTCTATTTCTCTTTAAATACGGTACGAATTTGTGTTGCGAAATTTGAAAACGCTCAGCGACGCGCGGATGCGCGCGAATGCGCGCGACGCAGTCTTCGCCTCGCGTCTTCGCCTGCAAGGGTCACTAATTATTTCGCGTCGCGTCGCTTCGCTTCGACTCTGCGCCAGTGTGAATTGAGCCTTAGCTAGCAACTAAGTATACCTACCATCCTCTCTACTGAGAACGATCTATATGTACGAGTAGGTAGAGATTGACAAATAACTTTTTATCAATTAAATTTTAAAAACGAGCTAGTTAGTTCCCGCAAAGAGGGACTAATATAGCTTTTTAATCTCATGGGACCAAAAGTAATTTGACTTTGGAATGTAGTAATTGTTAGTAAAAATTCCAATTAGGTACCACAGAGATTAATCACGAAAATTGTATGAACAAGTAGATAACTGTCAGTATGAAAAACAATCGGCCAAGTGCGAGTCCGACACGTGCACTGAGGTACCCGTATCGCCATCTACTTTAGAAACCCTCGCTACGCTCAGGATTCTAATTTAGAATCCTTCACTGGGCTCTGGATTAAAAAAACACTTTTGCCTTAAAACAATCTAACAATCTACAATTTTATTGTAACAGAAAGTTAAATAAGACTAAGCAATACATGAAACTGTCTAACTGAATGATTGATGCTATCTTAGGTTCAGTGAATATAAATTCGCTACAAAGAGAGCGAAGAATTGAATCGATTGCTGCCACTAAAGTACCTATCACCTGCCACTGAAATGAATAGGTCAATAGAAAAGTTACTTGCACGAATAGCCTATCGATAAATTCTACCTTTATAGGAATCTCGTGAGTAAGAATATTGTGTTCGTTTTTTTTTTCAGACAGTCACTGGTTTTATGAGGCGAGAGATTTATTCTTACCTCGTAAACTTAACCCCCGGTAAATAGTTAAATACAGAAGGTTGAAAGGTAAATACAGGAGAGCAATGAGTCTATTCTCTAACTAAACTATCCACTCAACCGTCAATCGGCTTATTTAGCCCTTATTGAAATTAACCATATTTTTTGTGGACATTTAAGAGGAAACGCGGGTAGCCGCTGCTCCATACAAAAAGGGAGACCTGTTTCCTCCCTGGATAATTATTTTAGAAAAAATGTACCTCTGCCATGTATCATAGGGACATGAGGTACATATAAATTGAATGGCATAAACATATTTTTTCTAAAATAATTATCCAGGGAGGAAACAGGTCTACCTTTTTGTATTTTTTGTATGAAGCAGCGGCTACCCGCGTTTCGTCTTAACAATTTCAGTCAATAGTATTTATTCAATATGCAATAAACAAATGATTTACATTGAACGTCTTTGAATTAATATAATCAAAAGTCAAGAAAAGAATATAAACAAATTTTTTTATTTGTATCTTCTTACTACTAAGTATCTAAGGGTGGTATTAATAGTCGTCTGGGTTCACCTACTTGAGATCGATCTCAAGTAGGTGATCTCAGACGACTATTGTTGGAGCCCTAAGTAGCAACTTTTTCTGTCCAACTTCACTAGCTCTTAAAAAAAATGTTGGTAAGGTAGTATGGTGATCATGAGTTGAATGGTAATTTTTAGAGTACTTTTTTTTGGGCCCTTTTGGGCACTACAATACACACCGTCACCCGAACCATAGGTAGGTACCCTAATCTACTGTTTCTGTTTTTTCTCTAATAAATTTTATTAATGTGAATGTGTACCTGTTTCAATTATCGTATTCATGTGTGTGTTGTGGTGTTTAAATAAATGATTATTATATTCTTATTTTAAAGAATACAGGAGCAGCGGTTCTGATTTTCTTGTTCTGTGTCCCCGCCAGATAGTTGGGCCCGGTTTGTCGTCGCGCCGTTTACATTTGCAACACTCAACAGTTCGTGGAAAGCACCTTATGAATTATTTCGTCTGTTATTCCCGCTCTTCCGATGCAAAGTGTATGTGGAGGCAGAGGATAAGCTCCTTAGCTGAAAGAACTCTATTTGAAGCTGCATAAAATTTTATTTTACTAGCACTATCGGGAAGAACTTATCTAGATACTAGCTAGAAAGAATATTTGTGCGATAAGTTTACATGCGCTTAAAATAAATTATAATGCGTCTGCTTATTTTTCAGGGTGGTGGGTGGTTATTGTAATATTTTAAAAAATTTTAATATTATAATATGAAGCTAAATATACACTAACAAAATTGCTAAAAACCCCATCTTACGAAGATACGGAAGAAATTATGGAAAATACTGTGAAGCTCAAGAATCCCATATTCAATACTTAATTATTTATTTAGGTATGTTTATTATTATTACATATAAATAGTGATAGTATAGATAATAAAATTAGCAATTATTAATAAAATGTCAATTCCAAAATTTTTGAATGTCAACCATACGGCGAATCTTTTATTTGTTAAATTATAATCAGCTCCTCACGATACAGGCTAACGATTTAAAATATTGCAGCCTCTTTTGTAAAAATAAATAGTTTGTAAACTTTTACTGCTGTATATAACGTGTGTTTTGTAAAATAAATACATTTCTTTTTTTTTTTATTCACTGATTTTGATTTAGCAAGTGACGCGACGTCTGCTATTACCTAAAGAGATTGTGAACGTGAAATCAAATTTCGGTACGATCCCAAAAGGCGTATTGCAAAAATGATTACGCTCCTTTGACAAAGATCCCCATTTGTAGCGGATCGGTTAAATAATTTGCCAAAATTACTTATCTAGAGCAGATACAAAATTTTAAATGGTAGCCCGAATCGCTTCCAGCTGGGGCGTCTTAAATTGTTTCTAAGGCTGTGTTCTAAAGGAATTGATGGCTCTTTAATAAAATTTTAATTTCTCTACGCTTATACGAATCAAAATACTTAGGCCTTTGCCTTTACATCCAGTGACATCTTCACTCACACTACATAGGTGAAGGCGAGTTGAAGATGTGGCATAAAAACCATTTCTATGCTGTTATTTTTTTCAGCGCGAAATTGAGAAAACACTAAGGTCTTCTGAATCTATTGACTCATCCAATAAATTACCATATGAAAATTGAATTTGTCTGAAAACAGATGCACTGTGGACTAAAAATCTTTTGACATTTCGTTGACCCCGTCTATAAAAATGCTTGATGAAAATGTTCAAATTGAATTCAATCACACTTTGATGTGTTTAACCAGATCCCCTCCAGTATGTAACGTTTCAGCAGCTGCGCTATTGACATAATAAATAAAAAACAACGGGATCCCTCGAACAATTTATTATGTTGGGACCCGAGTTATTTCCCTCGTTTTTATTCTCTATGTTTCCGCTTCTAGGATAACATTTTGGTGGTTCTAAAAATCACATAAATCTAATTATATCTGTCTATTAGGTATGGAAATAAAAACGAACAAAATATATGTTATGGTAGGTCCTTTATTTAAGAAATGAAACATATGGCATAGACAATTCGGTACGCAAAGTTTTTCGTTCGAAAGTCCGTTATTGGCTTAATCTTATCTTTAGACAATATTGAGAAACTAATTTCAATATTTTTTATTTTGGTTCAGTAGTTTGGATTTTACAACGTTTCAAAGATACGGTTTTATGACGTCACGCGACGGTCTGCATACTGTTGGCGGTCATAGGAACAAAACATTTTAGCGCATAAAAACAAAACTACTGGACCAAAATAAAAAATATTTAAATTAGTTTCTCAATATTGTCTAAAGATAAGTTTAAGCCAATAACGGACTTTCGAACAAAAAACTTTGCCTACCGAATTGAAAATCGTCAAAATCGCCATTTGCGAAGAAATGTTCATTCAAATATTTTTTCCAGTCATTAAAACGCCACCTATTACATCAACCGTTTGCGATAATTACAAAGTCCATGATGCCCTACACTAAGCTGTAGATAGGAGCAGCTGACGTCAAACTTTACGAGAAATAATGCATAGAGTTTTGTTCTGTGGAGGATACCTATACAATCAAGAAGAGATCACATCTTTAAGCTTGAAACTTAGCTAGAGGGTATTAATTACTAAACCGCTGTGGTAAGCTTATTTTAGCATTTTTAATACTTACACAACTCCACATATTAAAGTGCAATGTGTACCAGTTATTTTCAAAAGAGAACTTACCAAACTGAAAGCAAACTGAATTGCAGGGGACGACTAAGTTTGTACGTAACGTTTTCCCTAAAACTTGTACGGGGGGGGGGGGAGAGATTTGAGCAAATGCACGTATTGTTGCTTACTGAAAACTAACGAAGAAGTGCTTCTGAGGACGCAAAAGTTTCCCATCTCGAGTGAGTAGAATTGCAACTGGACGACAGCACTGTATGAATTACTACACGTATAAATCATATGCTATTCAGTGTGTATAAGAAAGATCCTGTCATGCTTGAAGGTATCGTTAAACTCATCAACAAAATCAACTGTTAAGAAGTATAGAAAAAAAGCCAGCTTTTCCATTCCAAAATTCAATACACGGAATAATAAAATTGTATGAAATTGGATGAAATATTTTCCAGAATTTGCAGTTGGTCCTACAGTAAAAGTTGCTGGTATTGATGTTTATCAGCGACCCTCTGAATAAGACAGGACTTTTTGGTTATACGCTGTAGATGCAAAAGCCTAAAGTTTACGTTTCCCTTTTATCAGCCACAGTAGAAAGAAACTAAAAGAAAGTTTGTGTCGGCTACTTTTTCTTTGGTTACTGGTCCAAAGAAAAAGTAGCCAACACTAACTTAGTTATGCAACCGGTGATTCACTTACAACATTTTATTACGAGGAGTAGAATCCGTGGACTATTGATGTTTTGCCGACCTGTCAACTTCATCTAGGAGCATGGTTTGCTGGTGCAGGTGGAAAGCTAAGCGATAATGCTTTGATAACATGTTGACCGCGTAGGTAATGAGAGCTACCGTTTTAATGCTCACTAGTTGGCGCCACTGTCGAGTAAGATCCTGGGGGTCTACCGGGTAAGACGAAGCCGATTACTATTGGCGAAAATTTAAGTTCGATTTATGAAAATAGAACTGGGTGGAACGAAAATGAACTGGGTCATTTGGTGGACATTTTTAATAAATCGAACTTCGATTTTCGCCAATGGTAATCGGCTTCGTCTTAGCCGGTAGACCCCCTGAAGTATTGCTCGTAAAGTTAGTTATTTCAGGCGTAAAAAAATACTTACATTTAAAATTATATTTAATACCTACCTTAGGTAGGTAATCGTATGAGGTAGTGGCCACCCCTGGTGTCAGAGTTTTTAGGCCACCCAAAGGGTCTCTGACATGGCTTAACGATTGTTATTAATCAACAACAACCGGGACCAACGGTTCCTACCTACAATACCTACCTTAAAACTGTACCAATAAAACACATCGTGCAAGCCACGTTTTGTTCGGAAAAAATTAGAGTACAATTTTGCCGAAAGATCAATTTTATTATTG
Source organism: Zelleria hepariella (assembly GCA_949319315.1). NCBI lineage: Eukaryota > Metazoa > Arthropoda > Insecta > Lepidoptera > Yponomeutidae > Zelleria > Zelleria hepariella. Next base: position 9,891,775 of record OX439393.1, read on the forward strand.
TTTCAAAGCTGGTTAGTAGCGGGACAACAACTATTTGCCATAATTAATCGCAGGTACTGCAAAATATTCACAACATTATTCTAAATAGAAATAAACCCGCGTAGCCCATACAAACAGACATTTCTGACCTCCCGCTACACTAGCGCCCCTAGCGGCCAATTAATTTGAATTTGAATTTGAAAAACATTTATTTACATAAACCATACACACACACACACACACACACGTATACAGAGAGCACAAAGAAAGAGAAATATTTTACACATGCAGCAAAAAAAAAGGCACAAAAACAATTTGAGCAAAATACAATATACGAAGTAAGTACAGGAGAGGAATGTGGATTAATGCATGGTAGCCGTCATTAGGTTAATATTAAGTTGTATCCTGTTTCATCGTTGAAAATATTGCGTGTGCATGAAGAGGCCTTTACTCATCAGTAATGAGATAACGTTGAATCAATATTTTTCCACAATCATTAGAACTACACCGTTTCCTTTTATTGCGACTTTACTTGAAATACCACATTCGTACCTACGTCTTCTGACAATCCCGGCCAACTTAAAACTAAGTATAATAAGTAACTAAGTTTTTATTGTACAAAAGAAAATATTTTACAGATAAAATTAAATAAATGGCAGAATAAATGGCGATCTTGTCACTAAAAGTTATTTCTTCCAGACATTTGGATGGACAGAACTTAGAGCGAAAACACAGTAGGTGTCTGCTTGCCATTTACGTAGATAATGTACTTAATACGTCTAATATATATAATATATAAATAATAGGAGCCATAACCGTAAAGAAAACACTAGGGAAAGGGTTAGTGATTGCTTCATAGACGAAATCCTCGAGTATAATCTTAAGCTTAAGCACCAAAGCTTTTGTCAATAGATCCTGAGCTTAAGTTTGTTCAGAGAGAGACTAGGTATTCATTTGCTATAAATGCTCCTTCCCCGCAAATATTAAGTCAACAGAAGCTGCAAGTTAACCTATTTTGCGTGTCTGAGATTGCTTTGAAAGTCGTGCCAACCAACCATCTTTTTAACCAACGTCAAAAAGGAGGAGGTACTTAATTCGACCGGTATGTTTACTCAAATTGTTTGATGATTATTGTTTGAAAATGTTTGTTTGAAAGTAAACTTGTTTGTATACTTTCTATGTAGTCCCATAAAATAACTTCAACGGGCAGCAGCAAAACACTCGGATTCAGTGCAATTTAATAACAATGTACCTTTTCACCAGTGCATTTTATAATTTTGTGTTATTATGTAAGTAACGTTATTGATCTTGATTCAAAATTGCAAGACTACTTAAATAGTAATGCATTCCTTATGAGTGAGTGGACGTCTCGGACGAGTTGACCAAATATCGAACTTAAGATTCACGATATGATACACAAAGGCTCCAACTCACTTCATTTAACAGGAGACTCCTTTTTAATGCAACAACTTGATAGTAAGATTGATGCAAAATCTCCAATGCTAACGCCCTAATGACATACGCAATAAAAGCTACTATGGGGTATCCAAGCGTGTTGCTGACCATTTGTATGTGCGCGATCAAGACCACCTGCGGTCGCAGTGAATTATCGTCGTAGCACTTCGTAGCACTCGCACGTTTCGTAGCAGATAATGTCAGTGCTACGAGCGTGGCATGCATGCTACGAGAACTGCGCTACGCCGTAGCAAGTCGCTACGGTCTCTATGATGAAAAACTGGGATGATAATTTATTTGATATGGCAAGGATATGGGGATATTTTTCTTTCTTTATGTTAGTATTTAAAACAAGCTTTTGTTCGCGACTTCGTTCACACAGACTTACATAAAATCTGCCTTTATTTTTCCACGTTATCGATATCCAGGCGGACTTGTCAGGAATGTGTAAAATCAATCCATAAGTCAAATCTGAGATCGTAAATGTCAACTGAATAAACGATAAACAAGTATTTCCTTATAACCCCTTGAGGTTTTAATTTATTCATGTCTTTATGAAGCCTTTCAAAGGCTAATTTACTTTTAATTAATCAAAATCAAGTTCAGAAACCTCTAATTAGTTTTAACTTCCGGAATATGTATCTGGATGTCTTAAACTTGGATGTCTTAAACTTGAGGAAACTTTTCCAGTTGCTTCGAATAATAAAATTATTATATACTTTGATAACAGACTAATGATGAAGTTAACTTTCTGTTATTTAAATCAACTTTATAAATACAGGGGAGAGGGCAAACAGTTTTTTTTATTCTGAATAACCATAATTGACATTGGATTCTAAATTCAACTCGAATTCCACGGATTCTACACTAGTAAAAAAAGAAAAAGAGCACACTGTATCGCGCGCTATCGAGTTCCATAATATGGTTCGTTTGGCACAACGCATCGACAACGTGTTTATCGCACTGTCTTGATTTATATCAGCTATCTATCTATATCTTTCCAGCTCTCAAGTAAAGCCCACTGCTGAGCAAATGCCTTTTTCTTTTTACGCCAACCCCCTGGGTCGAATACCAATCTAGTCCATTGTCCTCCGCTGTCTTCACAATATCAATCAAGCTTTAGGTCTACCCACTGAACGTTGAATGTCAAAAATGTGTAGACGCAAATCTTACGACTTAAAGGTAGACGATAGCAAGGTGGCGGGAAATTCAAAATATTCACAGACTTTTACATTTTGTAGCTAAACTGAACTATTTTTGTTCAGCGATTTTTCGTTCGCGAGAATAAAACCGTATTCTTTTCATTATTGTAAACAACAGAACAACAATAATTCAGCCGATTATGTGTTCTGGTCTACGAAGCAGTGGTATTGCCCAAAAAACTTGTCGTAGACCAGAACACTGAATTATTGTTGTTCTGTTGTTTACAGTAATGAAAAGAATACGGTTTTTTTCTCGCGAACGAAAAATCGCTGAACAAAAATAGCTCAGTTTAGCTACAAAATGTAAAAAACTGTGAAATTTTTGAATTTCCCGCCACACTGCTATCTTCCAGCCTTAATGGGTAGGGCATCTGGCTAGGTGGGAGGCCGAACGGTGAACCAAGACAGTCACGTAATGGTGGCCGGCCCATCGAAAACGTTGCGACTTACAAAACCTATCGATGGTCTCTCGCTCTACAAGTGCATCCAGCTCGTGATCCATATAGGAGAGCGATACCTGCCATCTGTTTCTCTTATTGGACCACAGACATGAAATAAGAAAGTACTAGCCGATAGCAGGATAAAACGTTTATTGGTGCGTCGTGCCACCGGAGCAGCAGAAGTATATTTAAACTCCCAATAACTTCTCTACGCATAGCCCTAAAATGCCTTCCCTTTCGCCGTACGTGCGGGCACGTCCCAACCCGACCGTGCCAATTATCCCTCAGATGCCGAATGGATACAAAAGCTGTTTAGCCGAGCGTATGCAAGCAACAGCTACTCGATAATTCTGACACATGTGTAGGTACGTAATGAATGAGAAGGTGAAATAAGGCTCTTGTTTGGGTAGGGGCTGCGGGTCAATAGATTAATAGGGTCAACCGAAGGGTTGGCCTGATATGTCTCAGTTATTAGCGATGGCCGGCTAGAAATAAGGTTTTCAATAGTTACTTAACTTTTCAACTCAGTGAAACAATTTTATCCATCTGAGCCGGGAATCTGTCCCTCTAGGCTACTCGTATTATTATCTTTTTTTTCTCGTGACCTTGACTAGCCTTTAAAAAACAAATATTGATGCTGATGGTCGCGTTGGAGGCACGCTGCAAAATGCGATTTGGCTTTTCAACAATATTATATTTCAATTTTTTGTGACGTGGAATTGGTTGTACAGTCGGCCACAATCTCAGATACCCCTTTTTGTTCGATTGGCGCCCTTATGCCGCGCGCGGTAAGAGCTGCCAAGGGGTATCTGAGATGGTGGCCGACCGTACCTAATCAAATGGAAATGTGATAAAACAATGATCGGAATTTGCTGATTTGAAATAAATATTTTTTCATCTCCCATGCTCGGAAAGTTTGCTGTTACTAGCAACTTACAACCGTGTAAAACCCGAATTTAACCAATCTGCATATTTGTGCGCTTCGAAATTTGAACGCCCTTATTCTGCACGCCCCATGGTGTAGAAAAAGATAAAACACTGGCCGTTTCACTAGATGCCATATAATTTCATAAAAGCTTCAGAAAGAAGAGCCTCGTTTAGACGCGACTCTCCACGAAAGTGCCCATTTTCTATACAAAACTGTGAATGCAAATGAGGCATAGGCATCTAAAGTCACGGAATAGAACATTCAGAAACGCGGTTTCTTCTTACAGTCTTTTTAATATTTTGTACGCTATATTTATTTTTAATAACAGTAAATTAAAAAAATGCTCCGCTTCTGTTTTATAAAATAGATAATTATGGGTTGGTTTGTTAAATATATTTTTTCAAACGATATAATTGAATTATTTTTTTTATATGTAGAAATTTTAATTGTATATGGTAAAAGTTCAGAATGCACCCGGAAAAAAAACATTCTTTTATTTACATTATTTTTGTGTCTGGATAAATAAACTTCAGGAAATTATTAATAAAACGAATGGTTTTATTACCAACGAAGCTGAAAACTTTAGTGCGGCAGCCGTAACTACAATAAAATATGCTTTTAAAAGGAACTTATTTGACTCACCTGTTTTGCCTGTAAGTAGTTTTCTATCGAGTTTTTCCCGCTTGGCTAACAAAGTAATTTCCTCGCTTCTGTGAGATGAAAAGTTTTGTGTTTCGCACGAATGCAATATTATTTGCGTTTCGTGCTTCTGAATACAAGCACTCGCCGCAAACAATAATTTTGCATTCTTGCATAACAAATAACTATTCTTTTGTTTATATCAGCTTTGAGCGCAAATATTAATAAAACACGACTGAGAGTCACTACCATGTTTTGTGGACTTAAAAAATATTTTCATCGTGTTGCGTCATCCAAACTCAAAGTCCGTTCAAAATCCCAACATTGCACACATTCGCGTCTTTCATAAGCCGGTTTGATTTGGACTGCACACTCCATGCAGGGTTAGTATCAGATGGTATAAAACATAAGATAACTGCTCCTCAGAAAAGTATCCGGTCTATGAAGCATCTCGTCAGAAAATTATAATGTGAACTTTTATTATCACATTGACATACATCAGTGGTCGCCTATGAAGCAACTCGTCAGATAGAATACTACGATTTGCTTTAAAACCATATTCGCCTAATGCAGTAGTTCAATGCAAATTGGTTTTAAATATTGGTGAAATAAATATGAATATGATCTTTCGGACAAAATACGACGATATTCTTTTTAGTAGACCATTTACTTTTAACCCAGTTGCAAATTTGACCAACTGCTCAACTGTCCAAATTAGATCTGGTGAGATGCTTTTTAAAGGGGTTGCTGTTCTGACAAGTTGTTGCCAAAGACCACTTGCATTTTCTTGCAATCTGATACTAATCCCTCCATGGCGGCATCAACCCAACAATCGAATGCGCTCGCAAATTGGCTTCTACCAGTGGTTTCACTAATAAAGGTACCTCTACAATACACACGAGAAAACGGCAGAGATGTGACAGTAAGACCCCTAAACTGCAAACATCCCTAAGAAATCCATGATGGCTTATTGAATCAGTGGTGTGTGCCGAGTCAGTTATGCATCCGTCGAGTGAAAACGTAGGCAGAGAGAAAGGGTTGACTAAAGCAACATTTAAACCGCGGTTCGGCCTGTTTCAAACCAAATTACCCATATTTTTATTAAGCTAAGGTTAGACCTTGTTAGTTGATTGACGAAGTTAGTTGATTTCTGAGTGTTGCGGAAGGGGTGACTTACGATGTGAAGCGTTCAGACTTATGAACATACATATTTTGCAGCAGGATTCATAAGGTTTTAGTAAAGTTCCAACAAAAGCGTTATCCAGTGAGTCAAAGGCTTTACGGTTATGCTACAGAACAATAACTATCTGTCATGTATCCAGGATCATTGTTTGCGCCGTCGCGAAACTCGTCGGTTTATCTACTATTAGGAATGCTCCAATTGTCAGGCATGTATTTCAGAATTGTATTCACGACTTAAAATTCTAACCCCAAAATCAAAATGTTAATAAACGTGCTGCATTCGATACCGATTCGCCATTTGGTTTACTTTAGCACCGCAAAGGGTACGCTCTGCGCGAAGAGCAATAATGCTGATCTCTGATTGGCTGGCCACCCGGGCTTAGCAATGAAGCCGGTGGACGTGCACCCTAACGGCACAGCAACCCGATTCTAAATTGCGGCATCGATTCGATACGAGCTCCACAATAAACTGTCCAACAAAACGCTCAAGTTAAAAGGTGTTACATTGTTACAGTATTTATTGTTCAATCTATGTGTGTTTGTTTTGTTTGTCGAAACGAACAAGCCAAATAATCAGATTTCGTGAAACTGCAAAATGTTTGCTATGAAATTCAATTTGAAATTGTTAATAGTCCAGATAGAGCAGTGGTTCCAAACTTGAAGTCTGGGGACTCGCGCGATCCCCCGCGAACAACTCTCAAAGTGTCGCAAAGATTCTCTATAAAATATATAGACATAGATTTAGAATATAAATGCAATTTTTTCAGTGATTTATCGATGAGAGCGTGGTTACATCGGCGCGAGCATGTCTCTCCTTCAAGATTACAATCTCCGAATGAGAACCCAAACTAGTCTGCTATCCCAACATCAATAAAAGTAAGTGTCAATAAAAATAAATACATCGATGATATTTTATTACAGTTTATTAGTACGCTGTTACAAAAGGTTATAAAACACTGATACTAGAATAGAAGTAGTTATTTATTAGATTAAAAAATAAAGAATTAAAGTTTCACCTGTACAAAAGTCCAATCCGATAAGACACCAGCCCCTTGGACTCATTCATCATCTCCTCCGGCTCCAACTTCGGCATTCAGCTCTCAATTGATTAGGTCCCATTTATCACTGCTCTATCATCCTAAAAGCAATCTTGCACTCCATAGAATAAGACCTCTGGGCCGGTTTCAATGGAGCCCGCATCGGCGCAATCAGCTGCTCCCTAGCGCCCAGTGTGATTGCGATTACGATCCGGCCTGTGCATTGGTCTAGCAACCCACCTCGGTACTAAGAAATATTGATAGAAGGATCACTTCGTCACATATTTGTAAAATGTTTTCGTTTGTGCAATAAAGAGTTACTTACTTACTTACTTACTTACATAACGTAGGTTTATGCAACGAAGCCCTGGGGGGCAAACTTCGGGAATCTCGAATGTTTTCTTCGCAGTACATCGAATTCCGTAAAATTGGTGCCCTGAATTTTACTACCTCTACAATACGATGTACCTACATTGCGTAGCCAGTTAGTAAATTATTTAAATCTTTCTACACAATACAGGGTGTTAAAAGACCGCCAACAGAGCGGGAAACCACGTATTGTCCTCACCATACTGAACATTTTTGCCCAAGGAACTATGCCTGGAAAATCAACGGTTTCCGAGATGGTAGGTAGGTAATCGTATGAGGTAGTGGCCACCCCTGGTGTCAGAGTTTTTAGGCCACCCAAAGGGTCTCTGACATGGCTTAACGATTGTTATTAATAAACAACAACCGGGACCAACGGTTTAACGTGCCTTCCGAAGCACGGAAGCGCTCAGATATTATTGCCACTAGCGGTCACCCATCCATGGACTGACCGCGGCCGTTGTTGCTTAACTTTGCCAATCGGTTAAGAACGGCTCGTACAACTAGGCTGTGAGCGCTTCGGTGGTTGCGGTTTCCGAGATAATGAGGTTCAAAGTCGGACTTTTCAAAACTTTTTTTTTGCAGAAATGTATTCAGTATCTAGTTCTTAACATATCTTATCAAGAAGCCATATCAAAATTATGAATATTTCTTAGAAAAAACGACGTTAAAATTGCAACCCGCAATGTATTCTAAACATCGGCACTTCAAGGTTAAGTAACATAAACCTATACCCACGCTTGCGCAATATGATTTCTGTGCGTTACACGTCCATTGAGTAATAAAATATTTTTCAAAATTATAACCTAAAAAACCAAAATCATTTCCCAGCAATAATTTATCGAAAAAGTACTTTGTTTTGGTGTCTAGTATCCGTGGCTTTCGGGTCTGTTGGCGGTCTTTTAACACCCTGTATAACACAAAACACAGTTTTTTTAAATTGTATTTTAAAGTTGTATTTCAAACTCTTTAAAATAGTAGATGAGTAGAGAAAAAAAATACTCCGAAATGTGAAAACAAAAAGTTGTGATATCTAAGTAAAGTGAAGAGTCAACTCTATCGTTCTAAGAAATTATCATGTTCCTACTAATAGGTACCTGCTTGTTTTGAGTCCTTTATTTTTCTTAGTAAGTATATTGTTTTGGGTCCTAATTTAAATTATATCGCAGTACTTATCTAATTATTAATATTTCATTCTCTATTGCACCTAGAAAAAATTTGTACAAAGGCGTACTTAATGCTAAGTAGCATTTTCTGCTAGTCAACCTTTGGTACTGCAGATAGTGTTTTGGGTAGCGCGCAAGAAAGTACACAACAATACATAAACTACTTTTATCTAGGTACATATCTAGGAGTGAAAAATATAATATACTACATCAACATAAACTACATCAACATCAACACGTACATAAACTACCTACTTTATCTTCTTTCTTTCTACTCTATCTTGATTTTTCTCCGCGGGGCCTAGCTCGAGTGAGCGTACTTTCTGTCTACTCTTTGGCCTAGCACTGGTCCATCATTGAATGATTCCTATCTGTTGGGTAAATAGATTACCTGTGCGTAATAGGGACGTGAATACGGCTATTTGTGATGTGAAGGGGTTGTCCTCCTATTGTTAGACCGTATTTACATATTTCTGCTGTGCAATATTCAATGCATCTATTGTTGTTCTGAAGATGGTGGTCTGCGGTCACGCAAAGTTAGCTTTTATCTTGGGAAGTAAAAGAGCCAATATGGAAGAGAGAGGGGTACCTCTGAATGTCCTGGCCTATAGGGATGATAAAAGAGTAAGTAATCATAGGTCAACCCTTTCTTTGAAGATTCTATTGTATGCAGAGACTCGCTTGGAAATTTATTTGGAATGAAATCTTGTCACGAAAATCGCATCGCCTTAATTTTTACACCTGAGGGTTGACTACCCTTTCTGTCCGTAATAAATAGGTCAGCCTTTTTTTATTTTTGTTATCCAATATGAGGAAATACTTCATATTGTTTATATTAATTATTATCTAACGGTTTCATTAACTTTTATCATAATTATCATATATATCACATATCATTACATCCAAATATCCAATGAAATACGACTATGTGACAAAAAAGTATTTGCGCGAAAAAACTTTAACAAAGTGAGTTATTTTCAATTAAATGACGGCCAGACGTTTATGTGCCAATATTAGGAATGCTATCAGTCTTGTTTAGAAACGGATATTGTTTTGGTGTAATGATTTTACTCAGTAAGATTTATGACCTGTGATATTATTGATAAATCCCGCCCTTAATACTTTAGAGAGGAAATTGGATACAAAATTCCATTGTCATAAATATTCTTGTCCGTTCCGTGCCATCATCGCCTCGAAGCTATTAGTAAAGGAAGAATTTAATTTCCTTGTGACAGATGCGTGCCGCTGTGTTAGGAAAGGGATTCTGTTAACGAATCTTAGTACACTTTCTAACGCGTATTTTCTTGAGAAAATAGACGGTGAAAAATAAAGAAGACCTAATAAAGACTGCTTACAGAATAGGCCCCTTGACGCTTCCTAAAAGAGCCCGTAAATTATTGATCATTTACATTTTTAAGACCGAGCATTATACAAACAACTTATCACGAAGCAAAGTAAAATGTGTGTGCCTTTCACAATGGCAACTTCGCTCAAAGCGAGATGTATTAAGCAGTCATGAGTTCTGTTGTATATTCTGCTGAGGCACTCACTTAAATTAGCTCAGTTCTTTTATATATCGTCACGAACGAGTTCCTTTCGCAAGCACTACTCTTTTGCGTATAATACAGGGTAATTTCAAATTTACTTGAAAGCGCAAATGCGTCAATTAGTATTGTTTAATATAAAGCAACGTTTATTCTTTGACTTTGTCCAAAGCTTAATAAAAATATCAAAAATCATATTGTTTATTGTGTTCCATTTTCGTAAAAAAATTCACTTACATACTTTTACTATACTGCCGTCGTAATTGAAAACACAGTAACTCGACAAAAGTCGTTTTGAGAAAAACGCGGTTAAAGTTTTGTTGTCAAATTTTGTTATTATGAACAAACCAATCAACAAGGATTACTGTTTGTATTTTTTTATGTTGATAAATAATTAAAACTTCAATTCGGCATCAAAATATCTCAAATATTATAGTTGTATAATTTATTAAATTAGATAATGTGTTTTGTTGGATACGTTGTTAAACTAGGATAATTAATTTAAACAATATCATATTTTTAAGCTAAAACACAGTAATTGAATGGTTACTGTGTTTTAAGCAAGTTTTACTCATTACTGTGTTTTAACCATGTAAAGATGATAGTAATAGGGAAATTGAAACACAGTAACTTTACACATACTGTGTTTAAGCTTAATACAAGTAGCGTTTGTGACTTAAATCAAATCCTAGTAAGTGAAGATGCTGGTTTTAAAGCTAATTTATAGTAAGATTCTCATAAGTGCAATTATAGTATCTGAATATACTGTGTTCTAAGCTTGTGTTTGTAATTTTTTTTATTACTTAATACTAGGGCGATTTTAGTCTTAACAATGAAATCGCCTTAGTTTTGCTGAAAATATATGAAATAAAACAGTAAAACGTCCTCATGTCAATTAAATGTTATTTATTAAATCTTTCTTCTAAATCAGCAAGGTTCAGTGTCTAAAACTAAGGTGTAAAATGAAAATACCAGATCAAATTATTCTCAAAATCAAACAAATCATCAAATAACGAAAAATTTTCCGTGAATTTCGAATGCAAGCCCAGCAAGCATTGCTGGCAGGTGATATTAAGCCTACCTGCAATGATTTTTGCCCGAATAAACTAAAATAAATTAAAATCTATTGAAATAAAATTTCTTCCAGCTCCAATTTTTCGACTTTGATCGCGAATTACTTGAATAAAAATCCCATAAAGTGACAAGTTTTTTATACTATTCTAAGAACAAAGGCTTTGGAAAAGTTATAAAATTAAAAAAAAGTCCTTCACACCTCTACTTAATTTTTTCTCCATACTAAGTATTTACTAACTATTTCAGTGATGATTTCTCAAGAACAAAATTTATGAACTTTGGATCAAAATTGCAGTGACTTCTAGGAGTCCATAGCTTATAATTATTTTTTCGGTAATAGATAAATTATCTGAGACCCTAAAGAATAAAAAATATCTGAGAAACGTCAAAAGAATAAAAAGTTACAAAATAAAATCCAATGCCAGTTTTTTTTTTTTCAACAAAAACCTATAATCCTCATATTTTCTAAACGACAAAAAATGGCTGAACATACGAGTACAAGGGGGTGATTCAGGTAGCCCTTGGTGTCAGCTATCTTTCTTTTCTAGATTTTCTCGCTTGACGTCTGTTTGGGCCACCCTGTATAGGTAATATCCTAAAGAACCCAAGTGCAACCAACTTACCTTCGTGAGAGATTCTCGTTACTTTCCCCACGTGAGAGACTACAGAAAACGTGTGATACCAGACCTTACAGAACCTTACAAGTTCCACATTGGAACCGAATTCTAATCGAACTCTTTCACGGTGAGTGCTGCTCAACTGTGGAACTCTCTTCCAAAGCCGATCAGAGACTGTATTATTTATGTCTTGTTTGTTTATGTACCTACTTTATTGGCCGACTCCTGCCGTCAAAACAATATTTCACAATTTATTTGACTGGCTGGAAGAAATTTCTATTGAGTACGTAATTTCTCACCTTTGTTATTTAAGTTTTTATTTTGTCCAATAAAGTTTATAAAAGATATTTAATATGTCTATAACAGTGGTTCTTAACCTATGGTCCGCGGACCACTGGTGGTCCGCGAGGGCCTCTCTAGTGGTCCGCGGGAGGGTCCTGCAGTCCAGCGCACATAGCGATAGTTGTCAGTAAATGTTGATTTTGAAAGTCATGTTTAAATAAGTTCCCAATGAATAAAATAACTGAAATTTTTGGGCGCGCTAGCGCGCGCTCTTACTCCCTATTGGAAAATATTTTTAACCTCCAAAGATCCGCGTGACTGCAGATCGCGCCAAGGAATTACGAATGTGCCAGATTTTGACAGGATAATACAATAAATAGCCTATACGTAACCTGCGGCAGGCTCCGATGTAAAGTTGCGGTCTTCAGTTCAATACGCAAAAAATAATAAATTGTATTAGTATCAAAACCCTTAATCGAGTAGTCAGTGCTCACTCATAGTATAATGTCGTTAGCCCATGTCAAATTGCACGTAGACTATATTTAGGTTAAAATCGGTGAATTTTCAAATTCGCTACGCGCGTGTCTTCTATTCAAAACAAAGGAATTCTCCAGTATGAAATGTAAGACTTAAATAAGTTAATTTTCAGCCGCGCTGGGTGCGTTTGTTCAAATAATAGCTAAATAAATCTTCATCACATAATTAAAAAGGGAAAAAACTGTGAATTTTCGGGCGCGCTGCGCGCTAATTTTTCACGCACCTACACACGTCCTTAGGAAAACTTGATTTTTAAGAGTTAAATCGTAAAATTTTCGGGCGCGCTGCGCGCGCTTTTACAAACAAATGAAATCTTGATGATATTGACGGAAGATTATCTGGCCATCTTGCGGCTTAAAAAGGGTAACATCGGTGAATTTTCGGGCGCGCTGCGCGCGCATTGCTATCGCCTACCAATTAAATCTACATAATAATTTTAGTAAAATTGGTGAATTTTCGCGTGTATGTTCCATTGTTCCAAAACCGACTCATATTTATTTCTTGTATTCAACTTACTTACATACATTATACTTTAGGTCAGGTGAAACAATTTTATGTGAAACACGTAGTACCTTGGATCTGGTGGTCCGCACTAAGAAAAAAAATATCAAAGTGGTCCGTGGTCCAAAAAAGGTTAAGAACCACTGGTCTATAAAGTGTAAAGTATACTAAAGTAGGTATCCATCGTTTTTTAAACGGAAAGCGTATAGACATAGATTAAAATCTATAAAAACGACTGATAACAAAATAAATGAAATCGGATAATATTAATGGGTAGAAAAACAGTTTTTTCGTTTTCTTCGTTTGTATGAGCGTGACCGTGGCAGAGCGTGCCGTTCACAATCCTATGAAGACGTTTTAAAGTTTCATTTTATATAATTCATATCGGACCATTCTGTATACCTAAGTAAAGTAAATATTGCTGTCTTAAATATTGATTGTGCCGTGGTGTGGCGATGGCGCGGTGCTCTCGCGCAGGTGTCAACAACAAACCGCTCCTTCTGTATCCCCTTACCCAAAATGTAGTTTATAACACAGTAACTTCAAACTATATTAAGCTTATAACACAGTAAGTACTTAGTTACTGTGTTATAGCCAAGTGTCTTCGAAAAAAAATTAAACCTGTAGGCACTTAAAACACAGTAATTGAAATACTGTGATTTAGTCATGTTTTCATTAATAAACTTTTATCAATATTTTAGAATAAAACACAGTATCTGAAGATGCCGTGTTCTAACCAAGCAAACATATTTCTTAAATCTTTATATACTTTAAGTAAGATCACAGTAAGTAATAAGTTACTGTGTTATAACCTAAAAAACTATCAATACTGTGTTCTTCCTTAAAAATATCTTGATTTTTCTAAAGATACTGTGTTTTCACCTAAGTTATCTCGGGAACTATCCATCGTACAGACAAACCGAAATTTTTCCCAGATAGTACTCGGGCTCCTGATTTTAAAGAACCAAAAAAAGTATGAACACAGTAACTGAAGTTACTGTGTTTTCAATTACGACGGCAGTATACGCACCACTTATGCAAGCATCTGAGCGTAACGGCCATTGGAAAACTAAACGAAGTAACGCAAATTTTTTTTTATTTTTTTTATGCCAAAATAAAATACGAAATTTGCAAAAGTGTTAGAATAGAATTTTAAAAATACTAGTTGCCGTGTTTGAACTTTTATTAAATTTGAAATTACCCTGCATAATAGTCACGGATGACGTCACTGGTCTAATGGTGTACTAAAGGTTGAGTTATACTGCGGTGGTCCGTTGTCTAGTTTTAGCACTTCCCCACGGCTTGCACCTCGTGCAAACAGCTAAGGAAAGATCTCATAATGGACACACATTACACTTTCACACCTTAGCCCCTTCACTAGGTGCTAAACTACTCGGCCACTGTTGTAAAACGCTTAGATTAACTTATAAGAAAACTTGGGTAGATTTTCAACAGTTTAGGGGTACTGGTTGGTCTTTTTTTATGGTTTAGATTTTTTTTTAAATCTTCCTTTAGAAGTAAGATTTCAAATATACTATCCAGTGCCTAAATCTTAATACAACGTGTTACAAAAGATATTAACTCTTTTTACAGGGTGTAACCTACTGGTCAACATAATGACAAATCTGCAAAAAAAGTTGAAAAACACAACTTTTTTTTTTATTACCTCAAAATTGAAAAATTTTCAAAACTTTTTTGTTTTTGGATTTAGCTCCAATTAAAAAATATGGTTGTTTGCTTAGCTGTATTTTAATAGCTTCAGGCTGTTAAAACATAGTGAAAGTCTATGGAAACAGTATTTTAAAAATACTTTTCTCCCGTCACAGCGCTTACATTTTAATTATTTAAAAATCAACGGAACGTCATAGAGCTAAAAAAAAATTTTGGTTGTGATCCCTATCATCAGGTACCATGACCCTGTAAAAAGAGTTAGCATCTTTTTTAACACCTTGTATATAAAACAAAATCGTATTAGTTACACCATTTATAACTCGAGAACGGGTGGACCGATTTTTATGATTTTTGATTTGTTGGATTTCGCTCCGCCCCGAATAGCAGAATAAACATTAAAACAACAGAAAAACTCACGAGAAAAAAAAAGTCTGCGCGGACGAAGTCGCGGGCAAAAGCTAGTAACAAATAAATTCAATTAACATCACAGAGATTAAAATCTGTTTTTACTAAGTTACTACGATAGAGTCTACGTTTATCCTTTGGAAGCCTGAAAAAAAAAACAAAGATGTGCAAGCGGACCGATCATACTCTTTAAAATTAAAATTAAAACAATATAATTAAAAACGCCTGAGGAACCGCGGATATGACTACCGCTCTGGGGCATATTTGATGCAGAGGATCTCCCTCGCTGTGCAGCGGGGAAATGCTGCCAGTGTGATGGGGACCTTTGGGTCGGATATGTCTCGGAGCGGTTTGATAAGTTGATTTCTTTATTTTTATTATTGTTTTAAATTATGATTTCTTTAAACATTTATAATAAGTTGAAAAAATTCACTCGGGACAGGACTTGAACCCGCAACCTTCCGCATACCGTGCAGGCGCTCTACCAATTGAGCTACCGAGTCAAGTAACTGTCGATTATGATTTCTTTTTTTTTTTATTGCAGTATTTTGACATTTTATATTTACGTTTTGTATTGAGTGTGTGTGTGTGTGTGTTTTTTTTTTGACATTTCTGTAACTTTTAATTTTTCATTAAATTAAATTGTATTAAAAATAAGAAATGAGAATCAAACTTTTGAACTGTCAATGGAAAAGTAATTCAGTCAACCCACTGAATGAGTTTCGCTTGGCACCTAAAAATAATTAAAATAAACCAGAACAAGTAGCCTAAAGTTTGAACATTAAAGCAAAGTGTAAATCCTCAAACTATCTTGTTAGACGCAACTTTCAAAAAGTCATTTAACAAACAACCGACTCGAGCTTATGTGGAAAGGTTTTTTGTTCCTATCTCTGTAAAGATTCGGGGGAAGAAGTTCTCACAAACATTGGCACCCAGCCAGGACCCAAAGTTTTCCTGCGTCTTACCTCGCGACTACGCTTCACAGCTGACTAACCTCTGACCGCGGCTCCCCTTGAGTAGACAGGTTTATCAGGTGACAAAAAACTTAGGCCTTTCATCTAGGACAGATGATTTATATATCCAGTGGCATGTCCACTCAGCCTGGGGCTTAAGTGTAACGCAATGGGGTGTCGATAGGTTCCCAGTAGAAGGACAAAACCGGGTTTTCCTCGATTTTCTCCTACCGCCAGCGAACTAATCCTGTAGAATTAGAATCAGAATGTTATTTGCTGTACTAGAATAACATTAAAAGGACAGACAGACAAAATTTGTTTTCCGTTCATTTTCAAAGATTTAATTTTTACTTGGTACAGTGTCGACCGTGAATGTCTTTCATATTCGCATAGTACCTAAAATTATTATTATATTTTTCTAAAATTTGAAGGGTGACTACAGCCCGGTAAAGTGTTCGTATTGTTGTTATGTTATAGTGTTACATAATAATTATGCTTTGTTGCCTTGTCGATTTTACATGAAATAAAGAATCTTGAAAAACATAAAAAGTGTCGACTTCCATTTTGCGAGTCCAATTTGTTCGCATCGAAGCTCTATGTGGAGTAAGTTTGAACGTGCGTATAGCTTTAGAATCGCTAATAGACTCTGCCATGTCCTGCTTTTCAGCAATAAAGAAAAATTAAACACCGATAAACATACTTCACATTTTCAACTCTCATAAGCAGCGGATGGTTTTAGTTCCTTAGGTACCCGGGTGGGGGCGGTGGGGATGTGAGACGAAGCCGTGGCACGAAATTAGAACACATTTTAAAAAGTCACAGGCACTTGGGAACGCTCGCAGTTGCAGGGGCGTAAATCAGGCGGGATCCCTGCAATCCTGGTGCAGTTGAGCTACTAATTGGGTTGGTGACACGCGACTTGCTGTTGCAATATGGCTTCCTTCATCTTGGGAAAGAAGTGACAGCTTTGTAGGCAACGTGTAGCAAAGCAAGATGAAATTATTGTATTTTATGTTTAAAAAAATTGCCAGTCCACAGTGGGCCTCTCTCTCTCTTACTGAGAGAAGGCCTAGTTAATAGGGCTTGTGGCTAAATGTTACTTTTGTAGTAAAAAGGTTTTTAATAGGGATTTTTCCAAGTGTCAAATTTGACAGCGATTCCAATTTATTGCGCAACTAAATCGGTGGTTTATATGGAAACCACAGATTAATAGACAGATTTTGACAGTTATTCGTGATATTTTTGATGCTTGGAAAAATCCCTATTGACAAAAAATACAAAACGTGGGCTCACTGTTTATTGTTTTACGTCTACCCAATATATCTCCATCTAAAGAACAATTTAAGAAAGATACGTGAATAAATCATGTTACAACGAATGTAATTCCGAGTCCATTCTTCGTTGGCACCGAGAAAACCTTTATCAAATTTTCAGGTTGCGAATCAGTCAGTTCAGTTTCGTAACTGAATCGCCCTCCGGATATTTATTAGTCCCCCGGGCATTTCCTCTTCCCAGAGATAGCCCTTGTTAAGGCCCGAAGGGTTTGAGTTACAACGATATCCCCTTAAATTGTTCAACATAAAATAACGAAGAGAAAAAAAGTCCCGACACACCGCTACTTAATACTCCATAAACAACAACTTTCCTATTATCCCAAAAAGATAAGTAGACTCCGACGTTATTAGATCATATTATTTTGTCTTTAGGGCCCTCATATGAAGTTTCGTCTAGCAAGAAAAACAATTGTCTTAAATGAGTTAAGTTCGCCGTGGGAGTTCCAAATAAGTTTTTTCGCTCCTACGCAATTTATCTTGAGTACAGTATAAGGCTTATCAAAACGTTGTATTGAATTTCACGCCTTGGTGCTCGTGAAATAAAGAAAGACTACGAGAATGGACACCGTGTCTAACACAAACCTATACCACGTATAAATATGTGTTTCTCTAGTAAATGCCGGGGTTGTGTGCCGTGCCGTGCAATATTGAACCACCTACTGCGCGAAATACGGCTTACAAACTGCTTATATGGCTCCCCACGTGGTCCCCAGTGCAGAGCACTGGTAGATATACTGGGTACTTACAACACACAGGTACACGATAGTCTTTATTGAATTGTGTTCATGTTGCTAACGCTATAATATTAGCTTTCCTCTTCCCATGATCGAGTAACGTTGTTTCTCGGCCCGCTCTCGGATAGCCACCTGAATTTATTTCGTTCAAGTAAAAACTATCAAGAACACTCAGAAGATTTTAATGGGTCTAGCAGAGTTTCTCTCTCTCTCTTTGAAAGAACGCTCAAAGACACGCAAATTGTTCGAATTTTCTTTCTATCTTTGAAACTACATTATTATAGTCATTATCAATCTTCACCATAGAAATAAAACTAGCTACGCGAATAATTTTTCGAACAAGGCAGATCTGTCTCTGGCCTGAGGTAGGTGGATAATCATCAAGCATATGGTAACTGCTATATGTACTATAATATGTTATGAAAGGTGCTGTTAACAGCTTCAAAAAACCAGGTTCCCAGGTAGATTTTGAAAAAGGCTCGTCCAAAATCCTTCCGTCTCAGCGTTACCCATAAGTTGGCAGGAAAATCGTCCGCGACAAAAATAGACAGGCGATGGAAATTACTCCTTCCCAGTTTTATTTGAGATGACAAACAATATAGAATCTCCTGGTCGGTTTCGCCATCACTACACACCTATTCCCCTTCGCGATCGCTTGGCGGCGAGATTTCCCACCGGGCCGCAAACAACTGTGATCGAAGTGTCCAAACTTCGTCCCTCGGCCAACATTGTACGGTGTTTTCCGCAATCGTCCCAACATTGACTTACAAAACTAAGCCCTTTGCATCTACGTAATGAGATAATTGATACAGCGTCCAGTGGCACGAGTAGATACTCGTAGATAGATAGATAGATAGAGAACACTTTATTGTACACCAGAAATTAATTATTAGACGGGACGGCAGTAGACGGGAGAAGTGACTATAACATCCTCACTGCTGTTCCTGGGACATGTTTAGCTAGAGTAGGTTTGCCTACCAACTATACCATCTTCTTAGATTAGTCGGCCTAGCCCACAGGAAAAACCACTCAATAAGAAAAACAACCAACTAAGACGCGGGTTTCCTCGCGGGTTTTTCCTTCAGGGCGCGTTTATTTAACACGGATTGTGTCACGCGGCAACCATGCAGCAACCACGCCGCCGCTGAGTGGCATCCACGTGGAGCCTGAGCGGTCTGTATAAATAAGGCAAAATAAGTTGCTACGAGTATCTTGTAAACAAAGTTCAAACTTGCCGACACTGAATACCAGAGCGCGGTGTAAGAGAGGCGGCCACGCGGCGGCCGCACGAAAATTTTCGTCTCTATTAACTACGGTCTCACGGTATTGCCCCTACAAAATCACGAATCTGCGTATGCCCGTACCGGTCGAGCGTGGGACTTCACGCTTGTGTGCCCAACGTTCTAACAAATGGGCTACCACCCAGTGGCTATAAACACTTCTCTAGGATACTATAAGTGCTGGGTAAGCCTACTCCATCTAAATACGTCCAACGTTATCATTTTGGAAAACAGCTTAACCCATCTAGAGTGGAGATGCCACTGGATGCTAGACTGGACTGTAAATCATGTGTCCCAGATGTAAAAGACAGGTCATTTTTAAATAGCTTTACGTATTCCTAAAGCTCGAAAGGTACTTTTTATTTATTGAACGATTCTTATTATTTAAAACTTTGCGGCGGCTGATGCGGCTGTAATGTCTGAAACAAATTAATTGTTTCAGCCATTTCAGCCGCCGCCTGCATGCCGTGTTTTCGTGCCCCTCCACTCTCTAACACCTTTGGTCATATTTGCTACACTGCGCCAAAATAAACATTAAAATATTTTTTTGTATGGAGAAAAATATTGCGCTTTCTCCATGGTCGTAGAATAAAAGTTATTGGAAATCACATTCAGAAGTGGACGTGTTTTAGAAATAAAAAAAGCTATTAAACAATAAGGTATTTTCTGACAGCTCATAAGTTTCAGTTCCAAATTTGTAACTAGATGTCGCTAACGAGACATGTTCTTTTTTTGTGCCAGATAGCGCTCGTTGGCCTTCGTACATACGTCCAAACACATTTAGGTATTCTTTGTGGAGCAAAATGAAGTGTTTCCGGATTTACCATTGACTCATACAATAACATTAACAAAGTCGTGCACTTTTTCATGTACTGTAAAATGGAATGACGGCTACGACGATGAAAGATGAAGTCACAGAGCAATGAAGTGAAGAAGTATTTTCGCTGTAGTTAGCACTAATTTACTTTGTGATAGAAAACATGTCGTATCAACGCCATCTGTCACAGCTTTTAGAACTATTTTTTATATTTTTTTTAGCTGTCAGAAAATCTCTTATTGCCCTTTATTTCAATGGAGCTAAACCCTCGGATGATGAAGGAGCATATCCCTGAGCCGGCCAACTTTCCACTAAATAGATTGCGATGTTGTCGCGTGGCCCTCTTGATCATTCGTGACAATCTCACACGTTGTCCAAGTCATTCTCGAGTTTGCGTGAGCCTTATTGAATTGTGGTAGAAACGACGACGCTCGAAGCCAACTACTGGACCAATTTTGGAGCCGGATCCATCTCAACATATCCCAGGCACTACAGCGTCTTATAGTGCTAATTTTACTCCTATTGTTATAATGGAGTAAGCTAAACGCTGTGTATTATCTTCACAATAGAAATAATATTGCCTACTTATTTTATTTTGGGCGGATCGGTAGCTCCTTTATTCACAGGTTTGAATCGCTTATTCCAAACTGCATGCAATCCACAGTATTATTTTCAATGTAAACTCAATTGGTTTTTTTTTTGTGAATTCCAGTAGCAATATCACTGGTACGCAATAACCAAGCTGTATAGCCAAGCGAAGGAAAATGACGCGAAGAACATTTAAGTTCAAGGACTTCTACCTCGACTCGAACATACGGGGTGTTAAAAGACCACCGACAGAAAGCCATGCATACTTGACACTTAAACAAAGTAGGTCCTTTTTCCATAAATTATTGATGGGAAATGATTTGGTTTTTTAATTTATCATTTTGGAAAATGACGCAATGGAAGTGTAACGCAGAGAAGTCATATTGCGCAAGCGTTGAATTAACGTATGTTACTTTCGCTTGAGGTGCCGATGTTTAGAATAAATTGCGGCTTGCAATTTTTACGTCGTTTTATGCAAGAAATATTCGAAATCTTGGTATGGCTTCTTGAGAATAAATGTTGAGTCATGTGTGTAGTAATGTTAAAAAAGTGATACTGAAACTATCAAAAATTTTTTTTTTCAAAAGTCTACTTTAAACCTCTTTATCTCGGAAACCGTTGACCTCCCAGGCATAGTTCCTTCGGCAAAAATGTTCTAATATTATGATAAGGAAGAAACGTGGTTTCCCTCTATGTTGGCGGTCTTTCAACACCTTCTGTTTACCTTTATGTCGGCCTCTAAGATAGGACAAATTAAAATATCCCATTGTTATTTTCCCAAAAAGCCGTTGTCAATTTAATATCGAAATTAAAATTCGCTCTGGACGATTTAACTCGCATTATGTTCGTTCAAAACCAATTCTGTTGTTATATTTCCATCATTGAGATTATTTATCATTTTCGTTCCCAATGCGGACTGTCACGAATGAATAATTCGGCTCTTTGAATTAGCGCTAGTCGGAGAAACCACAAAATAAGACCCCTTTGACAGAAGTTCCGCGAATAGTACCTAATGAATTTACGTTGTGAATAAACAGATTATGTGTCAGATTATATTCACGCTCCCAAAAGCGCGACAACTTGATCACGCATGTGGTCGCCTCCTGGAGATCCTGCCAGCTGCACTGGCGTGGAGCATCAGGGTAGGTGTGAAGGGCAGATAATTAGGTAATCAAATCGAACTAAAGCGGGCTTTCCGGGCCTTTCCCAGGACAACAGAGGCTTTAATCGAATTTAAGGCGATATCTTTTATGTGACAGGAGAATTCCGTCGCGATTTTAATAGTCCCGTCAGGGAAATAATGGATGTAAATGAATATTAATGCCTTTGGTACGGGCGGCTACTTATTTTTGCATCGCAAATATAAACGATGATTTAGCTGCGGTTAATGAAATACATTCATATAGGTGCTAAAGAAGGAGCTTTTACTCTGCATAGGTATTTTCAAATTTTCAATTATGTAGTTTGTAGTAAAATTTTCTTTCACTTAAAAGAATAAACTTTATCCCACGCTTTGTTTCCGTAGGTAAAGGGGTTTCATATGCCCTGTCGAAAGAAGTACCTAGGACGGTTTACGTATGTTTTTATTTGCTTTACTATTTTTGAATGAAAGTATTTATTGATTGACGTGTCTCCAAGGGCATGGAGACACGGGGGGAACGAGTATTTGCACAAACTTGTCTCTTTGACTAACCGCAAATTGCGGTGACAATCTTGCTTCGTCAGCTTTCCTCGGTTTTGTTTCCTTGTCGCGTTCAAACTTGTCGAAGCTTATTAAACACAGAAACAGGAATAAATGTAGGATTGGATGTTGGATATATTTCTGTTTCCACATTTATTTTAATTTTCTCCCGCCACACCGATTAAGTTTTATTTTATTTAAAAATCAACGGAACGTCATAGAACAAAAAATATACTATCCCTTTGCCTGCAAAAAGAATTCGGACATTTTGTAACACATTGTATAAGGAACCTGGCTTACAGGCTGTAAATACAAGTCAATATCCTGTCTCAAAAACTAATACTCCGTTTGCTTTTGGCATTTGGAGACCTAGAGAGAATGGAAACGGGTTTGGCAGTGAAGAGCATATTTGTGATTTGTGAGTATTTGAAGACCCTTGGCTGCCTTAAATACTACTAAAAACGTGTACACTAAGTACTGTCCGATTTCTAAATTACTCTTTACGAGCATTAATAACCTAGTCCGATATCGTTACGTTACGAATTAAGTTAATAAGTAGGTTGTATTTCAGGTATTATTGTAGGTTATTTTTCATTAAATACCAACTAATTGTGGTTGCTCATTATTTTCTTTCTTTTAAATATTTTATCCGGCACCCACAACACAGGCCATGCCTAAGTGTGGGGGCCACCAATGTATCTTCAATATGTTACTTCACTATTTTAAATAAAGACCTTTTTCATTTTCATTTTAATTTTCAATGCATTAATGGTCTTAATCCAGCATTACATAAACACTGAAACCTGTCCCATTGCGCTATATTTCCTCCGCACCGTAATTTCGAAATCTCTCTACAATTTTCAATAACCACGTCGGTCCGAGCCGGGCGAATCCTTTCATCCTGTAATCGGATTCAATTTCTATAGAAAACTCGATATTCCCCGCACAAACAAGCGGCGTATAGCATTTCATAAGAAACCTCTGCAGGCTACAATAGGAAGAAGCACGTGTCGAGGATCAACTGGAAAAAGGTGAAGATTACGAAAGACACGGGTGTTTTGTAAAAAAAAAAAAACGGGAAAGAGTTTACAGATGTGCCGCTATAATGTAAAAAAATATCTTTAATAATTTTAGGTTTATTTTAGATCAAGTTTTTGTTTAATTAAGTATTGACTAATAATATTAAAGTTGAGAGCCTTCTTCAAAATAAAAAATAAAAACAATGTATCTTTTTCACGGATACTGAATACTGAAATTATACCCTCTTTTTGGGCTTTTATTACGGTCCAGTAAACGTTGAAATGAAACTTTGTTTATCACGCATTCGGTTGGGCCTACACGTGTAAGGGGTTTATACACCGCAGACCGTCACCGGGACGTCATCGCCGAGAGCGAGATTATATCAGTTTTTTTTTTTTTTGGAGATCGGCGTGCAGTGGACAAGCGGCCTTATTGCTTCTTCAGCGCCTTTGTATCGTTTTCGGTGATGGGACGGTGACGGCTGCAGTAGAAAAACACCCTAGACGATGTTTACATCGGGCTTTGATTTATTAAACATTATAAGTGATAGGGATTGTCGTTATTACCTTTTAGATATACAATCATATCCCCGGAATTAAGCTGTATCAGAAATCAAACCCACCGGTTTACCCGCAACAGTCGTAAAGAAGAAAGCAGTCTCTCTGAAAATGAAAAATGGACGATAAATTCTGATTCAGAGGCCCTTGTGTCTCTCTCTGTAAAACAAATAATTTATTAATTGAAATGTGGTCACACATGCATTATAATATAATTGCCGTAATAATAATTAATTGATGGCGTTCGAGAATATAATAACCAAATAAAATAACAATGAAATTAATCATACTTTCCGAAATATTTTTGTGGTTTTGTGCACTATTAAACGACTACCTTTCCTCCGAGCATACGATACACACTTTATCATACGAGTATCAAAAATTTATACACATTAACTATCTGATTTGTACGCTCATTTTTGAACACGTTTCTAGTAATTTATACAGGGGGAAAAAGCTCTGGCTAAGCAGAATTTTCCTCAGAAACGTCAAAGAAACAAATGTTATAAAATTTTAGTACAACTGTGATTCAGTTTATTTCCAATAGACTAAAAACTAACTAAGGCCTTTGCATCTACGTAATGAGATGATTTATACAGCGTCCAGTGGCACCTTCACTCACACTAGATGGGTGAAGAGACCACTCGGCGCTGCAGTGCCTGGGACATTGTTTTAGATGGAGTAGGCTTGCCCAGCACCTATACCATCCTGACAGCTTAGTCGGCCTAGCCCACAGACTGGGCGATAAGGATATACCTAATCATAAAAAAAAAAAATTATCTCCTCACAAACAGCTTTGTCTTTCGCCAATTAGCTGTCCCAAAATGGTCAACGATAGGTACGTCAGGCTGGTGCTTCAGGTGACTAACTGCTTCGTATATTCACGCAGAGTTTAAATTGGTTTGCCAGTACGCCAGTCCTTGACAGACATATGGGCAGATGGAGGCAGATGGATATACACCGTGGAATTTTAGTGGTTTTAAAGCCGAAGGTATTTAGTTGCACTCGTGATTCTGAGCCAAATTTCAAAATCAGTTTTTTTTTCGCTCAGAAATGAGCGAAAAAAAAAAACACTTTCCAATACAAACGGCTATCGCCAATCGAAACCATTTGTATGGAGAAGTGAATTTTTTTTCGCGCGTTTTGGAATAAAATTTTGTAATTTGGCTCAGAATCACAGGTGAAACAAAATACCTTCGGCTTTAAAACCACTAAAATTCCACGGTGTATGTAGAGCTAGCAATCTTTTGTTACACTAAACAGGATTGCTCGAAAAACTGCAGCAGATACCATTATTTTTTGGAGTAAACAAAAGCTATCATCAAGTAAGATTTATTTATTTATTTTTAACACGCTTTTATAAGCTTGGCCTGTATGTATGTATGTATGTATGTAACGGAATCTTTGAGCATATTTTTTACCGATTTCCAGAAGTCTGATTAATTTGAAACTTTGCATACGTATCAAGGACCAATGACTAGAATGATAGAATGATTGTAACATATCAAGTACCCCACGCTTTTTACTCTGAATTGTATTATTCTGTTAATAACTTAAATTTTATTATAATTTTAAACTCTTTGTAATTAATTTTTTTTTTCTACTTTTTAGTTCGGTTAGCTATAAAAGTGTGTTTTTTTAGTTTTTTTAAACTGTTATTTATTTTTTATTACAGAAAACAAACAGTTGTACAAAGTCGTTTCCTAAATGCTGAGGATCGTAACCACCAAATGAAGGCGGCGGAGGGCAGAGTATTACATTGATTGATCATAATCACTCGTGTCGTAGGTACAAGTGCTTTTCGTAGCTTGGATCATAATATCCGTCCATCTAGCTGGTGGGCTGTCTCAAGCTCTCTTTTCCTCGATATTTCCCGTTATAATTAGTTTGTCTAGGCTATCAGGCCCTCTACAAGCTATGTGTCCGAAAAAGGTTAAGATAAGACCTATACCTGTACGTACAATTTACCTACAGCTGAGCTGTCACGTGTCCCACTATCTGAACATAGGCCTCTCTCACTGCAGACTGGCGATTTTCGCTTTGAGGGTATTGAGGCTCAGACTCAGACGCTCAAATTACAACGACGTTTTTCTTTACCGATAGCAAGTGGTACAATCACTATACCCCGTTATCTAATGCTCAGTTGGGGGGCAAGTGATGGGGCAGTTGCGATAATCAATGGCTGGAATGAATGTCCAGAGCATTCCCAAATTTAGTATTTTATTTTGACAAGCAACCCTTTATAGATAAATATGAATCGACTGAGGTCTGAAGTCTGTGGTCTGTGGTCTGAGGTGGCCCAGGATAAAAAAGTCTGGACTGAAGTGGGGGAGGCCTTTGCCCAGCAGTGGGACACTAACATCACGGCTACGTAAAAAAAAAAATATGAATCGACTAATAATGTGAAGCAACATCACTATTTGCCCCCAAACTGAGCATTAGATAACAGGGTATAACAATCACACTAGAAACATAATATGAAAGGCCAAGTCCGCTGCTGAAGCTTAAAAAACGAAATATTGAATCACGTTGGCCTGAATCACTGAATGAACGATAGCTCAACTATCGCAACTAATCCATTTTCGGTTCCCTCCATTCCGTTCCCCAACGCGCTCACAGCGCTTCCACGCCGATTCTCCTCATGCAGCAAAGCCACGTATCACTCAATAACACGCGGTGCCATTGAAATGTAAATAGGAACAGCCACGGCACATTATTCCGACTATTGACACGTTGTCAACCGCAACAGAGACCGGTTGCCGTAAACTTTGTCGATTAAAACTTGCCTCTTGGCAAGCGGGACGTAGGAAGGCATAGAATTTCAACTCGAACTTGGGGCGCTTGAGAACCATTTAGTCGCCAACCAATCTTGAAAGGTTATCAGATTTTACCTTAGCTTATTTTTGAATGAAAAGGTCGAAAGCACAAGTTTGATTGGACTAGTTAGGAGATAAACATACTAAGATGTGCATCGTTTTCAAGATGTAAGCAAAAAACAAAATAAACGAGACCTTCTTTGTGCCCCCCTAGGGTTAATCTCAGAAGGAGGGGGGAGGGGCTTCTGAAGATCCCGTCTCTTTTGATTTTAGTGTGTTTACCTTAGAAGGGTGGGGGCTACTGAGGTAAACCCTAGGGGGGCAAAAAAAGGGCTCATTTCTTTTGTTTTTTGCCTACATCCTAAAAACGATGC
Organism: Zelleria hepariella; assembly: GCA_949319315.1. Lineage (NCBI taxonomy): Eukaryota > Metazoa > Arthropoda > Insecta > Lepidoptera > Yponomeutidae > Zelleria > Zelleria hepariella. Next base: position 9,918,954 of record OX439393.1, read on the forward strand.
GTAATAGGAAAATGTCTTATACTGTAGTAACAAAATACGGTACCATACTGTTTTGTACTGTAATTTCCTATTAAATAATGAAAGCTGATAAAATTCGACCTTTCCATCCAAATTCATGCGCTTACTAAATTATCGGTGAAATGGAAGTGGACATCCTGTGTGTCCATATTTTGCAGCACCGGCCGGCTCCCGAGAGTACTCTCGGTGTTATTGTTGCTTCTCTTGTTATTATCAATTTCAACTCTGCTACTTTTAGTTTGAACGTTTGCCGAACTTTTTGTCCAACAAAATCTGCACGATTAGTAGTAGTGAAAAGGTTTCAGGCGTTGTTTTTACAAATAAAACAGGTTTTGAGAAGTTTCAATAAAACCTTCTACGGTCGTATAGAAAATTACAGTTTTTAGGTGACTCTACTCGCTACCAATCCTGCATAGCGCAAGACAAATATTTCTCGTAGCTGAACTTACATACAGGGTGTTAAAAGACTACCGACAGACCCGAATGACACGCATAATAGAAACCAAAACAATAGTTATTTGTTATGCAAAAATGCAAAATTATTGTTAGCGGCGAGTGCTAGCGAAGGTTTCTAAAATTGAGCCACGGGCGTAGCGAGGTATTCAGAAGCTCAAGACGCAAATAATATTGCATTCGTGAGAAGCACAAAAATGTTCATCTCACAGAAGCGAGGAAATGATTTTTTCTTTTTAATAGGGCGTCGAGTTCAAATTTCGAAGCGCACAAAAATGCAGATAGTTTAAATTCGGATTTTACACGATCGCAAGTTACTAGTAACAGCAAACTTTCCGAGCGTGGGAGATGAAAAGTACTTTTTCCATAAATTATTGCTTGGAAATGATTTTGGTTTTGTAGGTAAAATATTTTTCATCTCCCTCGCTCGGAAAGTTTGCTGTTACTAGTAACTTACGATCGTGTAAAGGCCGGATTTAAACTATCTGCATTTTGTTGCGCTTCGAAATTTGAACGCGACGCCGGGACAGCCTTTCCCGCGCCCTATGGTGTTGAAAAAGAAAAAAACACTGGCCGTTTAAGAAGATGCCAAGTCCTGAGAGAAAAAAGAGCCTCATTCATAGTTCATTTACACGCGTACTTCAGCGAAAGTGATTGTTCGTGCCCATTCTCTATACAAAACTGTAAAATGTAAATGGGGCATAAGCATCTTTTAAAAAGGTTAAGTCACGGAATAGAACATTCAGAAACGCGGTTTCTTCTTATAGTCTTTTCAATATTTTGTACACAATATTTATTTTATAATACCAGTAAATAAAAAAAATGCTTCGCTTCTGTTTTATCAAATAGATAATTATGTTTTGGTTTGTTAAATACATTTTTTCAAACGATATTACTAATTTAATTTTTTATCTCCTAGAATTTTTTATATTATATGGTAAAAGTTCAGAATGCACCCGGAAAAAAAAACATTCTTTTAATTACATTATTTTTGTGTCTGGATAAATAAACTTCAGGAAATTATTAATAAAACGAATGGTTTTAATACCAACGAAGCTCAAAAATTTAGTGTGGCAGCCGTAACTACAGTAAAATATGCTTTTAAAAGGAACTTATTTGATTCACCTGTTCTGCCTGTAAGTAGTTGTCTATAGAGTTTTTCCCGCTTGGCTAACAAAGTCATTTCCTCGCTTCTGTGAGATGAAAAGTTTTGTGTTTCGCACGAATGCAATATTATTTGCGTTTCGTGCTTCTGAATACCTCGCTACGCTCAGGTTTCTTTTTTTGAACCACTCGCTACGCTCGTGGCTCAATTTTAGAAACCTTCGCTAGCTCGGTATTCAATACAAGCACTCGCCGCAAACAATAATTTTGCATTCTTGCATAACAAATAACTATTATCACGCAATGGACATGTAAGGCAGAGAATTCATATTGCGCAAGCATAGGCATAAACGTATGCTAGGTACCTACTTACTTACGCTAAAGGTGCTGATGTTGAGAATACATTGCGGGTTGCAATTTTGACGTTGTTTTTTGTAAGAATTTTTTATTTTATATAATGGCTTCTTGAGAAGAAATTTTAAGTAGTTTCAAGTTCTTAACGTTTCTTCTCAAGAAGCCATAATAATAAAAAAAACACCAAATGTATTGATGAGTTAATCATCCCCCTTCCATATGACAGGACCTTTCTTTAACACCCTGTATATCTGTAGTGTCACACAATAGACACTAGTATTAGTAATACTAGTGCCTATTTTGTAACAATAGGCACTTTATAACAAAACAGCTTGGTGTCTAACGTCCAAGTATTCCGTCGTAATTCATAAACATCTGTTGCGGCAATAAACATTTTTACGATGGCAAGACATTCTGCTCTTTGCCCGATACCCCTCGGCCTCGGACACTCTTTAGATTACCTATTTCCGTAATTTATTATGTTACAGGGCAATCTTTAGGGCAGGGCGCATAAGTACTACTGCCCAACTACCGATACCGGAGATAGAGGAAATATTGTTACTTACAAACTTTACCGTATTCTTTTTGTTTTTTCTAAAGCACGTTAGTGCTATGAAAACATTTGCCAGTTACTTGACTCGGTAGCTCAATTGATAGAGCAACAGCATGGTATGCTAGAAGTTGCGGGTCCTGTGAAAAGAGCGATTTTTTTTACCATATATTGGTATGTCATTGTTGTATGTTACCTTTTATGATTATATGTTGTGGTAATTTAATAAATGATTTATCTATCTATTGTAATGATCTTTAAAATTTACCATATGTTATCTCTATTATGGATTCTTAAAACAAAAAAAAACTCCCAACGTTTATCAAGAAGATCTTAGCACTCTGTTTGTGTCTCGTATAGGCACTTCATTCAAATGTATATTCAACAACAAACCTATCGAAATACGACGTGTAGGTATCACAGTAAGTTAACACCCACACAGTTGGGTGTCCGTGAATAGCATGTATCTGAAGTCTAATACCAAATTCATAAATATCTACCTATACAAGTTAAAAGTTTGGCCATGAAACTGAATTACACAAAACTTTGTCTGAGGCATTTTTTCGAAGCCACGGTAATAAAATTAACTTTTTAGTCACGTTTAGGCTTTACCTAAATGTTTTATGACAATAGTTTGTTACATACACCTTGAGATATTATACCATAAACTTAGCAACTTTTGTTTTTTGCGGGAAAGTCGACCGGTCTTAAAATATTCAGTGCTCAGAAAAATACTGCCTCAAATATGCAACAGCGCTTCTTTCCTCTATCTATTCCATACGAAATTTTAGCCTCAGAGTTTCTAGAATTCAATATACCAGACACAGCTTTCCACTCGGCTTCTATACGGGTGTCTATCCATTACGGCAGGCTTTCCCAACCTTAGGTCAGAGGACAGAATAGGCACACCTACCAACGTTCGGATTCCCTACAATAGCTCTATTGAAACCTTCTAAGCCTTATTTGACCGATCGATGTAACGTTTGTGCGAAAATCAACTATCGATGATTTTCGTTGTTGTTATGTCGAGAAATTATAGGTATAAGAGCTTTTTATTAACACCCACTTAACACTATGAACTAAATGGCGGTAACCTATACCTAAAATACAGTATAACTATTTAATAGAATAGCGAAGTCAAAGAAGTACACTTTTTTTTTTGTAAGCGTCAGCAAATTCCATCACGATGTGGTGATAGGTGGTTAAACTTTCAACCACAACAACCATGTTTTTTTTGTTGAGATTGTGAGATTACTTAAATTGGACTTAAGTGAGTGTGAGTATTGCAAAATAAAAGATGTTTGGGAGTCCGAGGATCATGGCGACCCCTGGCCCTAAAAAAGTTGGGAAAGGCTGCATTACGGTATTCAGTAGGGCGCTTGGAGGGTACATAACATATAACCTCTGTTATATTAACTGTACCTTACCCAGTGTCGGATCACGGGGTCGGCCGGCACGTGTATTTTATGGCCAAATATATAAAAAATACCTATGCTTATAACATCGCCTAGACACGTATAAAACGGGAGTGCTTAATAAGCTCACAAGTTATTGTTTTCAAAGGCCCAAAGGCCGCGTGTTTGCGTTTTCGCGTTTTCGCATTTTGGAGTTGGACAGGCGCAATAATTTCGCGTTTCTGCGTCAGACTCGTGTTTTTGCAATTTCACGTTTTTCAGTAGACTCTTTAGGGGCATCTGACATAAAAGCGTTATAGTACAGTCGCCAGCGACCGTTTAATTTTCTTGAAAGGTTACCGGTTCCCCTTTTGATATGTTGTAAAGCACGTCATTCTGGGTACAAACATCTAATTTTTGAAGGTCCTAACCCGCCGCATCAATGAGAAATTTAAGGTCAAAGTTACGAAAAAATGCACTTAATTCAGAGTAAAAGGTTACCGGTTCCCCTTTTGATATGTTGTAAAACACGTCATTCTGGGTACAAACACCTAATTTTTGAAGTTCCTAACCCGCCGCATCAATGAGATATTTAAGGTCAAAGTTACGAAAAAATGCACTTAATTCAGAGTAAAAGGTTACCGCTTGCCACCTTGATATTGTGAAAATTTATGCAATTTCACATACTAGAACCTAAATCTTGCAGTCCCTAACCCGCCGCATCCATGAAAAAAATTAAGTCAAAAATCGAAAAATGCGTTTTGGCAATGAATGTATGGGTACCTTGCTTTACATCCGGTAGTTCTGAATTTTGGCTGATTTGTTTATGATGTTGGCCCAATGAATTATCCAAGTTTGTGATCTCGAGCGCCGACCGCAACCATGTAAAAAACCGAAAAAACCGCGAAATTGTATTGAGAGCAATGCCTTTTTTCAGTTTTTGGCCACATTTTTTCTACGATTTTTCTGTAACTTAGTACAAGTACTCTTCGACAAAATCAAATAGTAACACATTCTTAAAATTTTCAAGAATTCCCCCCTAGCCGGTAAAATTGTATGTCAAAAGTCACCAAAAATGCAGTTAATTCACTTAAAAGGTTACCGCATGCCGTTGTGAAATTGTGATAAAATACGTAATTTGAGCTACAAAATACCAAATCTTGCCGTTCTTAACCCGCCGCATCAATGAGATATTTAAGGTCAAAGTTACGAAAAAATGCACTTAATTCAGAATAAAAGGTTACCGCTTGCCACCTTGATATTATGAAAATTTATGCAATTTCACATACTAGAACCTAAATCTTGCAGTCCCTAACCCGCCGCATCCATGAAAAAAATTAAGTCAAAAATCGAAAAATGCGTTTTGGCAATGAATGTATGGTTACCTTGCTTTACATCCGGTAGTTCTGAATTTTGGCTGATTTGTTTATGATGTTGGCCCAATGAATTATCCAAGTTTGTGATCTCGAGCGCCGACCGCAACCATGTAAAAAACCGAAAAAACCGCGAATTGTATTGAGAGCAACGCCTTTTTTCAGTTTTTGGCCACATTTTTGCTCCGATTTTTCTGTAACTTAGTACAAGTACTCTACGACAAAATCAAATAGTAACGTATTCTTAAAATTTTCAAGAATTCCCCCCTAGCCGGTAAAATTGTATGTCAAAAGACTCAAAAGCCACCAAAAATGCAGTTAATTTACTTAAAGGTTACCGCATGCCGTTGTGAAATTGTGATAAAATACGTAATTTGAGCTACAAAAAACCAAATCTTGCCGTTCCTGACCCGCCGCAAACATGAAAAAATTCAAGCCCAAAAGTAGGCAAAAATGCAATTAATTCAGAATAAAAGGTTACCGCTTGCCACCTTGATATTATGAAAATTTATGCAATTCCACATACTAGAACCTAAATCTTTCAGTCTCTAACCCGCCGCATCCATGAAAAAAATTAAGTCTAAAATCGAAAAATGCGTTTTGGCAATGAATGTATGGGTAACTTGCTTTACATCCGGTAGTTCTGACTTTTGGCTGATTTGTTTATGATGTTGGCCCAATGAATTAACCAAGTTTGTGATCTCGAGCGCCGACCGCAACCATGTAAAAAACCGAAAAAAACCGCGAAATTGTATTGAGAGCAACGCCTTTTTTTCAGTTTTTGGCCACATTTTTGCTCCGATTTTTCTGTAACTTAGTACAAGTACTCTACGATAAAATCAAATAGTAACGTATTCTTAAAATTTTCAAGAATTCCCCCCCTAGCCGGTAAAATTGTATGTAAAAAGACTCAAAAGTCACCAAAAATGCAGTTAATTCACTTAAAAGGTTACCGCATGCCGTTGTGAAATTGTGATAAAATACGTAATTTGAGCTACAAAAAACCAAATCTTGCC